>PVNU02000815.1:1695000-2165000 GCA_003013855.2 Liriodendron chinense | reverse complement strand
TCCAAGATTCTATGGATACAAATTCTAATTAACCCAGCAGTGATGGTTTGAAGTGAACTACTGACAATAAAGCATAATCGCGTTGCCAAGATCAAAGCTGGTTTTATCCTATGCAATGACAGGTGATGAAATTGAATATCAACATTAACAATACAAGACTAATATCTTTCCAATGTCCAATTGGTCTAGATGTTTTTTACAGTTATTACAACAGGAATCCCATGGAATGTTTCAGACTAATTAAATCTGACAAGGACAACCATAATGCATCACAACAGTTCGGGAAATGGTGTTTGTCACCCAAAACCTGACGTTTGAGAGGTGGAAAGGTAGATCATGAAGGGGCATTTGACGCCCAATACCTCACACATGACAGGTGGGAGGTGGATCTGGGTCATCCATCAAGTGGGCCCTTCCCATAGATGGCCCTCAGTTGAAAATCACAGTGAGTGGAAGATCCTAGACATCAGTTTCTCTTGTAGAAACCATTTTCATTCTGATTGTCGATTCGAAGACCACCTTCAATATGGATAAGATCGTCTGACTGGAGTGAACTCTAGCCTATCCATGGACAAAACCCACTACAGGGACAGTTTGGATCCATCATCCCACCTGGCATGCATAAGGTATTAGGAATGGAAGGCCCCTTCCTAGTCCAGCACACAGAAAGGCAAAACCTTTCCAAGATTTAAGGTGAATATTTGAATGTGTATCAAGGTATCCCGAAACGGTTATGTATCGGCCATATCGGCTGTTACGTAACGGAAACGGTGGTGGCCGTTACGGATTACGGGGTCAAAACTGCCGTATCGGTCCCATAACGGACCTGTAACGGTCATGTAACTGTTTTTTTCAGAAAATAAAAAATGGCCGTATCAGCCAATATGGGGTCCGTAACGGCCGTTATGGCCCATCTCGTAACGGTAACGGTGGTGGCCTGTTACGGCCACCGTTACCGTTATGGAACACCATGATGTGTATTGCTCAACCATGTGTTATTTTTTCTGCATCTTTTTATATATTTTAAATTTTCTAAGCGAAAAAAAATGAAAAAATGAAAAAAAAAAAAAAATAGAAAAAACATATGATTTACATTTTAAGTTTCCAAGTATGGCCAATTTGGTCACTTGCAATCTTAGAATTCAACTCAATTTGCAGAGAGTTGATTCCAACAACTGGCCCTTAGTAAACATTGACAACTTAGTATAACATCATTTGATAGACGAAGAAAGTAGTAACACGGTGCCAAAAGGTTACCTCATTTTCTCCAAATCTTTTTGTGAGTTCTGATTCTCCATGTTGCTCGGTTCAATATGGAGTGTATAGTCAGGGCCAAAGTATTCATAATATTCATTGTATGGCAATTTATTTTCAGGTTCCACCCCAACTGCAACCGCAGTCTGCACCAAGGCAACAAAGAAAACACAAGCAACAAGGGAACTTCAACACTAACTGCACTGGAACAAAAGGAAGAAAAATGGTGTCATGAGCAATACAACAGACCTCATAGCACCAGCAACGTGCAACATTACGTATCGTATAGCCTCCACCACCCAAAACCATCAAAGGGACATTGAAGGATCTAAGGAAACGTAGACAATCCGCATGACCCCTCACTGACAAGTTGAAGCAACCTAGCCTATCTCCAGACAAAGAATCCGCCCCACATTGGAGAACGACCGCATCCGGCTGATAAACCTCCATGACTTTTTGAATGATGGGCCTAAAAAGTCCCCGGAAACTGTCATCATCCATTCCATCATTTAAAGGGACGTTTAGAGCGTAGTATTTTCCCTGACCAAATCCAACATCCTTAAGATGCCCTGTTCCAGGAAAGTAGTCTCCGTATTTGTGGAAAGATACGGTCATGACTCTGTCAGTCGTGAAAAATGCTTCTTCAACTCCATCTCCATGGTGAATGTCTATATCTACATACAGCACGCGCTGCACAATGCTATCAATTGAATCAGATAAAAGTCATCAATGGCTAAAACACAGTTTATTGCATAAATTGGAGTTTAGGATGGATAGAAGTACGCAAAACTCAGGAACAAAATAGAAACCACGTTGTGATTACTTCATGATTGAGAAAACTCATACACCCATCTTTCTTAATTTTGAATGGGCTACAAATTGCAACCCAACCCAAAATCTATTGCACTTTATATTTTCTCTTTTCAAAAATCTATATCTCTACATCTATGTAATTGTGTAACAAGAAGATGAGACTCCAACACAAAAAGTAAATTTATCCAATGTGGCAATGCCCTATAATTCCCTTAGTAAAATACTGGAGGTAAAATTGGATTTCTCCATTAAATGAATTGGTTCTTCCATTCTTCAACTTGTTATAGTCTTTCATTTTTCCAATCAATAATATTTACAAATCTATCAAAGTATTTAAAATAAATAAAGCCATGTCTCAACATCATGCCTAAATCATCATCATCACGGTCATTGTCGATGTCATTGTCCTAGCCTTTCTCCCAGCTGCTTGGGCTAAGTTTTCAAAAGAAAACCACATGTATCCTTACAATTCTTGTTGACTTCAAAAGTACGTGGTTCACCAAAAAATATTGCTCTTATACCCTTCATAAAAACACATGCTTCAATATGCCCATTTGCACCTCATTTTTTCAATCAATAAATAATATAATAGTTGAGAAGGGTGTCTTTGGAAATTCAGTATTGAAAAAGACTTTTTCGGGTAAAAAGTCATCTTCTACCTCTTTACTTTACCTTTTCTATCTTTCTTCCTTACATTTTCTCTCTTCTTTTTGTCAACCTTAAAGAGAAAGATATCTTTACAAATAAATTCCAGCAACAAACGGATCTCCCACTCTTATTTTCAGTAAGAAATTAATCAAATTCTCTTCTTATCCATTCATTTCATGGGTTAAACGACGATAAGCATCCAGCTTGTGGGTACGTTTGTGGATCCACATGCACCCAATATCCCCCAGATTTGAAGATCGTATCTGTAGTACATGTGGCCTTTTATTGGTTGAATGTGAACAATTGTTCTTTCTTTCTTAGCCATTTCTTTCTTGGCTCCCTATTGGAAGGCTTAGGTATTTGTCAATCTTTGATTTGTTTAGTGCATGTACCATTGATCTTGGAGGCTTGAAGCCCATCACAACTATTTAGATTAGGGAATAATAAGCCCCACTTGTACGAGGAATTTCTCCCCGAGTCTCAGTTTTCTTCGAAATCACAAGGTTGGGGTTACATCGCATGGTTAGCATCACAGCACCTGGATTTAAGAATCACACCCAAATAGCTGAGGAATCAGTCCACCATGCAATAGAATCTCTCCATGCATTGAAAAAATTTCAATCCTTTATCCAACTTTTCTTTTTAAGGATTTCAATCGTTCATACATTCAAATGTTCCACTATTCATAAAGTGTCTTTATGTGTTTTATGTGTACATGCACGTTTCACAGAGCAAACGAAACCCCCATCTAATCTCAACCATTCATTAAGTCTAATTCTAACCAATATTTTAATAAAACATCAAAATGACTAAAACGTCCTTAAATCCCGTCCAAACCAATAGACCTACCAAAAGAGGAGATAACGTAATCAATGTCATCATCTTATGATCTTGGCTCATTTGAAAGATTAGTCAATAAACTATCAAACTAGACCAATTTGGTATCATCTGGGGATTCCAGACATCATTAAGCAATCGAAGAGACAACAAAAAAAAAAAAAAAAAGTGACAGAAACACTAAAGGGGAACTTCTTCGATAAGTCACTAACTCTAACTCAAACAACTAGCTAAATAATAAACCATATGGACTTGTGGACCGACACTCTTAACTACATCACATGTGGACTACAATAACTGATTGACTACTCATGTGAAGCCCACAGGTAAATCTGAGTATTGTTCAAGTCAGGTTGTGGGGTCCAAAACTCTCATCAACCAGACTGCGGGTCCAACTCCTAGGTTTGTAGCAAGGTATCCAATTTTCAAATAGGAGCACCGCATACTTATACTCTTGAGAAGAGCTACATTGCAGCGAACTAATTCTCTCAAAATCCGAAAGTGCACAAACACCAATGAGGAATTTCAGTGTTTGAACAAATCCAGTGAACTATACACGCCAGGCCCACCTTTCAGTGATCCAAATCATTCACACATGGGTGGGACCCATGGTCACCAATGTTATAATCCCAACTGTCAAACCACACAAAACTGTACCATTTTATTACCAAAAGTAGACAATTGAGGGTGTTTTCATCAATCATGGCGAGCACAGATATCATTTGAAGAAAGAAAACAGAAAACCGAATTCCAGTCACCTTGTGAACTTTCAGCAATTCGAGAATCCCCAGCACGATATCGTTCACGTAGCAGAAACCCGAAGCCTCGCATTTCTTAGCATGATGCAGCCCACCGGCCCAGTTGATAGCAATGTCCGTGTCTCCACGGTTGATCCGGACTGCAGCGCCAATCGAGCCCCCGGCGGACGCCTGGCAGAATCCGAAGAGGCCGTCGAAGACAGGGCAGTCCTCGCCGACATTGAAGCGCTTGAGGTCGCGGCCGTAGGTGGACGGATCGTGCTGCGTCTCTGGCGTGACGGAGTCGAGGAACTCGACGTAGTCGTCGGAGTGGAAGCGGCGGATGTCATCGGGGGAGGCGGGGAACGGACGGTGGATCTGCATCAGGCGGTGGAGGGAGTAGTGGACGATGAGGTTGTGGGCCATCCGGATGCGGTGGGGCTTCATCGGGTGGCCCTGGCCGTAGTAGTAGTCGCCTATGGACGGCTCGTAGAAGTAGCACACCCGGCGCTTTTTAGCATCGGGCCCTGATGGGAGGGCTACGCCGGAGGTGTCTGCCATGGAAGAGAGAGAGAGAAAGAGAGAGAGAGAGACTCGGTAAGAAAGGAGCGGGGATTTTTGGGGTTTATATGCAGGAGAAATTATCACATGCAGCTGCTGTATTTAAACTTTCATATACATCCGTTTGTTTAGTTCATATTTTTTAAGAATATCAGATCCGTATAAATGTGTACCACTTCCTTAGTATTTGGTTAGAAAATAAGGATGATCCATTCATTAAGAGGGTCATACGGGTACAGTAAATCATACGAACGGCTGTAAATGATTTGATTTGGTGTCTATTTTGATAAGTTCAATAGATTGATTTATGTACCAGGTTATCATCGTGGTGTGGTCCACCGTTTTCATGGACCGGATATTCTAAACATATGATAACTTAGCGGAATGGATTGGATGTATTTAAAGTTACCATACAGCCACTGACTGCGGTCATTTCTCCGAAGAGAAAAATGAGATGAGAAAACCGGTAAGCGGATTGCCTATGCCGGTCGCCCACAGGAAGTTCCCCTAGGAAGCTATGTGGGCCAACAAAGATTCCTATGCGAAATCCACTCCGTCCATTAGTTTTTCAAGATCACTTCATGAATGCATTTAAAAAAACAGGCAGATCGAAAACTCCGGTGGACCTCCCCAAACGAAACAACAAGGATTGAACATCCACCGTTGGAAATTTTGAACAAGGATTGAACATCCACCGTTGGATCAGAAGTTTTGGATCAGGATGATATTTGTAACCACGGTTTATCCCAATGGTCATGACCTTACGAACGGTTTGGATGGCATATAAACTTAAGTTTTCGATACACATGATGAACGAAGTGGATTTCTCACAGGCATCCGTGTGGCCCCCCATAGCTTCCGACACAGGAGCTTTCCTGTGGGAGAGTGGATTAGGTGAGCCCCCGGATCCACTTAGGTGCGTGGGATCCCTGACTTTGGGGCTCATAGTGATGTATCTACACCGTCCAACCATTTTGTAAGTTCATTTTAGGGCATTATCCCGAAAATGAAGTTGAATCAAATGTTAGGTGGACAACACCAAAAAAAACAGTCGTGATTGAATCCCCACCAATAAAAACTTCATGGCTTCCACTGGAATGTTTATTTGCCATCCAACCCGATGATAAGGTTACAAACACCTAGATGAAGAGACCGCACAAATATCATCTTGATCCAATGCTTTTGTGGCCCACAAGAAATTTTTAATGGTGTCCATATGAGATTTGGAACTGCTGCGTTTTTTTATCATCAACTAAAGCAAGCTTTTCAATACGGATGGACGGCGTGGATGTAGTCATATACATCAAAGTGGGACCCACAGTCAGGGTGGAACGAGGGTCTCACCTAATCCGCTCCCCAAAATATATGTGTGTGTTGATCCATGCCATAATCGAAGACTCAGGTGAACCAGACGCCACAAGAAACAGAGGAGATAATGACATCCACCATGGAAACTTACTTTCTTAGGACCATCGTGTGTTTATTTGTCATCGAGCCTGTTGACAGGATCTCTCTTACCCACCCGGAAGAAAGGAAAACCATATATATATCAGCTCGATCCAAACCTTCCGTGGCCCTTTAATCCGAACTGTATGGTCTACTTAGGCATTGGATCTACATCAAATAGGACCCATGTCCTAAAATGATATGAAAAAAATGGATTGACGGCATAGATAAAACACATGCATTGTGGTGGGCACTAGAGAGCCTCGTGACCGGCTCCTAGGGCAGGAATATGATACATTCACCTTCGACAGTCTGTTTCGAATATGATACATTCCCCTCCGGATGTCCATGTGGAGTGAGAGATGATGAATCAGGACAGTCCATCTAGTTTTTTAATGATTTAGATGGCCTGTATTTTAAAATAAAACGCCAGTATAGAAGTTTTAGCCGTTATCTCTTTCCCCTTTTACTACTTAATTTCAACCGTCAACTTATTTTGCCTTGTACTGTTCATTTGAAAGCCACTACTGCAATGTTTACGAAGATCAGTTTCGGGTGCAGTTCTACATATCGACCATAAATACTGGGTCCGTTTGGATCTACGGTCTAGATCCACATTTTGTCAAGATCATGGGCAGTGATGTGGGTGCTCTATCACATTAGGGTAGATACGGCTCGACCATGACATTTAAATGCAACGTGAATCCGTGGATCCGCGCGAGGAGAGACAGATTGCCTGCAGACTTAAGCTCTGTGCTGCTCACCGTGATGTGTGTGAGATATCCACTCCGTCCATCTGTTTCATCAGTTCCTTGTAGTGGAAATACAAAGTTCAAGTGGATTTCCTAAATAGTGAGATTGAGCACTCACTATTGAAACCTTCTTAGGAGCTATAAAAGTTTTGGATGAAGATGATTTTTTTTTTTAATTTTTTTTTCCTTTCATCCTGGTTGGAATGAGCTTATGAACGGTTTGGATGACATATAAACATCACAGTGGGCCCTACCAATGTGCGTCTTTATTCCCATTGTTTCCTGTGGTGCGGTCCACTTCCTGTGATGCGGTCCACTTGAGCTATGGACCTGTCTTATATTTGGGCTCATGCTCTAAATGAGCTGGTGAAACGGATGAATGGAGTGGACATAACACATACATCATGGCGGGCCCACATAGCTTAGGGCTGCTAGCAAAAATGAATGGCTTGGTTTGAACTTGGACGTAAGGGACGGCTTGCATTTAACGTGGCTCCATTGAAAGTAATATGAACGTAGATCTCAGAACAGGGAATGATCACGAAGAGCCCATCAGGCCCATGGCTCGAATGGTCTGTCAGGCTTGCGGGTCTGGCCCCGCTTTGGCCCCTCGGGCAACATCTAAGAGCTCGTCGGCACAGTTTCAAGGGCATTTTTGTCATAAATCAGTTATAGTAGGACCCACCTAATGACCAAACTAGATCTTGCATAAATAGGAGTGGTTGGGATTGTGGTCGAGCAGCATATAATTATTATAAGCCAAGCTCGGACCTATTTCCTTTGGCCCGAGGTGGGCAGGCCACTCAAGCCTAGGTTGCAGGTGGGCTTGAACAGACCACGGGCTAGCCGGGCCTGTTTTCTGTCTTAGGCCACCCAACGTGCGAAATACAACCAAACCATTTCAGACGTAGACCATCTACCGGCAGGATAAAAACGCCATGCTCTTTGGGGCCGTCATATTTAATATGTAAATCCATTCCGTCCATCAAGTGAGAACCATAACTGAAACGTGCATACAAAAATCAGCCCAATAAAGAAGATGTCCGATGGGCCACTTAGTTGGGAACGTGTAAAACTGCTTCTAAAACCTCTAGGTTCACACGGTGTGGCCCATAAGTTGATTTTTGTTTTTTCACTTTCATTCGGATGAATTATGGTTGATTAATGGGTTTGATGAACGATACGCACCATAGTGGCCCGGCATACAAACCTATGGTTAGCATCCCATCCCCATTATTCACTCTAGTGTGGCCCACCTGACCTGTCAATGCCGCTAATTTTTTTTCCCCAGGTCCTAGAACAAGAATAAAACCTGATGGACGGAGTGGATTTTACATATACAACACGTGGACCCCACAAGCTTGGGTGTTTTACACGGTACTTAACACGGGCGTTGCAGTGGATTATAGTCCACTGGATCGACGGATCAGATCCAACGACCCAATCGCCGAGTGCTAAGCCATGGGCAGCTCTCTGAAAGAACTGATGCATGCATGGAAAGACGATGGAAACACAAAATTTCTGCACCTTCAACACCATGTTTTTAAGACTAAGGACGAGTTTGATATGACTCCTCCGAGTTGACTCTGACTCAGTCAGACCCGATCCGGTCCATCACCACAAGTCACCCCAACTCGAGCCAGTCGCTAATCACCTCAGGGACAAACGACTCTGGTCGAGTCACCCGAGTCCTCACACCATGCCTAACACTCTTAAATAAAAACCAAGAACTCAAATTCATCAATTTGAATTGCGTTACAGCACCAAAACCAACAACAACAACAACAACAACAACAACAACAACAACAAAACCATCACTTACAAGGAGAGCAAAAAAACCATGTGGCACATATCACAGTCGCGCAATAATCACAGTCGATTCGTGGCCCATCAGGCATTAATCTTCCTACAATTCTTCCTAATCTCTCCTTTCGACCCCACCAGAGGCATTATATTTCCCATCTTAACCATTGATTTAGCAAATTGCTCGATGAAAAATTCATTGTTCTCAGCATACTTCTTCACTAACTCCATGGTCTCTTTGCTATTCGTAAAGAGGATCTGATTTGAACTTAAGAGGCCCTTCAATGCGATAATGTTCTTGAAGTACAAATTATCGAATTTTGCAGGGGTGACAAAGTCCAGAGGGAAGAGATTCTGGTCCCCGCCTGATCGTGGGCAGCCCGACCGGAGCTTTGTGGCATAAGATTGGTCGGGCGTGGAATCCGACTGCCCGTCGCCTGATTGGTTGTAGAGCCTCTGCCTGAAGCTGGTGCACCGAGAGATACCGATCGTGTGGCTTCCTGCATGTCAATGGATAGGACGATTAACACCAGCGGTGCAAGTTAGAAGTGAACATGGATAAGTTGAGTTCGATCCGGTTCACTACTTGACTTGGCTGAGTCATGACTTAACTCAGGATAGAACGAGTCAGACTGAGTCACTGAGTCGTAAAAAGTCTTGAAGTCTCACCTGAAGGGTCACGAGATCCACGATGTCCAGACCCTTCAGCTTGAACTTTGTGATGATAGTTGGTAGGGTATTGTTTGGTGCAAGGATGTTGCTGTTTGAGCCACTCAAGCTTGCACCCTTGGAGTCTCTTCTCCCCAATGGAACCACCCAGCTTGGACCACCAGCCTAATAACCACAAACAAACATTAGTTTATGTCGTAGTTTAAAAACTCAACCTGACTCAACTGAGTCAACTCGACTCGACTCAAACAACTCAGTAAAACATGACAAAAACTTGAGAGAATTTGTATGGTATATATATTTCAAATATAAGTATTACTGGAAAATGTAGAAAGAACTCGTCCGAGTTTTTGAGTCGAGTCGAGTGGACTCAACTCCAAAAAACTTGATTTTCAGGGTATTTAATTCAATTTGTAAAAGCTATTATAACTTTGAGAAGGCAGGTTATAAGAGCTCTACCAAAACTGTAGAATCTCTAGCAGCAAGAGTCAGAGCATCAGCACATGACACTGTTTGCGGGCAGGCCTTCTCCAGTTCGGATTTTATCTCGTCAATGACCTCGAACCCGCGGGCCGAGTTGCGGTTCGGGACGGATCCCTTCTCACTGATTATACTCCCACTGCTGTCCAACAGCATCGATCCATCACAGCCCTGCAAAAATCCAAAAACAATTTGAGTGGGGCCCAGTGAAAATTTGAGAGCGTATTTTGGTCAGTCTAAAATAACAGTGTAGAAATTGAGCTGTGCCCGTGTGGGCTGAGGCCTGTCGTAGCCCGGCCCACAGTAAATGACCAAAATGCCATTGAAACAGCATTTAAGTAGGAAGAAGAACCTTAACGAAGCAGTCCTGAAAATGTAGCCTGACCAAAGAAGCGGCCATCCTCGCTTCTCTGGCCACTGCTTTGGCGACTACAGACAGCACGATCTCCTGGGCCTTTGGGCAGGAATGATCGTAGAACTGTGGGTATAGTTTGTCGGAGAAGCACAGAGGAGTGAAAGCTAGAACAAAAAAGACCATGAAAAAGCTCATAGAAAGAGCCATCTCTCTCTCTCTCTCTCTCTCTCTCTCTCTCTCTAGAAGAAACCTTGAGAGATGAAGATGTTTTCAACGATCTTCTGTGATGAAAGCTAAGGTAGGCTTTGGTATTTATAGAAGAAAGATTGAGAGAGAGAGAGAGAGAGAGAGAGAGAGTTGTTGTTAGCTCTGCACCCTATTCATCAACTAGTCTTGATGGGAAAAGGTGAACGTGTCCCGAAAAGTCAGTGTGGCCCACTCATTGGGGTCGCATCTTGTTTGTATAATGTAGGCACTTGGTATTTTATTCCTGACCGTCCTTTTTACTTATTCAAGTGTGGCCTTCCTGATTAGTGGACCGGCTTAATTTATAGGAAGGGGGCACGGACACGAAGGAATCCCCCTAAACCACAAGCTCCTTGAGGGCCCACTGGGATGTTTGTGTTACATCCACTCTGTTCATCCGCTTTGCCATCTCATGTTAGAGTGCGGATCGTCTGTGTTGAAGAGACAAGAAATTCCAGCGCCATTGCTTCTCATTAGTCCACGTCATTTTCGATGACTCAGTCCTACTAATATACGCCGGATTTTTCTCTTCCATATACATTGCTAACTACACAACCCACTTTTAACGTGTGAAACCTTTTTTGGGTCCCACCATGATTTTTTTGTTAAATCCATACCGTTCATCAATTTTTCCAGATAAATCTAGAGCACGATCCCAAAAACTAGGTACATCCAAACCTCAAGTGGAGCACATCACATAAAGCAGTCCGAATTGAACAAACTTCCGTTGAAACTTTTCAAGGGCCAACATCGAGGCTTATTTTCCATCTGACCTATTCATAAGATCACACATGCCTAGATGAAGTTAAAATAAAAATATCAGCTTGATAAGAGCATTATGTGGCCCCAAGAAGTTTTCAATGGTAGCATTAATTCTTACTGTCCTCAATGATGTGGTCCACTTTAACTTTAAATCTGCATTGTTTTTGGGTTCATAGCCTATAATGAAATGAAAAAATGAATTGACGGTGTGGATCTAGCAAATACATCATGGTGGAGCCCACTTAAATTTCACACCTCCGGCGCTTGCTGTGTGAAGCAGGGGAGCGGATTAGGTTAGACCGGGCATCACGTGCAACCCTTACCGTGGGGCCACCTTGATTTTTTTATTCTACATCCACTCCGTACATCCGAATTTTCAGATCATTTTAGAGCATTCTGCTAAAATTTAAGAATATCCAATCATCAGGTGGACCATACTCTAGGAAAAAGTTGTGATTGAACGTCCTACTATTAAAAACTTCTTGGGAATCACCTTAATGTTTCTATGGTTTTTATTTGACATCCAATCTGTTGATAAGTTCACATAAGCCTGGATGAAGAGGAAAAACATATATCAGCTTGATACAAAACTTTTGTGGCCCGTTATCGGTAAGTCACTACTGTTTCCTATGGCATAGGTAATGGTAAGCTACCACTGTTTCATTTTTTGGATAATTCTTTAAAATGATCCGGAAACACGGATGAACGGGGTGGATATAGAATATACATGACAATGTGGGCACCACTGTAAGGGCCGTAGAAAACGGAAAGTATTTATACGTGAAACTTTAGCGGGCCCTATTATGATGTATTTATCAGATTCACACCATCCAGCCATTTTTTCATACCATTTTATTGAACTAGTACAAAAAAAAATGAGGCAGAACCAAGCTCAACCGAGCCACCTTACAGAAATAGTCTGAATTGAACGCCTACTGTTGAAAACTTCTTGAGGCCATAGGAGGCTCTTATCAAACTTATATTTGTGTTTTCCCTTCATGAAGGTATTTGTAACATTATTAAAAGGCTAGATAGCAAATAAACGTAACATTAGACCCTAGGAAGGTTTCAACGGTTTCCATTCAATCTTGGCTACTTTCTTTGACGTGGTTTACGCGAATTTTGGATATGCCTCGATTTTGGCCTAATGCTCTAGAATCATCTTAAAAAATTGATGGACGGTGTGGATATGAAACATAAATCATTGTGGGACCCAAAGAAGTTACACACGCTAAAAATGATGTTGTGTAGCACGCGTTGTACTTGGGAGAGAGAAATCCCGCGTATCTCGTCAGCCAAAGTCCTCTAGGATGACGTGGACCAATGAGAAGCAATGGCGCTGGAATTTCTTGCGCCTTCAACACAGACGATCCGCACTCATCATTTTAGTACATGAGCCTAAATATGAGGGAGATGCAGACCTTAAGTGGGCCACGGTACAAGAAATAGACTGATCAACCACCGTTAAAACTTCTTCGGCGTAGCTACCTCCATGGTCAGCCTCGCTGGATTTTTTTTTTTTTTTTTCTCCAAATACGTATGTTTCAGGTTGGTACGTCTGCCAGGGTTGACTCCTTCAATATCACCTCAGGCCATGGGGCTCACTCTGGACAATTAGTAGCCTGGAAATCACACATATCAGATGGTCTTTAATTGTCGGATCTGGATCTCGACATTTTCTAATTGCCCATTTTTAGTCACCGAAGAGGTATATATCTCCTGATATTCACTCTGACGTGCGAGCTATGCTCCATCCACAGTAGGACCCACAATCTGAACCGTCCAAATTGGCCTGCGTATATGCAATGTGTTAAGTGGACGGATCGTAGCATCATCGGGAGGCCCACTCTAGTTGTATTTGAGCTTTATCCTCATAGATCAAATCATGTTTGGTGTAAAATGACCAAAGAAACCCTCACATTTACATTGGAAATCAATCACGTGGACTTCCGTCAGTAAATTAAAAATATATAATATAATACTAGGAAGGAAATGACACGGAGACCATGAATTGGGAGGTTAATTACTAATGTGGCCATTTTGTTTGACCAGGTCAACAAAAGTGTTTTACTTTAGTGAAAAAATATCTTCAAAGTATTAAAGCACTGTTGATTAAATTTTCCAGACCATTTTACTCCTCTATCCCTTTTTTATATAGTAGGGCGGTTAAGTTGTAACAACTTGAAATTTTGGTCACCTAAGCTTGATTTTGAATAAAAATTATTAAAGAAATTAATTTATAACTAATAAATAAAATGAGATATTAAGGTAGTTGATTAAGACTCTTTTGATTGAGAGGGCATACTAGGTAAAATTATAATTTTTAATTTTTTTTATATAAATTTGAATTTTGAATTTCTAGATAAGATAATAACCAAAATTTGAATTTTGAATTTCTAGATAAGATAAAAGGTGTTTATCTTATCTTATCTGAACATTTCTCTTTGTAAGTACAGATGGGGAGAGAGCATTTGTAGAAACCTAAGAAAATCTTAAAGAGAGAGAGAGAGGGAGGGAGGGAGAAATGAGCTCTTGCTGTGGGACTTAAATCCAATAAGTCTTTCTTTCATTCTTTAGTTTTTTTGTGATTATAGTATAATTTTTCCTTGATCTAGCTAATTAATGAAATCGATTGGTCATCTATCCATTATACAGATATGTGGATCGATCTCATATTTAGACCATTGTAATGAGGGATGAGATTGATGGGAGCCATCTGAGCAGGCTAGATTTGATCTGCATGGATCATATGGATCTTAAGGCCAAATCGTGTTTGGCCAGACATTTCAGATCGATTGAGTCTACAAGTGGACTATGTCAATCCAATCTTGTGTTATAAGTTGATCCTTATGTGGACCAACAGGTGCATTTGAGCCATTACACCGGTCTAAATAGCTAAAAATATTTTGTATGGATCAAATTGTCCAGTGGTCCATCAAGATCATTCCTATTCAAAGTTAATTATGTAAATTGACGTGTATCGTGATCATCATTGCTTAAAATTTTAATTATAGTTATGATCATGGACTATCTTAATCTTTGATGTATAATAAACGGCCCAGATCTAAACTATGACAACCACAAACCCATTAGAATCAAAGAAATTAAATAGAATGGTAAATAATTATAAATCAGCCAACTTGAGAGAAGTAGGAGTTCTTCGATCGACCAAGGACAAGGTTCGGTTGACCAATGAATTTATTTTCAACAAAACCAAAACAATCGGGAATGGGGACCCAAGAAGAGTTGGGTCGACCGAATGACCTTTTTTTTCGGAAGTCCAAAACAATTTGTAATCTTGACCAATGAAGGTTTCAGCTGACTGAGGAAGCCTTAGGTCGACCAAGCAGCTGTGAAATTCTTTGAAATCGTAATTATTACCTTTTTCCACCTCAAACAATTAAGAAGATAGATAACACTAATGAGCCAGATGGTGTAATTCTAAAAGAAAAATGAGTAGATTAATGAATGAAGTTTATTTGAATAATAATGTGTACATAGTTTACCTCTCATATGGTGAGATGGTCTATTTGATGTGGTTTATCTCTAGTATAGAGATGCATGATTGTACTGTGATATTTGGACATATGCATTACATGCACTATACTCATGCATCATAATAAATATCGAGAGGACCTCTCTTGATGACCTGTAGGTACTTAAGTACCAACATGGCCTATGGACTTATCTTGAATACCCACAATATGTGGAAGCCTACCCTAGGGGTTGGATGTCAGCCCTAAGAGGGTTGATGTGAGTTGATGAAGTCCAACTCAAGGATGTAGATATGTTTCCTACTTGATACATCCAACATGCATACATAACATCATTGCATTTCATTTGACGTCAGTGAATCTGATTTTGTTTCCTATTTTAATTATTGTGCATGAGAATTATGATGGGCTCACTCACTAGGTTTTCTAGTTGACGGTTTGTGGATAAAAATATAACAGATTATGTGAAAGCTGATCCACCAGAAATGATTCTTGATAATGAAGCCAAAATCGGTGGAGGATCCGCTGGACAAGTGGCCCTATTTGACTGAAGAAGAGCTTGTGGCCCTGAACCAAGATGTATAGATTCATGATGTCTTAACAGCTTATTTATTTTTCTGTTATTAGGATTTCAATATGTTGAATTAAATATTAATTATATTTAAATAAAAGTCCAAAATGGGTGAACTTAGTAGTTGAATTGAAAGATATAAATTTTGGGTTAAATAAAGTGAATGGTTATGATAGATGGGGTTTAAGAATATGGAGAACTTAGTTTATACACTATATAATGTGTAACGACCTGAGAAATTCTGGTCATTTAAAAATTTTGTAATGATAAAAGCTTAAGTTTAAATGAATAAATCTCTCATTTATAAATAAAATGGAAAGCATAGACTGGTTTGTTAGAGCTCTCTTGGGCAAGAGGAAAGACTAGGGATCAAGTCTTGTCATTGACAAGAATATAATTTCTATTCATTATATGGATCTAGGGACCATATTTTGATCAAAACACTTAAATGTAAAAACCTGATTATAAGGAGCCCTCTGGGTGGGCCAGATCTGATCTGTATAAATCCTAAGGACCTTAGGGTCGAACCATGTAAGGTCCGAGAATCGTAGATAGATCCGACCCATAGGTGGGCCGCATCGCAATTTAATTGTTAAAATTTAAGATCCATTATTGATATCACTTAGGACACACTTAATCAAGGAAATCCATATCCTTCATTAGATTTTACGGCCCATTAAAGGGCATGGCCAAAAATTTCAAGCCAATTCGAGTTTCCGGTGGGCCCCAGCAATGAAATGGATGATGACCGTTAAATGTATTGTTTTATTTCCATGATATTTGTAAAATAGTAATTTTTCATGATCAAGGGCCATTGGGCCCACATAAGAGATGACCGGTCAAATGAACGATCCAGATCTCTAGTGGGCCACCCACTTTTATTAATAATAATAATAATAATAATAAATTTAAAAAAGAAAAAAGAAAAAAAAGGGTTGACGCTGGATGTCTAGCATTGAACAATGAAGTGACGTGGGGGCCTCACTTGTGGGACCCACCTTGATGTATTTAGTATATCCACTCCGTCCATTTTCTTCTCCATCTCATTTTAGGACTTGTATTTAAATTTAGACCCAAACTAGATGTTCGAGTGAGCCACACCATCTCAAACAATTTAATGATAAAAAACAAAATAAAAATAAAAACAGAAAGGTGGAGTTTCTGTGCTTGGACAATGGTCCACTCGTGGACCCCACATTGATGTAATTTTTAGATCCACGCTGACCATGTGTTGTATCATGTCATTTTACAACATGGGTCCAAAAATCAGACAAATCTGAATCTTAGGTGGCCTACACCACTTGAATTAGTGGGGACATTAATATCCTGGTTAAACTAGTCCAGGTTTGGACTGCAAGTCCACTTTTGGGACCCACCTAGAAGTATTTTGGAAAATCCAATCCGTCCATTATCTTAATAAGTTTTCTAGTTAAGGACCAAAAATGGCCCATAAAGGACATTCCAGTGGGTCGTACCAAGATAAACAGTGAGGACAATACCTATCCACTGGTTGGGAACTCGTAGGTCCCACTGTGTAGTCTTTGGAAAATCTGATCCACTCAATCTCTTGTGCCATGGGTTATTGGTGGTGTGATAAAAAATCAGCCCAATCAGATTTCCAAATGGGCCATACCAAGAGAAATGGTGGAATGTATATTTGGGATTTCTTTCGATTATGACCACTAGTACAGAATAATTAAATCTAGACCGTTCATTAGTTGACCAAACCTAAGTAAAGTAAAATTCAATTTAAAAATAAATATATCTAAGGCTATACTGATAATGAATAAATATAAATTACACTGATTGTAGATTCAGGACCGATTTTAACTCAAGCCGTAACAAAATTAACAGAGCAATAGCCACCACTAACAGGTGAGTGAATCTCAACATATTTCTTATCCGTTTGAATAAAGTAGGTTGTTATGGTGTGATGCTATGTTTGGGGTGACTTGCGTTGATTATGATGACATTATGTATATATGTCAATGCATTGTATTACTTATATATGTGGAATGAAAGGAATGACACGAATGATATGTATGTGCCTATCAAAAGGAGAGATGACTGAATAATATATATGTGCCTCTCAAAAGGAGAGATGATTGAATAATATGTATGTGTCTCTCAAAAGGAGAGATGACTGAATTATCTGTTGCCTTTCAATTAGAGGTATAATTATGTGAATACAACATGCCATACGCTTCATACATTCATACATTGTCTATCCTAGAGCATCGCTCTAGAAGACTGGTAAGGTACTTAAGTACCCGGTTACCCAAAGACCATCCTGGAAGCCTACTAGCATATGGAAGTCTGCCCTACAAGGAAGGGGGGGCCGATTAATAGGATCCAATCGAAGCAAGTGGAAGACTGAGTATATGCCTACTTGATGCATCATATTATCTTACATAACATTCTTGCATCCATAGTGTAAATTTAATCGTAAGACTGTATTTAGGTGTACTACTTTATTTAGGCAGGTGTGAACCATAATGGGTTTACTCATTGAACCTGGCTAGCTGACGGTTGTAGATTAAATATAAACAGGCAAACTAGAAGTTCATCCATTCGAGATGAATACTGAAAAATGATGCAGAACTAATGGAAGAACCTCAAAGGAACTGGTTATACTTGACTGAAGAAGAGATTGTGGCTATGAGATAAGATGCTTAGTTTATAATTATTTTATTAGCTTTTGTTATATTCTTTGTTATTAATAATTTATATCTTTTATTGAATGATAATACATTTAAATAGAATTTTAAATAGAATGACTTAGTTCGATAGGTTGAAAATGTGTAGACATACGAATGATTGGAATAAATTATTATGAATAATGATGTGTGATGTGATGAGAATCTAGTTTAAACAATAAGTTGTGCTTCCAACTAACTGTATGACTTGTGTTTAAAGTACTCTACGAGTACAAGTCATACCCCGTAACCTGGGCTTGAGGGTGCACACTCTGTGTCTGAATTTTAGAGCGTGATAAAATGGTATCAGAGGGAGACTTTTCTTAAAAACATAGTTGACCTGTAGGGTTATAATCCCCGCTCTTATACATAAATAATAGACCCTTAAAAATTAGAAACCAAACTTATGACCTCCCCTAAATTATTGTGGTAAATGTGGAGAACTTATAAACCAAAATTAAGAATCCTTATACAAAAGTAAATTGGAATGTTTACTGTTCGTCTAAAGTCCAATATAAACTCAAGATGCTTTATTGTTATTGATAATTGATTTATAGTCCATTTTATAGCAATTAGGTATTTTTAGATAATTTTATAACACAAAAATCCTGTTGAACAACAATGTTCAGCAGAATTATTGTCTCTTGTAAAATTCATATCGATTAATATACAGCTCTGATCAGGGTGGTTCAAAGGCCTGATCTTATCTGGGTAGGTTTAGTTTAAATATAAAATTATTCAAAAGTATGAATCTATAAATGACTATACAAATTTAGTAAATTTCTACAGACTAGTTACGAATGTCCTAAATACCAAACAGATTGTACTGTACGAATTTTATAATAATAAAAAAAATTACTTCTTGGAACAAGTTAAAATTTTATGAAAGATAATTAGACCCATAAGATAATCTATAGAAATCTTTTTGTATAAAAATATATTCTATAAAGTAGTAGATCAGTATTAGAATTACCTTGAACATTATTCTGCTGGGTAGCAATGGACAGCGAAATTGGAGTTACTTGTAAAATTTGTATTTATTAAAGTACAGCTCTGATCTAGGTGGTTTGAAATCCTGATCATATATGGACGTGTAGTTTAGAGAAAAAATAGTTATAAATTCGGAACCCATCAGATACTGTACAGATTTAACAAATTTGTGCAGACTGGTCAGAAAGTATCTATTTCTGGACAGATTACACAATGGGAATTTTAGAAAATTCTGTAATTAGCAGAAAAATCTGAAATTTTACAGTGACCAAGTGAACTTATCAGGAAAGTTTCATAAAAATTTTGGTGTAAACATTTAATCATTAAAGTGACAAACCAGTACTAGAACCGACCATGGAAGGACACAAATCAAATTGTCTAGATTTATACCCTCACAACAATATTCTTTCTTACTTAGTTAAGTATAATAAACCTCTGTAGTTATTCCTTGATATTAAAATTCATTCCTCCTAAGTAATTATAGCCCTTAAAAGATCCAAAGGCCTTCACAATCTTATTCTTTCAACTAGTGCTACAATGCCCTATGGACCGGTAGTAGACCCTATAATATTAGTTGAGGAAGAGTAAGAGCAAGACCAAGATGAAAAGGATGTAGAAAATGAAGAGTTTATTGAGGAACAACAAAATTCTGCACCTCCCCTACTTATAAAAACTTAAGGTGAAGCTGGGCCAAGTATTTAACTGCTTGTCTCCCACGACAATGTGGACGAATCCTGCCGGGTCCAACATTCAACCTTTAGATGCAGCATTCGGACTACTTCCCCAGATGATGACAATGATGAAGTAGCAATAAAATCATTTTACAACACAGTGAGGTGTAATGGCCAATATGAACGTAGCAACTCAGGGATGTTGATAAAATCATGCCAGCTAGACCCGAATAGTCATTTAAAAAAAAATTAGCGATAAAACCTGTAAGGTTCCCTCACTTTTAATGTGATGTATGTAAAACTTAGAAATCTCACTTATAATTTTCGTAACATTTAAATCTAGTTTGCACATCTCTAAGTAGGGTAAACTTACTTCGTCGAAATTTTTAAGGGGGTAAATAGTGAAAGTCTGCAATTTCGTAATTAACAAAATACATACTAAAACGCACTTTATTAGTAATATGACAATTACACTAATTTAAAATATGATTTACTACTTAGGATTCAAATCTTGAGGATGAGATTGTTTTAAGGGGGGTATCTGTAACGACCCGAGAAATTCTGGTCATTTAAAAATTTTGTAATAATAAAAGCTTGACTTTAAATAAATAAATCTCTCATTTATAAATAAAATGGAAAATATAAACTGGTTGGTTAGAACTCTCTTAAGCAAGAGGGAAGACTAGGGATCAAGTTTTGTCATTGACAGGGATGAGGTGTGAGAATAAGCTTTGGTAGCTTGGGATTTCTTTTGTGGGCTCGTGATCCGGGTTTTGTTTCAGCAGGATTCACGGTTGCTCGTATGTGGCAAGTGCCCAAGGGCCACATGAGAAGAGTGGTAAAGGTGAGCGGTGGATTGTTGTCACTTTGTGCCGTGATTTTTTTATCCGTGAGGGGGTTTTTCCACGTTAAATTCGAATTGCCTTCTTGTGTGTTTGATTGTTGCTTGTGTGATTGCCATGGTGGTTTGCTCATTTCATTCGCTTGCTTCTGCTGCCGGTTTTCCCAACAAAGCTTGGGTGTCTTATGCAGGTACTTAACACAGGCATTGGAGCGTATTATAGTCCACTGGGTAGACGGATAAGATCCAACGACCCAATAGCTGCGTGCTAAACCATGGGCAGCTCTACGAAAGAACTGATGCAGACATGGAAAGACAATAGAAACACAAAATTCCTGCACCCTCGACAACATGTTTTTAAGACTAAGGACGAGTTTGATATGACTTGTGACTTGTCCGAGTCGACTCTGACTCAGTCAAACCCGATCCGGTCCATCACCACAAGTCACCCCAACTCGAGCCAGTCGCTACTCACCTCAGGGACAAACGACTCTGGCCGAGTCACCCAAGTCTTCAAACCAGGCCTAACACTCCTTGAATAAAAACCGAGTACTCTAATTCATCAATTTGAATGGCGTTACAGCACCAAAATCAATAACAACAACAACAACAACAAAAACCATCACTTACAAGGAGAGCAAAAAAACCATGTGGCACATATCACACTTATTAGTACTATTTCAGCCGCGCAATAATCACAGTCGATTCGTGGCCCATCAGGCATTAATCTTCCTACAATTCTTCCTAATCTCTCCTTTCGACCCCACCAGAGGTGTTATATTTCCCATCTTAACCATTGATTTAGGGAATTGCTTGATGAAAAGTTCATTGTTCTCAGCATACTTCTTCACTAACTCCATCGTCTCTTTGCTATTTGTAAAGAGGATCTGATCTGAACTCAAGAGGCCCTTCGATGCGATAATGTTCTTGAAGTACAAATTATCGAATTTTGCAGGGGTGACGAAGTCCAGAGGGAAGAGATTCTGGTCCCCGCCCGATCGTGGGCAGCCCGACCGGAGCTTAGCGGCATAAGATTGGTCGAGCGTGGAATCCGGCTGCCCGTTGCCTGATTGGTTGTAGAGCCTCTGCCTGAAGCTGGTGCACCGAGAGAAACCGATCGTGTGGCTTCCTGCATGTCAATGGATAGGACGATTAACACCGCAGTGCAAGTTAGAAGTGAACATGGGTAAGTTGAATTCCATCCGGTTCACTACTTGACTTGGCTGAGTCATGACTTAACTCAGGATAGAACGAGTCAGACTGAGTCACTGAGTCGTAAAAAGTCTTGAAGGCTCACCTGAAAGGGTCACGAGATCCACGATGTCCAGACCCTTCAGCTTGAACTTTGTGATGATAGTTGGTAGGGTATTGTTTGGTGCAGGGATGTTTCTGTTTGAGCCACTCAAGCTTGCACCCTTAGAGTCTCTTCTCCCCAATGGAACCACCCAGCTTGGACCACCAGCCTAATAACCACAAACAAACATTAGTTTATGGCATAGTTTAAAAACTCAACCTGACTCAACTGAGTCAACTTGACTCGACTAAAAAAATATAGTAAAACATGACGAGAACCTGAGAGAATTTATAATATGGTATATATATTTCAAATATAAGTATTACTGGAAAATGTAGAAAGAACTCGTCCGAGTTTTTGAGTCGAGTCGAGTCAACTCAACTCCTAAAAACTTTATTTTCAGGGTATTTAATTCATTTTGTAAAAGCTATTATAACTATGAGAAGGAAGGTTATAAGAGCTCTACCAAAACTGTAGAATCTCTAGCAGCAAGAGTCAGAGCATCAGCACAAGAGACCGTTTTCGGGCAAGCCTTTTCCAGTTCGGATTTTATCTCGTCGATGACTTCGAACCCGCGGGCCGAGTTGCGGTTCGGTACGGATCCCTTCTCACTGATTATACTCCCACTGCTGTCCAACAGCAGCGATCCATCACAGCCCTGCAAAAATTCAAAAACAATTTGAGTGGGGCCCCATTGAAAATTTGAGAGCGTATTTTGGTCAGTCTAAAATAACAGTGTAGAAATTGGACTGCGCCCGTGTGGGCTGAGGCCTGTTTTAGCCCGGCCACATAGTAAATCCTAGGCCTGAGCCCCGCCAGGTACATGATGGGCTAGCCTTGTGATGACTATGAACATGTCTGATACTGAGTTTCCGGAGATCAGCCACCCACTTCTGTGCAAGATCTGACCTGTTGATTAAGTGTACCGGAACATGTATGATATATGATGAAAATGTCCGAACGGACAGGTTAGGTCTGGGCCTGGGTCTGTCCAAGCCAAGCTTGCAAAGTACAACCTATGCCAGAGCCCAGGCTGTGATGTTTATGAACAGCTTGAGCCCAAGACCAGTTACCCGCTTTTGTGCGATATCTGGCTTGTCCATTAAGCATTCCCTATCTTGGATGATATATGACATAAATGCCCTTGAAATCCTAAATGGGCCGGCTGCGGGCTTTTCAACAGTAGCCCGAGGCTGGCCGAGTTATTAAACGGGCTTAAAGCTGAGCCCGCCGAGAGCCTGCTGGCCACTCCTGCCTATTCACAGTCCTAGTCATTCTATTCAATGACCAAAATACCCTCCAATAATACAACTGAAAAGGTTCAAAGGAAGGGGGCACTTAAGTGAGGTGACTATGGTACAAGCAGAACTGCTTTCTTCCTTTGTAGGCACAACTAGGGGCAATTTGGTAAATAGAAGAGCCCTCGGACTTTAGAATGCTCTGGACAATGACCCCACCAGAAAGGGGTACTTCAGTCAATCTACCCTCCGCTTCCAGCAAGATCCCGTCGAACTGACCCGTGAAAAGGTAACGGTCATGCTAGAAATTAAAAACTTTCAAATGACCAAAATGCCCATCGGATGATTGCAATCAATTTTGAGTACGCCCCAGCCCAATAGTTCAAAATTGGGGACCCACGTCCGTCAACCAGGGGCATTTAGTACATCATCGGTTAGGACATTGCGGACAGGGATTCATCCCATATTCACCCGCCAAAAAAGCACAGGCCGATATGACTAAAATGCCCTTGGCTAATGGACGATGTTCAGTACAAGGAGGCCACCAAATAGGGGTACCTTAGTAAATCTACAGTAGACACACAATCGAGCCCCATCCCCCTAACCTTTGGTAGAAAAGGGCTCGACCCCAACTGAACCGCCAAAAGGAGAAGGTCCATGCTACAGACTACGAATTAAAAAAAACTTTCAAATGAACAAAATGCCTTTGAAACAACACTGAAGTAGGAAGAAGAAGAACCTTAACGAAGCAGTCATGAAAATGTAGCCTGACCAAAGAAGCGGCCATCCTTGCTTCTCTGGCCACTGCTTTGGCGACTACAGACCGCACGATCTCCTGAGCCTTTGGGCAGGAATGATCGTAGAACTGTGGGTATAGTTTGTCGGAGAAGCACAGAGGAGTGAAAGCTAGAACTGAAAAGACCATGAAAAAGCTCATAGAAAAAGCCATCTCTCTCTCTCTCTCTAGAAGAAACCTTGAGAGATGAAGATGTTTTCAACGTTCTTCTGTGATGAAAGCTAAGGTAGGCCTTGGTATTTATAGAAGAAAGACTGAGAGAGAGAGGGGGGGAGTTGTTAGCTCTGCACCCTATGCTATCTACTAGTCTTGATAATAATGCGATGCGGTTCAGGAGAGTTGGGAAAATGTGAATGTGTACGAAAAAGTCAGGGTGGCCCACTCATTGGGGGTGCGCATTTGTTTTTATAATATAGGCACTTGGTATTTTATTACTGACAGTCCTTTTTACTTGTTCAAGTGTGGCCCACCTGATTAGTGGACCGGCTTAATTTATAGGTAGGGGGCACGGACGCGCCAAGCAATCCCCCTTTAACCCCAAGCTCCGTGAGGGCCCACTGGGATGTTTGTGTTAAATCCACTCTGTTCATCAGCTTTGCCGGCTCATCTGAGGACATGAGCCTAAGTATGAGGGAGATGCCGACCTTAAGTGGGCCACGGTACAAGAAATAGTGGAGACTGATCAACCACCGTTAAAACTTCTTCGGCGTCGCTACCTCCATGGTCAGCCTCGCTGGATTTTTTATTTTTATTTTTTCCAAATACATATGTTTCATGTTGGTACGTCTACCAGGTTTGACTCTTTCCATAATACCTCAGGCTATGGGGCCAAATGTGGACAATTATCAGACGGTCTTTAATTGACCATTTGTTGGTCCCCAAATTAGAAGAGTTGTCTCCTGAAATTCATTCTGACGTGCCAGCTATATATGCTCCATCCATAGTAGGACCCACAATCTGAGCGGTTCAGATTGGCCTGCGTGTATGCAATGTGTTCAGTGGACGGATCGTAGCATCATTGGGAGGCGGCTGGATTTGAGCTTTATCCTCATGGGTTGTGCTGAGATCAAATCCTGTTTGGTGTAAAATGACCAAAAAGTCCTCACATCAAAGTTGGAAATCAATCACGTCGACTGCAATCACTAAATTAAAAATATATGATGTGATGCGACGGTGGAAATGATACAGGAGGCCATAAATTGGCAGCGGCTTAGGTGAGACCCCGGACTCACCCAAGACGGTGCAGCCCTTACCGTGGAGCCCACCTTGATCTATGAATTCTGTATCCACACCGTCCATCTGTTTTTCCAGATCATTTTAGGGCATGATCCCAAAAATGAAGAAGATCCATGGACCATCCTTTAAGAAGCAGTGGTGATTGAATGCCCTACCATTAAAACTCTTAGGGCGTACCATTAAAAAACAAATATAGGCTTGATTCAAAACTTTTGTGGCCCCTTAATGGTTGATCACCACTTTTTCCTATGCCATGGTCCACCTGATAATGGGATCTGCTTCATTTTTGGGACAATGCTCAAATCTGATATGGAAAAACGGATGGACAGCATGGTTTAAGAATACATACATCAATTAAAGTAGGCCCCCATGGTAAGGGCCCCAGCATCTTGAGTGAGCCCAGGTCTCACCTATTCCACTCGCCATAAATTACAGCAAAATTAGACCAATAAGAGAGGAGCAAGTGGAGTTCGTACACACAAAAAAATCGGGAGAAAATTATAAAAAAAAAAAAGTAATTCTAAACTCCATTTGCTCCTTTGGTCGGGTCAATCAAACTTGATTTATGGAATAAAAAATTGCCAATACATCAATTATATGAAGAAAATAAAGATTGAATATAAATGCGTGTATGAACAAGTCAATAGTAGATTGTTTGGATGAGAATCCACGAACCTAGCTGTTCTACACCCTATATTCTTTAAAAATCCTTGCAACCTAACTTAGTTAAGAAAAAAGAGCCTATGTCCTACTAAATTACTGTGGATACTTGACACAATCCTAGTGCACCATCCCATTGCGTATCTGAACCAATCACAACTGATATGGGGTCCACCAGGATACTCAATCTAAATATCCAACGATCAGATCATCCAAACCATTGATCACATGGAGCCCACCTAATAGAAGTCTTATAGGGTCATGACTTACCATATCATTTCCCATAAGATCATACTTACAATCCGACCCGATATGTTCCATAAATGGTGCTAGCATGACTTAAGTAGGTGCACAGGCTTGTGACACACCAAATGAGAATCTAAATGAGATCCATTCCGTGCATTAGATGCATTGCCTCATGCTTGCCATGTACGGCAAAAAGCAGGACAATCCAAAACTCAAGAAAGATACACCATAGGATGAAATATGTTGTATCTCATGCTCATAAAGTCTCTCCCATGCTAGCTATAGGCATGCACCAGTTTTCAAACCTATTGCGTTTGGTAGTACTCCCTGATATTTTTCAGTCATGATCGAGTGGGCTAAGCGAATGGGAACCTTCCTATGTACATCGTTGCATTTGCTATTGTTCACATACACATTAGCTATCTAGACGGTCCATCAAGTCTAGTCCACTATTCACAGGCTGCCTGAAAAATCATATCGATGAGATTTCCAAAATGTCCTATTCAATGACATGCATAAATGGATGGGGAGGATCATTTATAGAAAATAGGTCCCTTCATCCAAGTCCATGATCATCCCATTGTTGTGATATTTGCATGTTAGCAGGCAGACTTAAATCTAATGGACAGTTTATAGAAGTGATTTGCATGCTAACATATCCAAATGCATCTATGTGCATGGAAAGGTTGTCATATACTTATGGCATATTTGGTCTGCGGGATCAAATGGTATGGATTTGCATTAGATGGAATTCACACCATTATTGCACAATAACTACATATCTAGAAATACTATGTTATTTTGACTGCATTCATGTTTGGGATCAAATTCTTCCTTTAAAAAAAACACTCAGTATTAAGCGAAAGTTCAATTTGGTAGACCATTAAATTATAATCATAATAAGACTAAATTCATTAATGATGTAGGTCACGTGTACAGGTATACATGCAACTCAAATATCACGTGTAAAAGGCAAACATGGATGATGGACCGCAAGTATAAAACACATGCAACAATGTAAGGCCCATAGATGTGGTGGATTTTGAAATCCACTAGAAATCCTGCGGTTTTTATTATTGTGGCTGGATGACATGATACCGGGGCTAATCCAATTCTTCACGTCCTTTCTAAACGATTAATCCAATCCATCACGTCATTTCTAAACAACTAATGAAATATGCATGCGACTAAATGCAATTCCATACCCGTTAATCCCACCTAATCCCACGCTAGAAACAGGCACTTAGCCTAATGGGTCATTCCTCTTTTATGGATTTAATATGAAGAAAGCGGTCAATTTCTTGTGTTACAAGTTCTTCAAATGGAGTACATGCATGTACTTCATATGGAGTACTTCATAGTTCCCTCCGAAGTCTCAGTAGAATGATCTCATTCTACAAGTACTGCACATGAGGCCCACGGGGCGTGTGGCATCCAACTCGCCCATCAACGTTTAGTTGAGCCACAAAAATCAAGCCCATTCAACCTTAATGCTGGCCACAACATGAGCTTGGAGGTGTTTTTAGACAGTTGTTGATTGTTTTCAATGACGATAGAATGTCCCAAAAGAATAAAGTCCGTACAATAATTAGGTGGGCCAGATGATAGAAAATAGTAATTAACTATCCAAAAACCTTCACATTAATGAAGTGGCCCATTCAATGGTTGAATATTGCCTGATTTTTGGGCTAACTTTCATGGTGGGTGACCTACCGCATAATTTAGATTCCATGCACATGACCGGGTGGACCACGCACTTGTGAAATGACTTCAGAGGAGCAGACCTTTTCTTAGAGAAAAGTCAGAAGGATGTTAAAAGCTCAATCATACACTTGAAGGGCAAGATGGTCATTATATTCCCATCAAGAAGATGATGAAGAAGAAGGAAAACCATGGTCAATCAATATCTTTTGTCGATCTTCAACGTAGGATTACATGGGCTCATGCATCATATGCATTTTCATTGACTGTAATGACTTGGGAAGCGGGGAGTTGTTTTGTACTCTCGGCCAGAGCTGACTGTTCATACACATGCATCCAGAGTTGTACACGTGGCATCAACGGTCCAAATGTCAGGAGCCACCATAGATTGGTCACAGATGCCAAAATGAGATTGATTTAATAATAACTCTAGCATAAAATTAATAGAAATTTATTTGTTAATTGTGGACCGTTCACATTGGATATCCATCGAACTGCACCAGTTTGGGACATTGGTCTGACTGAATTATTTGGTTATAAACCATCTAAAGTAAGGCCCACAATTTGGAAGGTTAGATTTAAGTGATATATATTCAATTTCTTAATGCATGCGTAGGAAGTACATATTCTATCAGAGTATTGAAATTTTTCTCTATAAAGGGAAATGCTACCTGCTCTGCTGACAATAAGCAATCCATCTTTTTTGTTTATTTTAATGTAACTTAATTCACACGACAATAAAATAAATCCATTTCTTAAATTGGAATGGGTCTGAATATATTTTTGTATACATAGAAGTTGTAGCATGCCAAGGAGTCAAGACAAGGAAGTTGGTTGAAATATGATATTTTGGAGCCATCTCCTGTCCAGGAGACGTAAATTGGGGCCATCCATCTACTGGGCCATAGTTAAAAGATTTGCAACTTGGACTGACTCG
This sequence comes from Liriodendron chinense, assembly GCA_003013855.2. Classification (NCBI taxonomy): domain Eukaryota; kingdom Viridiplantae; phylum Streptophyta; class Magnoliopsida; order Magnoliales; family Magnoliaceae; genus Liriodendron; species Liriodendron chinense. The sequence goes on along the minus strand of PVNU02000815.1, from coordinate 2,136,266 downwards.
ACCGACTTCTTCAGTTATTGGGATCGATGAATCGGTCCAAGCAACATCATGTCTCACAATTTAAGCAACCCTGAGGCCCACCAATAAGTCTTTGTCATATTCGGACACGGATTGCATAATCACACTACTGCTACTGAATGGTGCTCTATGGGCCCACAATGATGTATGCATTTTACCTACTTAGTTCATTCATTTTTTCAGGCCTGAGCCGAAAAAAATAAAAATGAGGCAGATCAACTATCTCAGGTGGACCACACCATAGGAAACTGTGGTGATTGAACGCATACCATTAAAAACCTGTTGGGGCCCACCAGTATGTCTTTGTTATATTCACTCCGTAGAGCTATTGCATTGGCTCCTATCAGGCCATGAGCTAAAAAATCAGGGAGTAGATTAGGTGTGGGTAGCACCTCAATGGGCCGTGTGGGGTTCACCTTGATGAATGTGTTGTACATATACCCATCTATTTTTTCAGCTTATTTTAGGTATTTTCTCCCTAAACTTAAGCAGATCCACATCATAGGTGGTCCACACCACTGAAAATAGTGGTGAACGACTATTAAAAAAATTGTGGGTCGCAAAAGTTTTGGATTAAGCTGATCTTTGTATTTTCCCTCCATCTAGGGTCTTCATGACCTTATAAACAGGTTGGATGAAGAATAAACATTATGATGGGTCCTAGGAAGTTTTTAATGGTAGGGCATTCAATCACCATTGTTTCCTATGGTGTGGTCCACCTAAGAATTGGATTTGCTTAATTTTTGCAACAGCATCCTAAAATGGGCTGCAAAAACAGATGGACAGCATGGATATATATTACATTATCAAGGTGGGCCCCAAAAATCACACATATTCATAACTCAAGTGCGTACCCGATAAGAAATAGAGGGATTCAACCCACCATTGAAACCTTCTTAAGTTTTGGGTCAGGCTGATATTTGTATATTCTCTTCACTGTGGTGGAAGTGAACTTATAAATGAATTGGATGGAGTGTAAACATCAGGTGGGCCCACCTTGTGAAGATTTCAAGGGTGGGCATTTCCATCCTCACTGTTTCCGTGAGGATCTTTCTCATTTTTGGGCTATTATCCTAACATGATTTTGCGAATTTGATAGATAGGGTGGATATCATATGCACATCACAGAGGTCTCCACAGATATTTTAGCTACATAGACTCCACCTTTAAAAAAAATGTTTTATTAATGATCTTAACCTTTGAATATTTGATTTGACTATGATCCATCAGAAAAGTTGCATTTCAATTTTATATATTCATCTTCATGCACAACCACCCATTTAACAATTGTTTCTTCCAAAGGCTTTGAATTCAAAATGTAAACCGTTCATTGTATGAGATGCAAACAGGAAGTGAACATTGGAAAGAGAGATCGTCCCAGAGCTCGGATGAATCTGGTTGAGTCGGCCAAGTTAGCCCTTGCATTTCCCGACCTGGGTCTCGAATAAGTCGAACCTATCTCAGACAAGTCTTAAAATCACGGGCTGAACACATCATGGATGGATTATGTTTAAAAAATCATACATATTACACAGATTTATCCATCACTATTGTTCAATTTCGAGCAATAAATCATTTTCTCCTGTTAATTGCCTCCCCACCGTTGATTTGAGAGCCACTAATCAGATGATTAGGATTATCCAACTATTTATATTTTGAACCATTTTCCATCTGTAGTAGGAGAAGCTAGATGGACGGCCCCAAATCATAATTTCTCCCAGCCAAGTATACTTAACTTCGGAGAGATGGCTCTACCATATTCTGGTACTAGACAGCTGGTCAGCTAGACAGTTACTAGTTAGCTTACTGCCATTGATGTTTTTGCAGCGGCCGTTGCTATTTAGTATCTACGTTTGCATGTGTGCTTATGCTCCATGTTTCGAATGGTGGGGTACACCAAAAAGCTTGCAAGCATGTATGACAATCCAGCCGTCCAAATCGAAGGCCCATTGTCGATGGAGCATAGCCCGCCTTTCCCGCTTAATGGGCAATCTTTGACATCTGATATCATCCGTTGAATCTGGACCATTGGAAGTTTCCTTTTGAACAGCGACTTTGATGGGCCACTAGTTGGATCATCAGGACTGTGATTTCATGATATCGGGCCCTTGATTTGAATGGTCTGATTGACACAGATATATGCCACGTGTATAGTGGACGAGTCGCTACCATGTACCAGTGGCCCTTGTCGTGTCGGTGTAGATGGGGCGTGAGACGCGTGGAGCTTTTGGTACATCTATTGCAGGAATATTAGGTGAATCATGGCCCGATATTTTTTTTACGTCCACTTAAAATAGAAGGGAAGTAGGAAAACTGCTCCACCAATTTGTCAAAGAAAAATGAATAATTTAAGGCCGTTGCTCTGTCTTTTGACTATGGGGTCTCCCTTCTTTGGCTTTCTCTACCAGCATTAAACGTGTGGGGCCCATGTGATTGTCCACGTGTCCACGCGGCGATCACGACGGCTTCGGTTTTAAACGCTCTACTGAGCGAGCGGATTGGGTGTTACCCATTCCGCGGGGCCCACCTTGATGATGTGTTGTATATCCACGCCGTTCATCCGTTTCTCCAGCCCATTTTAGGATGTGGTCCCAAAAATTAAGAATATCCAAATCTCAGATGGATCACACCACAGGAAACAGTGTTTATTGAGTGTCTCACCATTAAAAATTCCAAAGGGCCCATCGTGCGGTTTTCATAATGTTTATTTACCATCCAACGTGTTGATAATGTTAAGAAGATTTGAATAAAAGGAAAATATAAATATCAGCTTGATCCAAAACTTTTTTTGACCCACAAATTTTTTTAATGGTTATTCATTACTGTTTCTAAGGGAGTGGTCTAACTGAGATTTGGATCTTTCTTAATGTTTGGTACCGCGTCCTAAAATGAGATTGAAGAACAGATGGACAGCGTGGATATACAACAAATATATCAAGGTGGGCCCACATGGTTAGGTGCTGTAGCGATGGCTCATGTGTAACGAAATAATGGCATGGCATTGCCCGGGTGGAACCTTAGATGAAACACAGGCCATCCAATCACTTAGATGGACCGTTCAGATTAATGCATCACTTTGCCACGTGTGATGTGAAGAAATGTCAATCCAATCATGTCGACATATGTGTCTCGCGTGAAAATTTAATCTATTAAATGCCTATTTTGGCCCACCTGATCAAGGTATGGATCAGGACCGCTCAAAATGGATCTGATTACTTTTCGTGCCGGCTAGGTCTAAACCAATTATTTTGGAGTTGGTTTAGGGGTTGCTGGCTTTGGACTTGTGTCTTATAGCCTATTTGATTGTTGGGGAATTCATTTCCTAATTTTTTTTAAAAATATTTTTCGAAAGATGTTAGGATTGGCCTAATATCCCTTAGGAAATGTTTAGATTTTGTTTAACTGATCAGTAGTGCATTCTTAGGAGCTTAAGGAAAGGCTAAAATGGGGTTTTTGATTTCTAGTTTCTTAAATCCTTTGCCTAGCATTTCTTTGATTTTATAAAGCAAAGAAGTTCATTTTTTTTTCTTTCTACTGTTCCTTAAAATTCCATTTCCCAACTAAATACTTGGCAAATTGTAATGATCTTTTAATATTTTTCTAGGTGATTTTTAAAAAGCTAAGTGTATCAACCAGATAAAACTTAATCATTTCTTAGGAAATATTAGTCAATTCTAACATTTACCAAAAAAAACATAAAAAGCAGTGAATAAATTCTCAAAAATTAAAATCAGCTCTAATTTCTCCAGTTTTACTGTCCCAAGTAAAAATTGTAAATTTTTTAAGGGGGTGCTTGGATTGTAAGTAGCTTTAGATAAGTTACTTATGACATAAGTAACTCATCTTTGTCTTTACTTAGGGCTTGTTTGGATACCACCAAATAAGTTACTTTTCTACTTATAACAATAGATAAGAGACTTATATAAGTTTTGTTTATGATTAATTATAAATAACTTTTTTACTTAAAAGCACATCAACACTTGAATAGAGAGAGATAAGAAAGCGCAGAAGCTAATAAGCTCTCTCATAGTTCACGTCAAGCACTGCTCTCTCATACGATCCATATCAAAGGGGGCCCCACATGATGGACTATCCCATCAAAGGTGGGGCTCACATAGTGGACGGTCCACATCTAAGATGGCTCCACATGATGAATGACCCTATATTAATGTGGACCCACATAATGGATGATCCACATCAAAGGTCGGCCCATAGTGATTAATAATCCACATCTAAAGAGGGCAGGCATTATGGACGACCCACTTTAAAGGTGGGGCCAACATGATGGACAAATCCACAACAAAGGTGGGCTCCACACGATCGGCAGTAGATATTGAAGTTAGGCCCCACATGATGATGGCCCATATTGAGGTGGACCCACATGATGGATGATCCACATAAAAGGTCACCCCCTAATGATGAACGACCCACATCCTAAGGGAGCCGCATGATAGGCATCCCACATTGAAGGTGGGGCCCACATGATGGATAGTCCATATTAAAGGTGGACTCCACATGATGGGAAATTAGTAATGGTGGGCTCTACATGATAGATGATCCACATCAAGGTGGGCCTCACATGATGGACAGTCCACATCAAAGGTTGGCCTAATGAGAGTGGCCCATATCCAAGGCAGGCCCTGCATGATGGATGGTCCACATGGGAGGTGAGCCCACATGATGGACTATCCACATCAAAGGTGGGTCCACATGATGGGTGGTGGATATTGAAGATGAGCCCCACATGATGGACAATAACATTAATGGTGGGCCCCATATGATGGATGACCAACATCAAAGGTGGGCCCTACCTAACGAATGGCACACATTAAAGGTTGGACCCTAATGCCAAATGACCCAAATCCAAGGTAGGCCCCATATGATGGATGACCCACATTAGTGGGGCCATACAATAAACAATATTGGATGTGAGAGGGACCAAATAGACTTGAGAGATGATTACTTATGATGTTGAAAACTAGACTTGCTTTTCTACTTTTTGGATAATAAGTATGTTGTTTACCAAACATACTCATCCCCTCATTAAGTAGAAACCAAGATAAGTTACTTATATGATAAATTGCATATCTTAAGTAATTTATAATCCAAATGGACCCTTATTGAGCAAATAAGTATGCTCGGTTATCGGTAAAAAAAAAAGTAGAAAAGCATGTTTGGTCATAAGTATTTATCTACCATGCGTGGCTAGTCCCCCTCAAATCCATTGTCTCTCATGTGGGGCCAACCCTTGATGTGGATCATTCATTGTGGGGACCCACCATGATGTGGGCCATCCATCATGAGGGGCCCACCTTGGATGTGGGTCATTCATCATTAGGGGTCAGCCTTTAATATGCACCACCCATTATGTAGGGCCCACCTTTGGTGTTGGTCATCTTCATGTGGGGCCCACCTTCAATATCCACCACCCATCATGTGGAGCCTACCTTTGATGTGGATTGTCCATCACGTAGGCACCACCTTTAATGTGGGTCGTCCATTATGCGGGGCCCGCCTTATATATGGACCACTCATCATTAGGACTAACCTTTGATGCGGACTGTCCATCATGTGGGACCCACCTTGATGTGGATCATCCATCATGTGGGGCCCACCCTTATTAATCGCCTATCATGTGGAGCCCTCTTTTGATGTGGATTGTCCATCATGTGAACCCCACCTTAAATGTGGGTTGCCCATCATGTGAGGCTCGCCTTGGACTCTCCATTGTCAGGAGTGGACCTTTGACATGGTCCATCCATCATGTGGGGCCATCTCAATATGTGTCATCCATCATGTGGGGCCCAACTTTAATGTCCACTACCCATCATGTGGAGCCCACCTTTGATGTGGACTATCCATCGTGTAGGTCCCACCTTTGAAGTGGGTCATCCATCATACTAGCCCACTTTGAATGTGGGCTACTTATCATTATGGGCCTACCTTTAACGTGGACCATCAATTATATGGGCCCATATTAATATGAAGTTATCCATAGGAGGCCTACTTTTGATGTTGACCATCGTGGATAGTCCATCACATGAGGCCTCCTTTGACATAGACCATGAGAGAGAGCCTCCTTTGATATATATCATGAGAGAAAAGTAGAAAAAATAAGTTAAAATCCTGGAAAAAAAAAAAAAAAAAACTAATTGAGATAAGTATCATTTAGCATATAAGTTACTTTTACAATAATATTTACCAAACTAATTAAAAAAAAAGTAACATAATAACTTAACATAAGTAAAAAAGTAACTTATTTGTTGTTATCCAAATATACCATAAACAAAAGCTAAGGAATGGAATACCGGAGAATGAACAAAAAGAGTGTAAACCAAACCTATCTCTCTAAAATTAGGAGTTAAGAAAAAAGAACCCCAGTAACAAACATTTTATAGTGTCCATATTAGGAATTCTACATTTCCCTTGCTGTAATCTTTACATACTTGGAAATTTTTAATTATAAAATAATCTTTCTGATATATTTTTCCTTCTTTATAACCTAGATTTAGGATTTGATTAGAGATTTTATTTCTCATTTTCTTTATTTATACATTTCATTATGGAAACTCAAAGATACAGAAAATATAAAAATATACTATCAAAATTCGTAATTCAAATCCTAGTTTCATGTCATGGTATTAGAGCACTCGGGCCTCTTAATCATCCCTATTGTGAAATCCCATTGTCTTTGTCCTTTGCCATTTTTGCACCTTCCGTTCTCGGTCCCGCGCATGATCCCTAAAAGAAGAAAATCTAGAACGGGCTCCCATTAGCGAGAAAAAAGTTCATTTATTAGATGATTCAGACACACCATCCACTTTCAGCTATTAGACTTCACATATACGTAAACAATGGATGGTAAAAAAGAATGGATAAGTTATTTTATTTTTATTTGACCACCCGTTGTTTCCATAATGTATGTGTTGTGGGTAAATCCTGTTGGGGTTAGGAGCCCTACAGTGGAAGCAATCAAAGCAGGCGAGGAACACACCCCAATGGCAATCAACAAGCAAATCATCACACACAAGAAGGCAATCCAATTTTAACGTGGAAAAACCCCTTACGGGTAAAAAACCGCAACACAAAGCGACACCAATCCACTATGAATCAGAAGTTACAAGAGAATACAGAAGAAAACCTTAGATCACGGCCCACAAGAGAAATCCCAAGCTACCCGAAGCTAATTCTCACATGAGAAGGACAAACACAGCCCTTTCCCTCAACCCAGAGAACTCCAAGCTTCCTCCCTAGCTTTTTCTCTTACCCTAGAACCCTCTCAATCCCTTGGCCCATAGGCGGCAACCCTAATCTCAGATTACATCCCCTTAAATAGAAAAAATCGAAATTAGAAACTCCTTGTGCAACAAACTCGCGCAAGAAACCTAGACCAAAAAGGAAACTGCCTACCGGTCAGTAGCCTCCATGCATGTGATATGAGGCGTCAAATCCCAACAAACTTGTGTTACTCGCTTGCTTTGATTGCTTTCGCTGCGTGGCTACTAACCCCAACAAGATTGTTGGGATTTGATGCCTCATATCACATGCATGGAGGCTACCGACCAGTCAGCAGTTTCCTTTTTGGTATGTGTTTGTTGCGCGGGTTTGATGCGCAAGGAGTTTCTAATTTCGGTTTTTCCTATTTAAGGAGATGTAATCCGAGATTAGTGTTGCCGCCTATGGGCCAAGGGATTGAGAGGGTTCTAGGGTGAGAGAAAGAGCTAGGAAGCTTGGAGTTCTCTCGGTTGAGGGAAAGGGCTGTGTTTGTCCTTATCATGTGAGAATTAGCTTCGGATAGCTTGGGATTTCTCTTGTGGGCTGTAATATAGGGTTTTCTTCTATAATCTCATGTAACTTCTTATTCATAGTGGATTGGTGTCGCTTTGTGCCGTGGTTTTTTACCCGTGAGGGGTTTTTCCACGTTAAAATCGGATTGCCTTCTTGTGTGTGATGATTTGCTTGTTGATTGCCATTGGGGTGTGTTCCTTGCTTGCTTTGATTGCTTCCGCTGCGGGGCTCCTAAACCCAACAAATCTGAGCTGACCTTTAGTCATGAGGAAAGCCTATAGTCCAGCAGGCCCGAGTATAGGTCCTCAAGCTCATGCACTAAATTCGATCGGAGACCGGGCCGAGGACGTAGGCCAAGGCCGACCTGAGACTAGGCCGAGGACAAGAACTGATGTTATGAAAGGCCGACCTGAGAGCTCTAGGACGACCTGGGGTCACTCACACAGGACGACCTACAAAGTGAGGAGCTCAGGTGACGAGCTTCATCAATCAATGAGCTCAGCCCCTGATGAGCTCTTCCCCTAGGCCGACCAGGCCCCACGACCGCCATAAAGGCCCGCGACGGATCAGGGACAAGCCCGAATAAATCAGACATGTCTCTGGAATTTACGGCCATAACCCATGCCGCTGGAAATCACACCGGCCATTATGGGCATAACACCCACATTCAATGCCCTCTACAGCTCTCCGATTATCCTATAAATAGGAGACACTCCTACAGGCCAAGGTACACTTGATTTTCCACCAAGAGACCTACTTCTCATCTCCTACACCCAACTGACTTAGGCATTGGAGGGCTAACAGCTGGACCCCAGCCACCCCTCTTAGCCTTCCTTTGTGTTCTACAGGATCTAGCAGACCTCTGGTCCAGATCCAGAGGGCACATTTGTAGGAGCTTAGCGGCATCCATCCATCTAAGTTAGAGGTCACGTCATCTCATCTGCTGACCAGTTGGAAGTCACATCATCTCATCTACTGACCAGTTGGAGGTCACGTCATCTCATCTGTTGACCATTTTTCAGCATTAACAAATTGACGTCGTCTGTAGGAATCGACAAAGCTGTGTTCTCACCATTTCTGAGCTCGGTACATGATTCTAGCTCTTCCTCTCTGAGTAAGTGCACCGCCTTACAAATTTGATAAAGGGGCTGAAAAAAGAGCCTAGAAAGACCTGTCTAGGATGACTTGCACATGAAGACCTGTCCAGGAGGACCTGAGTAGAAAGACCTACCTAGGAAAACCTGTTCAGGAAGACCTACTCAAGAAGATCTGCCTAGGAAGACTTGCCATGAGACGACCTATCTGAGGATGACTTTTCCCAAGACGACCTTTTCGAGGCCATTCACATAGCACATATAAGCGACTGAAACAATGAAGTAGAGGCGACTGAGATGAGCTATCATAAGCCAGAGGCGAACGAGGTCGAGGTGAGCTATCAGAGCCGATAGGCGGACGAGGCCTGATGTGAGCTATTAGAGCTCAGAGGCAGACAAGGCCGATGTGAGCTATCAGAGCCCAGAGGAGGATGAGGCCGAGGTGAGATATCAGAGCTTAGAGGCCGAGGTGAGATATCAGAGCCCAGAGGCCGACGAGGTCGAGGTGAGCTATTAGAGCCTAAAGGCGGACGAGGGCGAGGTGAGCTATCAAAGCCTAAAGGCCGAGGTGAGATATCAGAGCCTAGAGGCCGATGGGGCCGAGGTGAGCTATTAGAGCCTAGAGGCATACTAGGCCGAGGTGACCTATCAGAGCCTAGAGGCCGACGAGGGCGAGGTGAGCTATTAGAGCCCAGATGCCGACGAGGCCAAGACGAGCTATCAGAGCCCAAAAGCTGACGAGATTGAGGTGAGCTATCAAAGCACATAGGCCGATGAGGCCCCAAAGCCCTAAACCAAGAGTAGAAAGACCGACTTGGGCAGTCGGAATAGCCTTAGACCATGAGTCGAAAGACCGACCTAGGCAGTCCGAATAACCCTAGGCCAATAGTTGAAAGACCGACCTGGACAGTCAAAATAGCTCTAAACCAAGAGTCGAAAGACTAACCTGGGCAATTGGAATAGCCTTAGCCCAAGAGTCGAAAGACCAACCTGTGCAGTTGGAATAACCCTAGACCAAGAGTCGAAAGATCGACTTAGGCAGTTGAAATAGTCCCAGACCAAGAGTTGAAAGACTGACTTGGGCAGTCGGAATAGCCCTAGACTAAGAGTCTAAAGATCGACCTAGGCAGTCGAAATAGACATACACCAAGGGTCAAAAGACCGACCTGGGCAGTCGGAATAACCCTAGACCAAGAGTCGAAAGACCAACCTAGGCAGTCGGAATGGATGAAAGAGTCAGACCAAAACGCAAAGTGTCCAGAAGCCACCTCTAAATGTCGACCCACACAATTAGTAGAGCCTACTGGCCACCCTATTGGGTGACCTCATGTAGTTGGCTAGCCTACAACAGTTCAGTGTTTATTCAAAGGTTAGCTCATCCATTTCTCTTTACTCACAAGCCAAGCAGGCTCGAGAGTATGGGGGTTTCTGTTGTGGGTAAATTCGAGCTGACCTCAGGTCACGAGGAAAGCCTATAGTCCAGAGCCCAGGTATAGGTCCTCAAGCTTATGTACTAAATCCGACCGGAAACTAGGCCGAGGCCAACCTGAGACTAGGCGGAGGACAAGAGCCAAGGCTGACCCGGGACTAGGCCGAGGATAAGAGCCGATGCTGACCTGAGACTAGGCTGAGGACAAGAACTGAGGTTACAAAAGTTCAACTTGAGACCTTCAGGACGACTTGAGGTCACTCACACAAGACGACCTACGAAGTGAGGAGCTTGGCCCCTGATAAGTTCGCCGATGAGCTCTACCCCCAGGCCGACCAGGCCCATGACCGCCATAAACGCGTACGACGGATCAGGGACGAGCCCGAATAAACCGGACACGTCTCCGGGAGTTACGACCATAACCCACACCATCGGAAATCACGTCGGCCATTACGAGCATAATACCCACGTTCAATGCCCTCTACAACTCTCCAATTATCTTATAAATATGAGACACTCCTACAGGCTAAGGTACGCTCAATTCTCCACTGATAGACATGCTTCTCATCTCCTATACCCAACTGACTTAGGCATTGGAGGGCTAACGGCTGGATCCCAGCCACCCCCTCTTAGCCTTCTTTTATGTTCTACAGGATCCAGCAGACCTCCAGTCCAGGTCTAAACGGCACATCTGTAGGAGATTAGCGGCATCTATTTATTCAAGTTAGAGGTCACGTCATCTCATCTACTGACCAATTAGAGATCGTGTCATCTCATCTGCTGATGAGTTGAAGGTCACGTTATCTAATCTTTTGACCATTTTTCAGCATAAACACTATGTATGCCTAGTAATTGAATAGCTTGAGTCTTTTTGGCTGAACAATCTATATGGCATTTGTGCTGCCTGACAGCGAGATGATCATGTGGCGTCAAGTGCTCACACGTGTTAGGTTGACATGTGCGTCTATGTGTAGAGGTGCATGTGGACTAGCAAGCTTGGCGATAGTGATGGCAAAAACAATCTAAAATTACCATGCAGAGCTAACCGGCATGAGATGGTAATTATAAAAATCTAAGCTTCGTGAACCTTGTTGGAGTGTAACTCACTTTTCATGGGTTTAACGATTCAATCGTGATTGTGTCTTAGACTTGGATTTTAAGGTTCACGTGCTCTTACTACTTAGCTTCATCACCAAGCTAGCTTTTCATCAAAGCTACTCTTTTCTTGAACAGGCCTTCTTCTTTTTAAAAGTTTTTAAATTTTATTCTAGACCTTCTTTGAGCAAGTTAATATATCACTCTCTAAGTTTTTTTAAATATATTTCATTGAATCATTTGTGGGGCCACACCGTGGGGTATTATTAATGACATCCGACCTGGCCATTAGATGTGTACTTGCCCATTGTTTTGGAATGGGCCCAAAACTAGTTAACACCCATTCATGACTCATGACTCAGTGTTGAGAGAAAAGATTCATTCTCAACCACACACACCAATATCAAAATTAAGATAAAATATAGAAGAGAAAAGACACAAATCACAATTTAGAGATTTACGTGATTTTCTTTCAGTAAGTTTGTAAATTCACACCCATCATTATGCCAAAAAGCAAAAATAAAAAAGCAACTCTCAATACAATAATCTTTCTGATATAGGGAAGGGTGTGATGAGGAAAATCACCACTACCTTAAGTGTACAAAAACTTAAATCCACAAGGTTATTAATCTTGAATCCATATGAGAAAATAGGAAATTCAAAATTTTATTAATCAATAATAATCCTCAGACTTTTGATTATATCACTTATATAGAAAATGAAACCCTAATTAGGAGTTCTAATTCGATTAAACTAAAATTTATCCAAAATAATAAAATTTACTAAAAATAGAAAGTCCTAATTTAATAATGCCGGATGATTCCTGACATGATTAGAAGCAAATCTTAAGAGGTCTACATACACTAAAACTCTAAAACGAAAGAGATACATCTAAACTAAAATTTACTAAAAATAATAGCTTTTTTAAATCGTGTTTTTGAATTGGAAGGAAGTATTTTTTTACAAAATAGAGCAACACAACTCGCTTATGGGGTTGGTTGACTTCGGATGACCTATTCTAGTCAAAATTCATTAGTCATGCGTCCTATAATAATACATGGATTAAAAGTTATGGCCGGTTTATGATTTCAAATGACAATTTTTCCCTATTCATAATGAATTTCTTCAATCCGGACACGCTTTGGGCTAGTTACGTCACACCCTATGTAGGATTGGGCGTGGATTTGACAAATTACGTCTGCTTCCATTCAAACTTCTTTTGGTTTAACTCCACTAAGAATAGATTTGCAACCTACTTTATATCACTCTTATAGAGAGAGAGAGAGAGAGAGAGAGAGAGAGAGGAATGCTTACCTGCGAACCATCTCTTATGAGAACTTATGAGAGATTTTTTAGAACTTATCACATATGATGTGTCCCCGAAATCTTAGCCGTCCACGTGATGCAGAACCTTGAAAAAGCCGCAAGGCCCAACTTTCACCCTAATTCATAAATCTAGTGGAAAATGAAAACAGTTTTCTCCCTTGATTTACCTTTTTTTTTCTTTTCTATGGCCCACCAAAGTTCTAGATCAAGTTGAAAGTAGGACCTTGGGGGTTTTTAGGAGTGCTACGTCATGTGGACGGCTCAGATTTTGGGGACACATCAAATGTGATGAGTCCTCAAAAATCTCTCCCTCTCTCTATATATATATATGTGTGTGTGTGTGTGTGTGTGGTTAGGCCAGTTTACATAAAATACAATGTAAAATTATGAAATTGCCTTTCGCATCCCGTGACAGAGTTAGGCAGATAACGATCAAATCCTAACATCAGGTGAGTAGCACAATAGGGAAATAGTTGAAGTGAGTCAGCCACCCTTGCTTTCATGGAGGGCCCACCATCTTGTCTATATGTCATTCAATCCACTCACACAAAGCATCTGTCGAGGAGAAGGGATTCCATTTCTTTCAAGCTGTTTTGACATTCCAATGGGTTGCACCTATTAGGCCAGCTGCACACATTTTTTTCTGGGTAAGTCATGCAACGCACACACCTTGTTAGATGCACAGCGCACCCACACAGTCAGTCACATGATGCTCCCACCCACTGGTGATGTTAGTGGATTTCAAACTCGAGACTACCAACAGTTGAAACACCAGGCGTCTACCAGCTGGGCTAGCGTGGGATCCCCAGGCAAGTTGCACACATGTAAAGACCATGAATGGTCCAAAAGAATGCCCTTTTTAATTTTTTTTTTTTTTATGGGTCTCAGCTATTAGGCAAGCCGCACACATATATATGTAGACAATGGATGGTCCAAAAGAATGCCCTTTTTCTTTACTGCCATATTTTTTTTAGCCAAACGATCTACACGTACGGTGTTTGTGATCAAGCAGCTTCGAGAGCTGACATGTGCCGTGTCAACAACTCAACATGTGTATCGAGGTGCATGTGGGGCCACCAAACTTGCGATGGTGATGGTAAGAAAAGAAAAGAAAAAATCTAAAAGAACCATGCATAGCTAACCATCAGGAGATGGTCAATTGCTAATTCAAGGACTACCGAACCTCATTGACGTGCAAGTCACTTGCTTTTCATGTGTTTGACGATTTCATGCTCCCGTCAAAGACCTGGTTTCAACTTTCAAGGCCCAGATGCTCTTCCGACTTCAAAACTTTCTGACCAAGCTAGCATTTCCTTGAAGAGTCAATAATAACTCACTCTTCACCTCCCAGGCCCATGGCTCAATGGTAGATATGGCCTGTTTCAAGTTTCAAGATGTGGTCCAGTCAAGTATGGGATGCGATAAGGCACTACCCCTGGCTGGACTCCGAGGGACTGCTGTGATGTACGGATTTCATCCACACCATCCATCCATTTTTTCATATCATTTTAGATTATGAGCCCCAAAATAAGGAAGATCCAAAGCTCAAGTGGACCACATAGTGTTGATTAAATTCCTACCATTGAAAAATTCTTGCGGGTCATGGAAGTTTTGGATCAAGATGATATTTGTTTTTTCACTCTGGTGTATATGACCATATCAACATGTTGGATGGCAATTAAACAACACTGTGGCTCTAAGATGGTTTCAATGGTGAGTGTCCTTAGCACCGCTGCTTCCTGTGGTGTGGTCCACTTAAGCCTTAGATCTGCCTTATTTTTGGACTAATAATCTAAAATGATATGAAAAGATGAATGGATGGTGTGGATAAAATCCATACATCACAGTGGTCCCTCAGACCCTCCACCTGTCCCGAGCTCCCAAAAGGCAGGGGTAGTACCTAATCCACTCCCTGGAGTATGTGTTTGGTGGGTCAATGAAATGATGCCATGTCATAGCGGGGCAGAACTCAGTGTTACCTCAACCTGACGGAATCAGCTCCCAACACATGCTGGATCCTGAGATTGACAGCCATATTCATGCACTTAAACAATGGTACACTTGGCTCATGTGTAACTCAAACAAAACGTCCAAATAGTGGACCGTTTTCAATGAGTTTTAGCCGCAAATGAGATTGAGTGGATGATACCCACTTCTGATAGCGGATTGCCGATTCGTCCGACTCAGAAGCCATTTGTCCAAGTTGACTTGGACACTATTGAGTCTGATTGATCTGTTCGACACCATTCTGCATTGAAATTATGCCCGACTTGGACTAACTTGGATGAGTCACCACATCAAGGCAGAGCCCGAGTCACCAAGTCTTCCAATCCATGCTTTTAATTGCTTAACTTTTTTGTGCCACGTCAAGCCAGAGCCCAAGTCACCAAGTCTTTCAATCCGTGCTTTTAATTACTTGATGTTGAAGTCCCTTGCACGTGCTGGCAGGGAAGTGTTGAAGTCCCTTGATATACGTGGATATGCCATCCTCTAACAGTTCAAGCTTTTAGAGAAAGTGGTTATTTGACACTTGACTTTTTTTTCTTATTAATTCGGTTATTTTTCATCATCGATCAATTGTTCTTTTAGAATATCAATTCAATGCAATTTTTCTTTATGACCCATGTAAAGTAGGGCCCATGATTTGGATGGTTTAATTTGAAACACATACATTTCAGGCATGCAAATGCTGAGTCATTGTGTCTTGCCGGCTAGCCCAGTTGGCAGACGCCTATGCGTCTCAACAGTAGGTCTTAGGTTCAAAATGCCAAGGAGACACATTAACCTTGCTGGTGGGTGGGTGCATCGCGTGACTAATTGTGTGGGTGTGTGTTGCCTGGCTAATAGGGTGGTGCGTTGCATGACTAACAAAAAAGAAAAAAAATGTCATGACCATGGTGCTTTTGCCACCGTTAAGTCTATCTGCCGTACGTCCATGCTAGGATGATCTGATTGGCATACATGTAAAGCTCAATTGTGACACGTGCTACATTGTCATGCATCACACATAGCACATGTGGGAGATTGGCACACATTAGATCCTTGCAAATGGATGGTCTACATGTTGCACATGGGGCAGTTGATATGTGTGGCTCATGTCGAGTGCTTAAGGACAAATGGTGGCACATGCGCTATAACAGCACATATGAGGTGTTTGAAGATGTTGGTGGCTATGTTGCACCGATGGCACATTGGCACATTTGAAGATAGGCAGGTTTCAAATGTCATGTGTGTCATGTTAGCATGTGTACGGTGTTCTAAGATGGATTGTGATAAAATTTCACTTATGGAGCAATTGAATGAATGTTTGCGCATATAGGAGCACATGAAGATGGTTGGTGGCAGAGTTGCACATCACACATTGGCACTTAATTGTGCATTTTTTTTAAGCATGTGCATGAGTTGCACATCACACATTGGCATGTATTGTCATGTTAGCATGTGTAAGGGTTTTTTTTTTTTTTTTTTTGTAACACATGCACCCTACATACACACCCCACACTCACATCCGCACTCATGCGGTGGTAGGATTTCACTACCTATAGGTACTCGAACCTAGACCTCAGGCTACCATCGAGGCAATGATAAAGACCCATTTAAAGTACTTAAAAATAAATAAGGCTATATATGTGGCACATGTAGGGCTTTCAACAACAATAATAATGACATATGTTGCACTACTACATTGTGGTGTGTGGCACATTGAAACATAGGTCACTAAAAAATGGGCATGACATGCGTTATACATGCGGCACAATAGCACCTGGAAGCAGATCAGGTGAGACCCTAGCCTCATTAGCTAAGATGGTGCAGCCCTCACCATGTGACCCACCTTGATGCATGTATTCTTAATCTATGCCATCCATCCATTTTTCTAAATAATTGCAGGGGTATTATCCAAAAAATAAAGTATATCCAATTATCAGGTGGACCATAACACATGAAGTCCTGGTGATTATGAAAGTTTTGTACTAGGTTTTCCCTTCATCTAGGCCTACATGACATTGTCAACAAATTGGATGGCAAATAAACACCACAGAAGCATTAAGTTACACCCTAAGAAGATTTTAATGGTTGGGCATTCAATTACCATTGAATCTACTTTATTTTTTGGATAATGCCCTAAAATGACACCGCGGCGAAATTGCATTTTTGCGACGAACCAAGTCCGTCGTAAATCAATATTAGCGACGAACTTGGTTCGTCGCATGGGCCGTCGCAGTTTACTATGTGGCAAATTTTAAACGACGAATTATGTCCGTCGCTTTTAAACGACGAATTACGTTCGTCGCTAAATTATGTAAAGCGACGGATTTAGCGACGGATATTGGTCCGTCGTACAAAATTGTTGCGACGGATATCGGTCCGTCGTTAAATTTATGCGACGCATTTATTTGGGAATTTTAGTGACGGGTTTGGTCCGTCGCTAAATTTTCTCAACGCCCACCTACTACGTTTGAATTTATTTTTGAATCTATTGCACCTGATAGTCATCCAAATTATTTAAAACAAAAAAAAAATTAAAACCTAACAAATCATAATTATATCATATATGAAACTTAAAGTCCTACATTTCTAGTGAAAAATAATATTAATATTTGTTACAAATTTACACATTGAAGTGAACCATTCTCCATAGAATGAGCAACTAGGCTTTATTTTGTTCCCAATATTGAAACCAATCTCTTGACCATACGTGAAGCTAGCCTTCATTTCTAATCTTTCCTTTATAGCTACTTCCACCTCATACGTTAGCAAATCCATCAACTGGCCCACCTGCAAAATCCAGAATATAAAACATAAAGAGTATCAGTATTATAATGTAAGAACAAAAAAGGAAAAACAACAACAAAAGACAATGAAGCACCACGTATATTTCATTAGAAAAATAAATAAATTTCCTCAAACGCAACATGCCGAAGAGGAATAATTACAACATCTTGTACTAAGCATCAAACAGATAGAGCGAATAATTACAAAGGTTAAAAATGCTTCCCTAGGAGATGGCCTCATATCTCAACAACTCTTTTTTTGTTTTTTCTAGTCATCATCATCGTCATTGAAGCCTTATACCAAATTATTGGCTTTGGCTTGTTTTTTCAAGTCCAAATTGAAATTGATAGAATTACAGCTCAGAACCGAGAAATCCCGGATATGAATGCTAACAAGTTTTCAATCTGGCTATTTCCACTTCATTACACTAATAACTGCAGTACATTAATAAGTGCTCTAAATGCACCCTTAGAGATGCATGTATATACCCTTCACATCTCGGTCCAAATCCAAAATGGCACTGTTGAGTGCGTTTGGCTGCACTATCACATCGAATTTCAATTATTAAATTTCGATTCCCCTGTTAGCATTTGTATTCATGTTACTTAGCTTCAAGTTCAAGGTAACATAGTTAACTTCCATCATTTCCTCCTTAATTAGATAAAAAAAATTCACAACTCAAATCATTTGGCTTTCCTATGGTAGCCTTGATTTCATCAATAAAGGTTAGATAGTTAAGACCATCAAAGAATAAATTACATAAAAGGCCAAAAGAGCAAACGTAACTGTAGTTCCATGGGATGTTTGCAATTCAATTTACCTGGACAAATGGATGCAGCCCTGTTTCAAATCATCAAGGAAGGAAGAATGTTAAGATTGTAGGAGATAAAGGTACCTTCATGATTGTGCTCAAATGATGATAATTATGATGCCCAAATGATCATCCTCGCCATACTATTGAATGCAATATGATAGAAGGCCCACCGCATGCTCATCATCCTCATTATCCTACCGCAATCTTTTCATTAAATAAAAAATCAGATGCTAACATCCAAACAGCATTGTAAGGGGAAAAGGAATTAAAACAGTCTCAACCAAATGCCATTCTACATAAAATCAACTTTCAAGAACTGATACCCTACAACGTCAGTTCCACAGATATGCTTTCTTCAGAAAATTATTTCAGGGCTGTCAACCAAATGGTACCTTAATTTTGGGCTTTGTTAACCACTTCCGCATTGGTGAAGAGCGTTAAACTTTCACCAACCTTTACAGACCCTCATCTGTGATCTGAAAATGAAAATAGAAATCCAAAACTGATAAGCATATAAATGTAGTCAGCATCACTGAAACCAATCTACAAGCAAGAGAAACGATAGTTACTTGGATTGGAGGTAACTTGGGTCGAAGTCCTCCATACTTTGTCTTCAGCTCTTCCTCCTATAGAATACGAAACTCCTAAAATGATCTGGATCCAAGACTCAAATGAGCTGCACTAAAGGAAAAGGCGGTAGAGAAATTCCTACCATTGAAATCTCGTTGGAGTCCATAGTGATGTTTAATGCCATTATAATGTCATTCTTGTGGTGTGGTTCATTGGAGATTTACTTGTGGCTAAACCTTGTGATTTGTCATTTGTGATATGTAATTTATGGAATGGGAAACTTTAAACCTTGTGATTTGTCATTTGTGATATGTAATTTATGAAATGGGAAACTTTAAACCTTGTGATTTGTCATATGTGATATGTAATTTGTGAACAAATCAGCACTTACTATTTAGTAGTAGAAAAAATATTTTCAAGAAAAAAAAAGTATGGCTACAAGCTGTTTTTTTTTTAGTGTACTAATGTTGATGGACCACTTACAACCAATGTGCCACGTGTATACAACATCCTAGTCGTTGAAGACATTGACCCCAATTCAGATCACTGACCATGGAAATCGAACTCGAGTTGCTCGTGTCCCCCACCCACATGAAGTTCTGTGGTTTGAAGCTATGTGGGGCTCAGAGATTTTCCTGTGATAAATCCATTCCGTCTATCATTTTCGAAAGCTCACAATATGATAGGATTCCAAAAATCAGGTAAATCTAAAACCCAGGTGGGCCACACTACAGGAAAGGGTGAGAATGGAAACGTTTGCCTTTGAAACCTTCCTAGAGCCAATCGGGATATTTATATGCCATCCAAACCATTCATAAGGTTAGAAACGTTTGGATAATCTGAACGAATAAATATCATCCTGATCCAAAACTTATGTGTCCCCCATAAAGTTTCCAATTGTGAGCATTCAATTGTAGACAACACCCGAGTTTTGGGTCTGCCTGATTTTTGGACTCCTATCCTAATGTGAGCTTTAGAAACTGATGGACAGAGTGGCTTTCTCATGGGAACTTCCCATGTCTGTGGAAATCAACCTGAAACGTCCATAGTCTCGATTAAACGTGTGGAAAATCAATGGGTTGACTCAATGCACATGTGTGACCCATCTAGTGGGTGGATCAGACTGATTTTTCGCACCCAATAATCGATAAAGGGGACCAATCTTATTGGCGCCTTAGATGTCATATACAAGTTACACGTGGACCCATACCCAGTCCACTCACGCTAACTTAGTGGTCCATCTGAACATTCTTTTTATTTTTCTTTTCAATATTTTTAAATGATTCCCACAAAATCGTTCCTTTTCTTAGACATGTGGGAGGAGAGTTGATAAAGGTAAGGAGCATATCAAAGTGGTTGGTTTGCATTTAGATGCCATCGCACCCACAAACCTTCTTCACGACTTGCTTTCTTTCCTTCTCTTTTCCTCTTTCCTGTTGCTGTTGTTGCTATGGTTGTTGTGGTTGATCCCAAGTGAGGGGCACACTCAATTGATTGTCCATTGCTTTAGCAGATGGCCACCCCACTTTCTGTGATCTTCTTTCATTTATGCAAACTAAACTTGTTATTGTCATTGTCATCGTCATTACTACTGTTACTGACATAATCATATTACGAAGAATTGGCATTACTGATACTAGGGGCACGCATGTGCACGCAAGTGGATACGGGGGGAGAGTGACTGAAGAGACTTGGAGAGAGAGAGAAAGAGAGAGAGAGAGAGAGCGAGAGAGAGAGAGAGAGAGGCCCCCAAGTGATTTGACAGTGGGCGACTGTTTTCTATTTCTGTAGCCCACCTGCATTTTAGATCTACATCATTCTCGGGCTGACATCCTGTGAGTGGCTTTTTCGGGTGGAATCTCAACCATACAACAAACACCAACCACATGTTAATGTTCCTAAAATACCCCTAACTTCATAAAAAATGTCTCCTAATGTCCTTAAAATATTCAAAGTTCTCCAACATTGAGAAACTAATTGCGAGGGTGAAAATGTTTAAATGCTACTTGCGTTATAGATAGTATAGATTATGCAAATTTTCCAATTCGATGAAAGAAGATACTAGAATTTAAGGCCAAGCTGAAAATGTCACCTTAATACCAAGGGGATTGGCAACACCACGGAGGAATTCAACATGGGCACCATCCAGCTGTCGAGTCCTCTCACCAACCCAAAGCATGTGAGCTGAACAATCATAATAAAGACCAGATGTCGAATCCTCTCTCGTCAATGCCTGCTCGTATGGTAGGTGAAGGCATTCATGGGATGTCCAAAATTCAGTGGTGGTCATTATGGGATGTTCGCTGGTGAGTCCAGCTGCAACCATGAATCCCAGAGCTTCATCAACTCTCTGTGCAAGTTCCATGTACCTGTTTCCAACCAGTCAAACCTTGTAGTAAGCATCAAAACCATGTTCAAATAGGATGAGTTCCTAGATAGATTTGTACATGTTTGTTCCAATTTCCAAGTTAAGAAGTTTCAACAACTTTAAAATGACTGTACAAGGTATGAAATCCAACAAATCATAAGAATGCGAGGGAGAAGCCTCGATGAAAACCAGAATGAGCAGAGTGATTATTTGAGAAATTGTGGCATGAATCTTGTCATGTAATATTCATCAAATGAGAAACCAATCCCAAACCTAAAATATAATAACTAGAAGGGTAAGCAAAAAATTGCTGATATATCAAAAAAATTCTGATATATCAAGTACCTGTCTCCCTGCTCGCTGTGATCTGTGAAATCAAGGTTCCACTGTGAGACTCTTTGCATCCCTACGTATCCACCAGTGGCAAATGCTCGGAGAAGATTCAAAGTGGCTGCTGATTGGGAATAGGCTCTGATCAGCCTCTGGGGGTCCGGCATCCTAGATTTTTCATCGAAGACATCACCGTTAATATTATCTCCCTGGTAGCTAGGGAGCTTAACCCCATCCTTGGTCTCAAATGGATCAGATCTGGGCTTTGCAAATTGGCCAGCCATCCTTCCCACCTGAGGCATAGTCAAAGAATACAAAGACCATAAGTTGGCAAGCTCATTTGAATATCTCCAATATCAACCAAAATTCATGATTTATTGGGACATATCCCTTCTCAAACATTGGATATTAAAAATAAAAAATGCAGAATTCAAAAGTGAATAAGGGCACAATATTGTTGGCCACGATGAATTCCAGGGGTAAATGGGCTGGCCTGGGCAAACAAAATCAATTTTTTTTTTAAATCGAGTCAAAATCTGAGCCTAACAGACCCCAGACGAGCTCATTGACAACAGTAATGAAACTCTGTTAGTTATAGGTGCATTCTCTTTTCTTTTCCAGTCAGATGTCAGAAGAAAATTTACTTGATAGTGGAATGGTAGAAAAGGATTCACGTAGCCAACCCCAATTAATTGGGATAAGGCTTAGATGATGATGATGATGTGAGAAGAAAATTTACTTGGATTCAAGAGAAACATCATCCACAAGAACTAGGAATGCTCATGAAAATGAATTTAAAACATAAAAATAAAAACTTGAAAAAAAAAGTATCGACACAGAAGATAGCAGACCAACAAGAAATTAGATAGAGGCCATGCGGGTTCACGGATCATAACAAGAAAATCAACAGGCTAGGTGATTAAAATCAAATAATTTATGACAGGGATGCGTGAAGGAAACCTACAAAGAAAAACCACAAGTGAACCACTAACTTCAGAATACCAAAAAAGGAGCAAACTCTCACATCTAAGCGGCGCCCCCACTATGATTTACAAACACATTCTAGATAACCTTTATTGAAAATATATGATTTGTATGTTAACTTAATCTACAACTGTTTTTTTCTAAAACAGCTTTGCCCTTGAAAATTATATGATTTGTTGAAGGGTAAATTTGAAAACCAAAAAGTATAAAGTCATAAAAAAAAAAAAAAGCGATTTGCAGCCTATAACCGGTTGTGAACTTGTATGTATACCACCAAAAGAGGGGACAAAAGGGTAGGCTACAGCAAAACAGGCAAATTTCTGCTGCTCATCTTTTTGAGGAATCACCCAAAGATGTTACTCTTTGATTCACTAACTTCTAAGTTCCAAGAATAGTAAATTTACAGTGCTTACAGCACGGCAAGTGCCTGCATCAGACCGATCGCAGGTGGAATTGGCCCAGACAGCTGGTTTCCTTGCAGAGATCTAATAATGACAAAAATAATAGCTGTTAATTCAAGGATGTTATATACAAAAAGAAACTTGAGACTGAGAAAATGCAGGCAAAGGAGTCCCAAAGACTACAAAAGCAAGTCATCTAGACCCAACTCCCATTCTTTGAGTTGAAAAGTGAAGAAAGTTACTGGCATCATACAATGTTGCAACTTGCAGAAACCCAATATTGAAAGGAATCTCTCCTGTGAGCTGATGTAGAGATGTATATCAACAGGAAAAGGCAAAAGAAAAACGAAGACAAATTATCTAATGATTATCAAATTTCAATGACAAGAGGGAGTTCCCGCATACAAGTAAAAAAAAAAAAGCAGAGAAAAACAATTAGCTCTAAGTATGAGGTCCTGACAACTCACAGATACTGCAAAACTTCATTCCAGTAAATAAGCCTCGGTATGTCATATTCGAGCCCTTGCATTTCCGAGTTCTGGACCCATGCGCCTGCCGTATTCGAGCACACTCCATGATAACATAGTGGACATTATCTTATACAGTTGGGCGTGCTGTGACAAGAAAAAACAGTGGACGTCCCACCACAAGAAAAATACAGTTGGGAACACTTAATCGAGAGAGCGAGAGTCGTGCATGAAAGATTTGACGCCTGGAATTCATTATTCCAGCTGAAGGCCCTGCTGTCCAAGTCACCACTTCCAGGGCAGCAACAGCCAACATGCATTTAAGTGATTAGTTAGTACAAATCTATAGAAACAGAGGATTATGGACAGACCCTCCATATACTCAGGCAGAAGTTGGTCTCCTCTTGTTCCCCCCCACTGGGCTAAACAAAAACCATCAGATCCTTATAAGCATCCATGTCTGGGCCTATCTGCTATGAATAATCCTGTACATTTATTTTATTTTTTTTTCACACCACTGACTGGACGGTTTGAATCGTCTGGTCTGATCAGTATGAATTTTTCAAGTCAGTCTAGGAAGAACAAACTGGACTCATCAGATGTGAATGCCAATGCAGTCCAAATGAAACTACTTGGATAGAAAGATTTTCATACACTTAGCCAACTAGATGAGAGTGCCTGCTTAATCCCAAAGGCGGAAGACAGTAGGGTGTATATAGATATATCCTAGCAGTTAAAAATCCATCCCACACCTTTTTTTCTTCATGAAACACGGGATAGTGGCCCCTGATTTTGTCTAGATGCTAGGGAACATGAATCAGACATGTGCTAGGGAACATGAATCAGACAGCTAAAACCAAGCAATGTTCTACTGGATGATGACATGTGCGCCCATGTGGGTGATTTCGGATTAGCAAGATTCCTTTCTATTGCTTCCAGTAATAACTCTCAAGATCAAACCAGCTCAACTGGTATCAAGGGATCTGTTGGCTATGTTCCTCCAGGTAACAATTTCTTGTTTTTTCGTTCTTCTTGTATCTTTTTAAAACATTTTGCTGATGTTCTTAAATATGAATCTTGAATTGTCACTTCTTTTTATTGCTTGTCTTGTTGCTAGTATTGTTACAGTTGCTGCCATAGGAATATAAAATATATAATTGGCAACGATTTGGTACTCCCACAAACCCCTCAAATGTTGCTCTCAGCTGCTTCAAGGAAATGGGCAATCCAGTTCGTTAATATGGACTTTCCATTAGAGCGAGCGCACATTCCATGGCATGCCATGTAAAAATCACACGATTGGTTGAGTGTCTCGATCAATAGCCTATCAAATGAACTGTCAAGATCATTTATGTAAAAATTGTGGTAGTCTCTTTGTTGAAGCCCATCATGGATATAAGATACTAATGAATCACTTGTATCGGGCAATCCTAACCGTCCCATCCATATCTACCAAATATGAATGGCTTAGAAAACGAGGTCAGCTTATAGGCCGTTGAATCATCCAATCTTTGTGAGTTGTTTTCAAAATAGCCTATGAAATATGTATAAGGACTAATGGACAGTCTAGATCAATCTATTGGACTATCCAAGTGCCTCAATGCAACTAGGATCACGATTCCTCAGAAAGCACTGAATCATTTCTCATAAACAACAACAACAACAACAACCACACGGGCCTGTTTGGAAGCCACCGAAAGTGAACCTGTCTGATTCATGTTCCCTAGCATCTACAGAGTGATACCCTACCGTTGGATGGATTGGATTTCATGCCTATGCTGGCACAATCTAAAGTGAACGGGCTGGTCTTATGCCTCGGAATGGGCTGGGCAGGTCCTGGATTTGAACTGATCAGGCGGCACCTATTCAGAATTTTTTTTTGGAAAAACCCTGATTAGGGATCAACCATGACCAATTAGGGATTGCAAAACCCTGATTAGGGGTCAACCATGACCAATTAGGGATTGCAAAACCCTGATTAGGGTTTCAACAATCAATGTTGGAGAGAGAGAGAGAGAGAGAGAGAGAGAGAGAGAGAGAGATTTCATACCAGGTAACGGCCGTTGAGCTTGGAAGCTGAAAAAACCACGGGAGCGGGGATGGGAGGCGTGGAAGCTTGGAAGCTGCAATGGCCACGACGGCGGGATGGGAGTAGTGGATTTTTGGGGAGAGAGAGAGAGAGAGAGAGAGAGGAAGACAGAGAGACAAAGGGAGGAATGGCGGGAGAGGTAGGGGAAGAGGTTTTTGGGGATTTTTTTACAGTCCGTGCGGAGTAAAATCGGATTGCATGCGGAGTAACTCCGCACGCTCTTATCGTGCGGAGTAAAATCAGTTGGGCCCACCTAGAATGCATGTGCTTTATCTATTCCATCCATATGTTTTTCCAGCTCATTTTAGTCGTTGAGCCCGAAATTTAAGCATATCCAAATCTCAAGTGGACCATGCCACGGGAAACAGTGGGAATAATGATTTCCACCGTTGAAACCTTCCCAGGCCCTACAGTGATGTTTATTTGTCATCCAACCTGTTCATAAGATCACATGGATATGGATGAAGGGAAAACACAAATATCAGTTTGATCCAAAACTTCTGTGTCCTCCAAGAATTTTTCAATGGTAGACATTCAATTCACACATTTCTTGTGGTGTGGTCCACTTTAGATTTTGATATGCTTCATTTTTTTGCACCATACCTATAGTTTTCTGTCAAGATGGATGGACGGAGCGGATAAAATAACATAAATCACTGTGGGCCCCACAAAGTTTACTCCGCACGTGCGGAGTTGCCCATTACGCAATCTGCTTCCTGGGTGGCCGGGGGCGTGAATTAGGTGTTACCTGGGAACAGTTGAGTAGGTGTTACCCCCACCGTATGGCCCACATGGATGATATTTTGTATATCCATGCCGTCCATCTGTTTCTACAGCCCATTTTAGGATGACTTTCCAAAAATTGTGTAGATCCAAATTTCAAGTGGACCATAACACTAGAAATAGTGTGATTGAGTGCCCCACCATTAAAAATTCCAAAGAGCCCATCGTAGGGTTTTTGTAATGTTTATTTGCAATCCAAGCTCTTCATAATGTCAATAAAGTCTTGATGAAGGGAAAATATAAAGATCAGATTGATCTAAAACTTTTGTGGCCCACAAAACATTTTTAATGGTTATACATCACTGTTTCTAGTGATATGGTCCACCTAACATTTGGATCTTCTTAGGATTTTGGATCACATCCTAAAATGATATGAAAAAAGAGATAGACGGTGTTGATATATAAAAACTACAACAAGATGGGCCCCACACGGTTAGGGTAACACCCACTAAGCTGTTCCTGGGGTAACACCTAATTCGCACCCCTTGGCTATGGGGCCACTAGCCGGTGCTTTATGGGCCCCTCCATGATGTATGTGTTTTATCCACGCTGTCTAGTCATTTCTGAAGATTGTTTTAGTGCTTGATCCAATAAATGAGTCAAATCTAAATCTCAGGTGGACCACACCACAGGAAAATAGTATTGATTGAATGTCCACAATTAAAAACCTCGTAGGGCCCACTATATTAATTATTTGACATCCAACCTCTTAATTAGGTCATACAGACCTGGATGTAGGTAAAAAACAAATATCAGCTTGTTCCAAAACTTCCGTGGCCCTCAATAAGTTTTTAACAGTGGGTGTTCAATTAAAATTATTTCTTGTGATGTGGTCCACTTGAAATTTGGATCTACCTCAAATTTGGACTCATACCATAAAATGATCTACGAAAATGTATGGATAGAGTGGATGAAACACATTCATCATGGTGGGGCCCACAGAGCACCGATCACTTGGCATTGACTAGTTGCAGGGTCACTAACCAATCCGCATCCGTTATCCCAACGGTATGACCCCAAGTTGATAAATTTTATGTATATCTAATCCATCCATCTGTTCTTTTATATCATTTTAGGATGCAATAGCAAATATTAGAAAGATCAAATTCTCAATGGCTAGATTAGAGTTTGGGGTCCAATGACTATACATTTATTAGGTTTTCACGAGGTCAACAAGTTGCAGCGCAATTTGGACCTAAAAATTTGGCCTAATTTGGAAATCTAATCCATTCACTCTATTATATTCATCAATAACTTTGATTTGACTGGTCACTTGCCCTGATCAAGTTTAAGATGAGAAAGATACTAAATAGATAAAATTGATCAATGATGGGCCATATCTTGTAACCTAACCATTAGATTTGAGTGAAATTTAATCTAAACATCTAAAGTCATTTACTTTTCAATTTGGACCAATCAGATTGTCCAAAATTTGTCTAGCTCTAGACAAACTGATTGTGCACATTTAAAGAGTCTTTTATACGGATATGATTCGGGCT
The DNA here is from genome assembly GCA_003013855.2 of Liriodendron chinense. Classification (NCBI taxonomy): domain Eukaryota; kingdom Viridiplantae; phylum Streptophyta; class Magnoliopsida; order Magnoliales; family Magnoliaceae; genus Liriodendron; species Liriodendron chinense. The sequence continues at coordinate 2,108,438 of PVNU02000815.1, read as the reverse complement.
TAATTTTGTTTTCAATAATAATTACCACGTTCTAAACATATCTGACCATTCAGATCAAGTTTAGAATGACTTGATCATAGAATTTGATCAATCTCATCATTATAAATTTTCCTTGCAATTAATTAACATCATTATATTAGGGCCTTCATTTTTTGCACCAATGAACATGTATGTATGCATAAACCAATCTGATAACCAGTTAACTGAATGAGTATAATTTTTCATTTTCAACTATCCAATAAATGTCCACCAATAAATTTGGCCCACTCATTTCAAACTTCTCGCTTTTATTTAAACCACAATTTTTTTCCAACATTTTTTTTCAAAACTGATAAAATCTCTCTCTTTTTTTTTTTTTTTTTCAATTATCTCAACTTTTATTTCTTTTCAAAATATCATTTTTTTTAATCAAACTTCTTAATTTTTTCGAAATACAAAATCTTAATTTCTTTATAAAAATTTCAATTTTTTTACAAACTTATCAATTTTATTCGAACTTCTCAACTTCTTTCAAATGGCCATTTTTTTTTTAAATATCAATTTTTTGAATCTTATTATTTTTCTAAATCTCAATTTTACTAAAAAATTGTTAATTTATTTTCAAACCTCTCAACTTTTTTTGTTTGAAAATAACAAATTTCTTTTTTAACTTCACAATTTTCTTTTTCAAAATGTTTAATTTTGTGAAAATTTGAAAAGAAATTTCAAACATATTAATTTTATTCAAATTGAGAAATTTTGTTTTTAAAATCTCTTAACTTTTTCTTTCAAATTACTAAATCGGTTATTTTAAATATCAAATTTTTTAATTTTTAAAAAATATCAGTTTTTTTCGGTATCTCATTTTTCTTAAATTTTATTTTCCGGCGGACCTTATTTGGGGGCATCTTTTCGGGCTGGGATTAGCGACGAACAAAATCCGTCGTTAAATAGCAACGGACTAAGTTCGTCGGAAATTATAATTTTGCGACGGACAATGTTCGTCGGTAAATACCGCGACGAAATCCCGCCTTAATTTCGCAAAAGCGACGGAATATTTTAAAATACGACGAACAAGGTTCGTCGTTAAACCAAGCAATTTTTGCGACGGTCAATGTTCGTCGCAAAATTCGTCGCAAAAATGCGTTTTTGGCGAAGTGTGATACGAAAACATGAACATTTTAAAATTATCTAGAAAAATAAATGGACAATATAGATACAGAATACATACATCAAGGCGGGCCCACGGTAAGGGCCACACCATCTTGGATGAGTCCGGGTCTCAACTAATCTACTCCCATGGCATGTGTGTACGTAGTGCTTCAATATGCATGTTGGTACATGATGTATATGTGGCAGATTAGCCCATATAGAGTGCTCAAAGATAAATGATCGCGCACACACGCAGGACACTTAGAAGATTGGTAGTAGCATATGTAACTATTATGTAAGGTACTTTATAAAAAGATGGGCTATTTGTTTTTCAATTTCTTAAAAACTATATTTCCTAAGTTTCAGGAAGAAAATAAAAAAAATGGTATTTTTTCTTTGAATACTAAGAGATAAATAAAAATATTATTTCTAAGAAATTTATAAAAATAAGCAATGGAAACTTCATTTTCATAAAAATGACGTTTTTCAATTTTATATTTCAACGAATCGAAACGGACCATCTCTTCTGGCAGAGATTGTGAGAAATGATCAGGCATGGTTGACATATGTGGACAACTCACGTGTAGAATATCCAATACGTGTAAAACATGGGCCACTTCACACGCTTCTACTTGGCATGCATGAGAGTGAACACTAGTAGATCATCAAGTAGGGGATACTATATGAATATGATTTGCTCCAATAATTAAGGTCCCCTTCGTTAGGTGGACCACTTTGCTACCTTATATAGACCAACTATCCCTCTCTCTCAAACACGTCGGCCTGGCCTGCTGTTTAGGACATAGGACAAATAGGTGGGCCTGATCATGAGATTGTACGCTTCTCCAAGCAAACCATGAGATATGGGCTAGGGCTGTCGCCGAGCCAGGCCTGGGCTAGGCCATGGTAGTGCTAGTTCAGCCCACAAAGTAAACCCTAGGTTCAAGCCCAACGTAGGCCAGTAAACATTCACGAGCCCATCGCGTTATGATTTTGCACAGCCAGAGCTTAAGCCCTGCCTTAGGTTGGCCATCCATTTTCATGCAAGATCTGAGCTGTTCATTAGGCGCGCCACACCATGCATGATATATTACAAAAAAAAAAATGCCCTTTAAACCCTAATGTGCCGAGCCAGGTCAACAGGCTTGCAGACATAGCCCAAGCCCAGCCCAATTAATAAACATGTTTGAATTAATATTCCAGCCTTAGCTCAGCTGAAATCAAGCAGGTCCGAAAGACGGTTGTGCTGGTCTGGTCCATCAACATGTCTAACTTGGGCTGAGTGTATAGTTATTGAGGTCTAGTAATAAGATGGACCGGGTGGGGCCCTGAGCCTAGTTGATTGGCTAGAGAGATGGGCCCACTTGGTACGGGCATTTAGCTCATGGGCTGGAAATGGACATACCTTGGTCCAGCTCGCCCAACCCAATCACACATTCACACTCTAGCAGGGCTCGATTCCTCTCATAGCAGGGCTAGAACTGGCTCTCTGTACAGGCATCCCGGCCATCCAAATTGTGGGGCACACTTATATGTTGCAAATCTCTAAAATTTCAATGGTCAAGCAATCCTTACCATCCAAATGATGGCCATCAAATGAATGGTTGAAAAGAAATATTAAATAATAGTTAAATGGTTCAGATTCCAAGGGAAAATAAGATAGCTACTATAATCTTGCCAGTATAATTTTTTGTCAATGCTCCATCATGATTTGGCCTGTGATTTTGGACGGTCTAGATTTCCATATAACCACCCCATGTGTACGATTAAAGAGTCACCACCATTTTTAAAATGACAAGGAACTATCATAGTAGTCTACGCTAATTTCGAACACCAGCCGGGATCTTGCACACGAGTGAGCCAGCCAAACGTCTGTTGCGATTTACGAATCAGCGTGTGTCGCCACCCACTGAGGCCCACATGCTGAGCTGTCCGATGATCAACCGTCCTAAACTCTCATCACTGTAGTAATTCAGTTATTATCCCACAATCACGCTTCGTTGATGATCCTAGCCCTTGATTTTTGGAGTTGAATGTGAGTCATTGAATTTATTTTCATTCTGCAGACGGTGATGATCAAAATCATCTCACTCAGCATAATTTCCTTTCATAGGTATCAGGTCCAACGGGTTGGACCACAAGGTACGCTTGCCGATGACTTCCAAACATTCATGTGACATCCAACCCTTCCAAAGGTTGGTCCAGCCATAAAGATCACCTGGTGCAAAAATCAGCCCTATCTACTGATAAAATGGGCCACACCAAAGAAAACAATTCCTAGCCATTAATAAAATAGAAAAATATGAGTGTGGTTCACTCGAGAAGTGGATTTGGTTGATGTTTGCACAAGATGATTCTCGTGATAGAAGGGCAGCCCACTGGACGGTTTGGATTTTGAATACACATGAAGGGTTGGAACTTATCTGATAGGTGGACAGCAACTTACAGTCCAACCGGTTGGAATTGAGATCTCCACCTTTCTTAAAGTGGCCCGTAAAACTGCATGAATTGGACGGTTCAGATCCTCAAATCACTTTAGCATGTGGGCCCAGTGCGCGGCGAAAGACGCTGGACGTTCTTCCCCATTTTTTCACAGGGAAGGGCTTCTTTCCTCTGCCAAAAGACAAAGAATTACAGATTTTTTTTTTTCCGAAAAAAGAGAAAAATCAGCACTGAGATCTGAAACTCCAAAACCCTAATTTCCAAATCCAGAATCCAAACCTGAAAATGTCAATATCAAGAGATCATCAACGATCGAAGCCGTAGAAATCGAAAATGGCGAACAAATCGACGGTGGGATGGATCCCATTGCAGAAGAAGAAAAAGCTGGTATTGCTCCTGTTCCTCCTCATCTTCTCCATCTTGACCGCAATCGCTTTCCTCATCAGAGGCTCATCCGATCCCTCATGCGACTGCCTGCTTCCCGTCCCTGCGTCGGATCCTGTCCGGTCCGAGCAGCGGACCGAGAGAAGCTCCGAGAACCCGCTCGGTTTCATGAGGTCGAAGCTCGTCCTTCTTGTCTCTCACGAGCTCTCTCTTTCTGGTAATCTCCTGAAATTTCTTTTGTCTTTCCCCCCCTCTTCTTTCTACTAAAATCGAACGTGGCGTTTGGATGCACGAGTGAATCAAATTGCAAAATTTCGCAGATTTGCGGCATTTCCAGTATTCGCAATGAAGAAGTAACTGGTTAATTGCAGTTACATTCCTTTCAAGTAAAATCTCACTTCTTCACGGATTACCAGAATCGCGATTTGGAGCTCCATACGCTCCATGCGAATGCTAAGGATGGAAATTATAGTTTTGTTAGTTCTCCATTTCATCATAATAATAGTTGCAGCTCCATTTGATAATACATCAAAACATGTAAATCGTTCCATTTTTTGGAATTTTCCTTTATGACATAATCCGGACCATCCAAATTGCTGGTCCCATTGTGGATGGAGCATAGCTAAAAAATTACACTGGCTGCAGTGGCCATTGACTTGATGGTTGGAAAGAAAATGCGTGCCAGTCTGAAGGAGAAATCAGATGGCTAAGATAGTACGATCAGTGTCATTTTTGGACTGTGCTTCCTCCAGGATGGACACTACGATTTGGATGGTTTGGGTTGTAGGTGAATGACATGGTTACAGTGGAGGAATTTCTCCTATTAGTAGATGGAGGTGTGATGCGACCAACTGGCCACACAAGCTGATTAGTCAAGATTTTAAGTATCCACCCATGCAAAATGTCCTAATTGATGATCTAGACCAGATCCGTGGTCCGATGATTGATCTGATGGGATCAACGGTTAGATTACATTGTGGGGCTGAGAGGATCAATCGGATGGTCATTATATATTTTAGGATTTATTTATTTTTGTTAGTTATTAGGGTTTGATTAAGTATTTAATAATCTTCCCTTTTTTTTTTTTTTTGTATTTTTGTTTTTAGTGGGCCTCTTTTCGGGCACCAAATGATGTTTGAATGATGCGAGATTCGTCCTGTTTGACAGCCCATTGAGTTAACTTTCAAATGAACCTTAAGGGTTTCCATTAAGGCAAAAGTGTATCACTGTCTGCTGCTCTTTTGCTTTTGATTGATGAATGATTACATGTTCAGTGCTCTGGCCCAACTAGCTACATTTCAATTCAGACCGGCATCCCATTTAGGTGGGGCCTATCTTTTGGTGATCCAGGCCATTCATCTGATTGGAGTTGTTGGACCCTTCATGGATGGTCCCTTGTTGCACAATCTAGTCATCTGACTGCTGGTCTGAAAGATGGTTGAGAATAAAGTATAGCCAATGGTCCACATTTTATGGCAAAGTCCAAATATCAGATGGCCACTGGGCATGTTTTATGGAGGTGACTTATGCTTCGTTGCCCATCTATGGTGGGGCCTATAATATGAATGGTCTGGATCAATGGAAGATGCCTTTACGGAATGCTGGCCTGAACAAAAACTCTGTGCACCTGGCTCAACACTCTATAATTCTTTCTCAATTTAATTTAAATGGAACCTAATGTCTCAGATGAATAGCTAATGCTTCTACTCTTTTAACTTTAAAAGATTACACATGTTATTTATTATCATTGCCATCGTTGTCACCGTAGTTGTGCCTGACCTTTTTGGCATCGGCTTTGCACGCTCAGCTTGGTGGCTTTACACACTCAGTTTTGTCAATCATTCAAGCTTTGAGAAGGAATTTCCATGATTGCTTGCTGAAAATCAATGTTTAAAAAAAGACTGCTTGCTGACCATCTGAGGATCGGTTGCCTGCTTGACATTAACCCTCCTTCACTTGGACTTGGAACTGACTAACACATCTCAACCAGGCGTGGGGAAAAGAAAATGGAGAATCGTGTTCTTGGCAGTCCTTTGGGTGATCTTGGCGGAAAGGAACAATCGCTGTTTTAGGAATTGTAGTGTTTCCGCAGCTGGAGTTTTCTAGTGTGTCCTTGTATTGTTTAGGGACTGGGCTCCTTAAAGCTTCTCAGTTTGGTTTGGGGTGTCTTGTCGGTGGACAGTTTTGTTTGGGTTGTTCTTTTGGTTTCCTTTTGCTAGTTTTCTTCCCTTCCCCATATTTTGTTTCTTTCTTTCGATAATATTCTCATCTTTCAAAAAAAAGAAAAAAAAGAGAAGGAACTACCAATGAAATTATTAATTTGCTTTGCAGAGGTCAAAAGTTATTATCTTTCGCAGAATTTTATTTAGAAGCATTCACCAAAGAGCATCTCCATGCAGGTGGCCCACTATTGTTGATGGAGTTAGCGTTTCTATTGAGAAGTGCTGGCGCCCAAGTCGTATGGATCACTAACCAAAAACCGATGGGAACAAATGAAGTGATATATAGTTTGGAGGGTAGGATGTTGGACCGAGGAGTGCAGGTAGTATATTTGTGTTGCCAGCCATTAGCATCTTTGTCTCAACAATTTTCAACCTTTTCTCTTCCGCCTTTTTCCGATAACCATGATGCAGACAAATTTTCTTAACTTTCATTACACCATGAAGTTCATTGTTTCTAAACATTTTGTCGCTAAGATGGTTTTCAGAAGTACCATGGAGATTCTGCTTGCTGCTTATATCCTGAAACCAGTATTATAATGAGGCACAACTGAAATCTCACTGCATTCAAATCTTAAGATATTATTGGTGTTGAAATTGTTAATCCTAAATAAAATGAAATTTAAATAAAACACTGCGCGCCACGGTGCATGCATGTATATGTTGTGAAATGTCCAGAGTGACCTTGGGCAAACAAGTCGAATGCCCCTTGAGAAGGGTCCAATCCCTCAGGCTAACCTCCTAATAGGATTGGAAATTTTCTTATCTCTTTCTATTGTGGACTAGAATCCCAAACACTTTAAACAATGCAAAGCAAAAGCTTCCCACAATACTTTGAATCTAAATAAAGATAATGGCAAAGCTTTAACTTTGGCTGAAGAGTCAACAGTTGGAGGTTTGCATTGCCTTAATCATTACTAATCCCCGATATCTATAAGAGCTGTGTTCTTTCATTATTCACCCTCCTTGTCAACAATTTTTTTATCAGTAAGTAGTCATGGCCCCATTAGCTTTAGTTGACTCAACACTATAAGCATGTATCTAAAAGGATGAGGCGGAAGGAAAAATGATTGTAGATGAGCAAGGGCAACTCTGTTACACAGCTTTTTAATCTGTTTTTCTCTATCCCTTTTTTGGTCCGGTGTTGTTTTTTTAAACTGACATGTAGCTGAAGTCACTTTGCTTCTTTTATTATTATTCTTTTCTTTTTCTAGTTAATGAAAAAAAGAAGAAAATAAAATTTAGAATAAAGCTGTTGCTTTTTTAGACGAACACGATACTTACTACTGATGTATATGAGCTTATAGTGCTTCATGGTGTGCTAATAAATGAGGAACCTCAGTGGAGAATAAAAATGGAATAGCACAGCATGACCAGGTGCAGCATTATCTTTTTTCTATATTTTGAGAGGCAATGAGATCATCAATTCACTAGTGAATGAGGTTGTTTTGAGGTCTTTGCTATGTATTGGATCTTCACTGTCTCTTTCCTGACGTATCAACTTTTTTAATAAAAATGTTTCGGCTTAATTATCCAAAGAATAACATAATCTAAACTGCTCAATTTTTGGCAATGTATCTTAGCAAGTGATCATGCGCACTTATGAGAATTGGAAATATTCTTCTTCTTCTTTTTTTTTTATATATATTTTAAGGATATTTTTCTTCTTTGACCATCATTACAAGTTTCATAAGAGAATTGTGTTCCAAATCATCGGTGTCCAATTCACTTTGTGGTGCATGAGTTCACTGTTCGTGGAGCACTCTTCTTTTTGGTTGTTATCTTGTTTGTTCTGTGTTTTGATACATATAATCTGGTCACCAAATGTTACTTGGTTTTTTGTTCCAATTTTCATGAGATTTGAAGTTGGGATGTGAATGTTGAAGCAAATTTACATGAGGAAGCTATGGCTCTTCTACCCGTGTAAAAATATCCATTATATAACATGTTCTTTATCAATACCTATAGATCTAAATGGTCTTTTATAATGTTATCATTCTATATCCATCACAATCATAGATGTTCCAACTTGTAGGTCTTTTCTGCAAAGGCTCCAGAAGCTTTAGATACAGCTCTTAAAGCTGATTTGGTTGTTTTAAACACGGCTGTTGCGGGAAAGTGGCTGGATGCTGTTCTTAAGGATGATGTGCCTCGTGTTCTTCCGAAGGTTTTGTGGTGGATTCATGAAATGCGAGGGCATTACTTCAAAGTGGAGTATGTTAAGCACCTCCCTTTTGTTGCAGGTGCCATGATTGATTCACATACAACAGCAGAGTACTGGAAGAACAGGACTCGAGAGCGTTTAGGGTATTCCCCCAGCTGCTTTACCCTTGCACTGTGATTGCATGTTGCAATCCTTGCATTTTTTTATTTTTCCCTTTTAGCCCTGCTTATGGGGTCAACGTGGCATGTGTATGAGATCTGAGGTAGTCATTAGGCAGGCCCAATGTGCAGTTTCCCTGGCCCAGGAATCAGATCAATCTGCTCATTGAGTGGGAGATGTGTACAAATGGAATGGGAGGTTTAAACAATTGACCATTAGTCCACATTAAAAATACATTTGTTTCTCACCAGATGAGCAGGCTGGCTTGATCTTTTGTCTAAAGTCATCTACATGGTGGGGGCCTGCCCGATGAGTGGCTTGGATCTCGCACAAGTGGATGATTGTGAAGTCAGAATGCGTGAGCCTCAAATGAACTTGGAAATGCACTCAGGTGGGATCCATTCACATTTGTCAGTTCCCCATGTAGAAGTCTTTGAGCGACTTCATCGATGCCTAATGTACATACCTTGCAGGATAAGGATGCCACCAACCCATGTTGTTCATCTGGGGAATAGCAAAGAATTGATGGAAATAGCTGAAGATAGTGTGGCAAGGAGGATACTCCGTGAGCATGTGAGAGAGTCTCTTAGAGTGCGGAGTGATGATCTTATTTTTGCCATCATAAACAGTATGCCCCTTTAACTCATGCTATGTATTTTTTTTTTGGGGGGGGGGGGGGGGGTTGGGGGGTTGTTGACTTGTAGCTGTTCCCCCTTATTTGCTACTTCAAGAAACTCATTCAATGCAAAATTGCAAATACAATTGGCTAATATCCTTGTTGATTATTTGAGAAAACAATGGACAGGAAAGCCCACTCTCTGAGAAGGCATATGTTTATGGGTGGCAATATGCCAGTTTGAGATCAGATCGAACCCGGCCGTGTATTTGTCAGGCCGGGACTGCTGGCTATTTTTATTGGGCCTATAATGCAGGCCTGGTCTGTGACAGCCAGGAACTGGCCTGGGTATGTGGCTCAGGTCACGGCTCACTTGGAAAGATGAATACCTCACCCAGGATGCCCAGCCTATTTATTTGGTGGGCTAAAAATCCTTGACTAATGTATGTGTCTAAGGTGAGGCTCGGACCATTGCCAAACCGACTTATGTTCTAGTGTCTTCAAGGTTGACACAACGTTTGTTCTAGGAACTCTTCAATATTGGAATTTCACTGTCATTTTCTGTAAGCATATCTTTATTTTATTTCTCGCGAGGACTAAGCATTAGATAAAATGCAGGTGTTTCGCGTGGGAAAGGTCAGGATTTATTTCTCCGTTCCTTTCATGAAAGCCTGAAGTTGATCCAAGAGAAGAAACTACAGGTGCCAGCAATGCATGCAGTAATAGTTGGAAGTGACATGAATGCTCAGCCCAAGTTTGAAACGGAGCTGCGTAACTTTGTGTTAGAGAAGAAGATTCAGGATCGAGTGCACTTTGTCAATAAATCCCTGACTGTAGCTCCCTATTTGGCTGCAATTGATGTGCTTGTCCAGAACTCGCAGGTACCATGTTATTCATAAAAAATAAAAATAAAAAACTCAGGCATCATGGTTTTGTAGTTCCAGAGGAAAGCTAATGCCGTAGTGGAACCCGATCTGCATTTTGTGGAAGCAGAGCCATTTGGCGCAAGGCACAAAGTGCAGATGGCAGAGAATGTACTGATAGGAAGTGGGTCAGACTGGCCATTTCTGGATTGTGCCCAACCGATTTTTTATTTTTACTCGGACCGATTCGTTCAATCTTGAGTCGAGTTGTGGGGGTGACTCGTGGGCCCATGGCACTGAACCAGATTGGACTCCGCTAAGTCCGAGTCGACTCGGATGAGTTGGTAATCCATGGTCCTGCTTGCTTTAGGCTGGATTCTCAAGGCCTGTGGCTGAGGAGAGTTCTCTGGCTTGACAATTAATCAGGCTAAGCCTGGCCTTGGATAAAGGCCCAATTGGACTGGCCAGCCTGGCCTCACTTATTTAACACCATCGGGCTGCGTGGGCCGGTTATTTTGCTCATGGGCTGGGTTTGGACAACCCTCAGCCTGGCCTATTAACATCCCTCTGGTGTTAAATGCTCATGTTCCCATAATGCGCTCCAAAATGGGAGTGGAATGATAGCATGCTGGGCTTATTATCATCCCATCCTCATTCTGGGTAGTGGATGCTGCCTCCTGTTTTCATTTTATGGACGATCTGAACTGGCCCTAATGTGATCTTCCCTTTGTGTTCTCTCGTCTATAATTCAAGTTTGACAGAAATATCATCTGGAACTACATTCTGGTTGAGAATATGATGAAAACAAAACATGGATGTGGTGTGTTCAGTTTTAGTGGAGCCCCTTTTTGCATTTTAATTATAAGTTTTTATCCCTACCCAAAAGGAATAGTTTGATGGCATCATGCTGTTTTGTTAACCCTTTCTTCCTTGTTTAGGCCCGAGGAGAATGCTTTGGTAGGATAACCATCGAAGCTATGGCGTTTCAGCTTCCGGTGCTGGTAAGCCCCTTTCATGATAGATTATTAAGTGATGCCGATTTCTGAACTGCATATTATAACACATTCCAGGCACTTCTTTCTTTTGTTAAAAAAAAGAAAAAGAAAAAGAAAAGAAAAGAAAAAGGACACAAAAAAGAAAAAGAAAAAGAAGAAGAAAGAAACGAGACTATTGTGCTTTGCTTTTGATATTTTTGCGTATATTTCTCCCTTCTGTGTGTATTTCTTTTTTGCATTGTGGGTTATCCAGTTTCGATTATTTTTCACATTTGTCAATCAAATCATTAGTGTCTTAACGTTTCATTCCATGCGTCTTGTTTTCATTCCTTGTGCTTGCATATTTATCTCGTAATGTTCATGTTTCAAAAAATAAAAAAATAAAAAAAATCTATCCTGTAATGTTTAAGAACAGTTGGATATACATCTCTTTGTAGATTTGCAATGTTGGCTTGTTGTCTCTATCATAGTTCTAAAACTTGGTGGGTCAACTCGAGATTCGGTTGAGTCCACTCGAGTTGAAGAGATTTTGGGCCGTCTCATGGAAGCTTGCTTCTCGGAATGATTTGGTCAGGTCTTGACAAGACTCATGTAGTTGGCTTGAAAACTCAACCAACTCGATACGATCAGCATGACTCGACTGAGTCATGGGCCAGTCAGTTGGGGTTTGTTTTATAAAAAAATACTTGAGGTTGAGGCGAGAATCAAAGAAGCAACCTCGTCTACCAAAGGAAGAACAGTTACCACTGTACTGCAATGTGAAGTTGTGTTTTTTTTGGGGGGGTATTTTTATTACTTTATTGTTTTCCAACAATTTTAAATGCATTAAATAATAGAAATTTAAATATTAAAATATCTAGTCAATTGAACAGTTACCTCTTCAAATGTCTCTCCTTTTGCCCTCAAAAGAACAAGGAAAGCACTGATCATGGCCTCGTTAGCTTTGGTCAGTAGAAAATCAAGACTGGCTTCTGTCTCTTCTTCTGATAAATCGACCCAACTAATCAAAGATTCAATAATCTACAATCATAATCAATTATTAAAAATAAAAAACCAAGATAAAAAACAAAAAACAAAAACAAACAAACAATAAACAACTTATTGACCCCCTTAAATGTCACTGAAGCAAGAAATGAACTGGGATGCATCGACAAACCACATCTCAGAGCCCTTTAACTCCTCTGCCTGATTTGAGGAATTGGTGCAGCAAACAAACATTTTTGAGCCTCAAGTCGCCACTCTAAAGGCCTGTATACACCTGCGGAAGGGTAAATAGGAACACCACATCCAAACGCTGCCATTTTTCAAAGAACAAATCCACAAAGCTACTTAATGAGATCCCAATCAGGGAAATCAATGCTCCTTGCCCCACAGCTCAAGAGTTTTTTTTTTAATTTTTTTTTATACAATTGAGAGATGCACCACTTCTGTTGTTCTTGAACCAGCAAGGCTTTACTAACAAACCTCATCTACCAAAGGAAGAACAGTTAACCACTGTACTGCAATGTGAAGTTATGTTTTTTGTTTTGGGTATTTTTATTACTTTATTGTTTTCCAACAATTTTAAATGCATTAAATAATAGAAATTTAAATATTAAAATATCAAGTCAATTGGAGACTTGGTTGAGTCTTTGAGTTGACCTGACCCGGCTAGACATCCAGTTGAGTTTTTGAACTATGGTCTCTATAATCTATGTCAGAAGCTCTTGGGCTGCTCTCTCTCTCTCTCTCTCTCTCTCTCTCTCTCTCTCTCTCTCCACAAAAGAAGAAGAAGAAGAAGAAGAAAAGAAAGAACAGAAAAGAAAAGCTCTTGGGTTTTTTTTGTTAGTTAGGGACGGGGTGTACCTCCTTGGAACAAGTTCCCCTGGTTCTTAGTGTTGGGGTAGTATTCATTAGCTTCTGTACTGAGTTTTCGAGCTGTGCCCATGTTGATAAAAAATTTCTCTTTACTGATGCAACAACTCAGGGTACAGCAGCTGGAGGCACGACGGAAATCGTCATCAATGGGTCAACTGGCTTACTGCATCCTGCGGGGAAGGAGGGCATCACTCCCCTCGCGGAGAACATTGTGAAACTCGCCACCCACGTCGAGCGGAGGTTGACAATGGGAAGAAAAGGCTACGAGAGGGTGAAAGAGAGGTTTTTGGAGCAGCACATGGCCAGTCGTATTGCCCGGGTTCTAAAGGAAGTTTTACAGAAAGCCAAAGGCAGCTCCAGTTCTTGAGTTGAGAGATTGCTGTGCTGCCAATCTAGAAACCATTGTATGAGTAGAAGATTTTCATCACCGACTTCAATTTTGGAATGTTAGACTGTAGCTCCTAAAGCTCGAGATCGTGTGTTCGAATCAGCACCTAAAAAGGGCAGCTTATACTCACAAAATCTGGTGTATCGTCATGTTTCTGTCTGTTATATTTTATAACTAGCTGCATGATCTGTAGATAACCCTAGCATTTCTCTCTCTCTCTCTGCACTATGTGCATTGTACAATTGTCAGTACTATCTCTAAAGAAATATGAAGAATATTGCTTTCATGCATGCTACACGATTGCTATCCAAAGCATTAAATGTGGCCTGTTGTGGTGATTGAGACTGTTGATTTGGTAGGCATATGCTAAATATTGAGGTGACCCACTGGTATTCATTTGATCAGTGTCCTGAGAATGGACACAAAAGCTGAGCCAAAATTGACCTGTGCTGATGTAGGCCATGGTCCATGTAGGGCCCAGCATGTGCTGATTTTGGACTGTTTGTTGCAAAATTTGAAGCCTAAATGTCAAGAACACATTTGTTATTTTGAGAAGATAGAATGATGACGTGGAAGATACCATTGAAGTTTTCGGGAATATTTATTATATTTACTTTTTCCTATTTTAAGCCAAATCTTTATTGATGTGATTTTTATCATCTTAAATAAGATTGATTTGAAATCAATCAAATAGATAAGAGACTTTCATAAAGATTCATAGGGATTGTTTTTAGGGTCTACAAAGGGAGGCGGGTAGGAGGTAGGTGTTCCACATTTTTTGAGTTTGCGAGTCTTCTTTAGCATAGGGTAGAGAAGAAGTTTGATATCAATGAAATTATTTCTCCCTCTTTATTCAAATATTTCTTGTTAGTGTATACATATTCATTTCTTTGTGATTTGGGTGTCAAGATTTCATTGATTCGATAATCAGGTTGTACCAAGTCTTCCACATTGAACTGGCAAAAAATTACCATGGCCAGACAAATCAGATCATTTGATAATCACAATTTCTGGGTCATGGGCCATCCACATGATGTCACATTCTGAGTACCATTGATGCAAGCCGGTGTCAAACACTTGCATCTTAGCTGTTGAGCACTTAACTATGCGTGCGGATACTCGTGTACAATATTGGGACCATGGCCCAAAAATCACACAGGTTAGAATGGTCAATCAGACGACCCAGTTGTCCTGTTGGCAGCCATCAAGCAGAAGCTAAACAAAGAAAACCATCTTCTATTGAAAATTTAATGGGTGAAATCAGATGGTTAAGGTGGTCTGGCCAATGTGATTTCCAGGCTATGCTGTATCCATAATAGGACCATTGATTCAGACAATCCAGATTGACATGTGCATAGCCATACTTCTGGTGGTACAAGTAAACTTTGATACTCTGGCTCAGAGTAAGGATGAAATGCAGGCACTTTAGAAATTGTTTTGAAACTGCATGCATAGCATATAAGTAATTCAAACGAAACTGGCCGGATTGTGTCCAAGTTAGGTGTATCATGAACCAAAAATTACAGTTATGTGACTATTGGATTGATGGGCATTTATTGGACGGTTAAAAATGAAGAATACCCAATGGTCCTGTTTCAACTAGTGTCTACAAATCAGAGGTTGGGATTGCTCAATCAATCTGATTTGGTTCCACAATGTAGTGGATTAATTTGAGTTAATCTATGCCACATGTCTACCTGCATATCAGAGTATATGAAATAGCTCTCCTAATATAAACAAGCATATATTTAGCTCTTACACACATTTGAAATTTAAAGTAGGTTAGAGAGAGAAACTTACTACACAAATTTCATTCATTGATGGGAGGATCATTCTTGAAAAGAAAAAAGACAAAAAAGAAATTCATGTTTATCATTACAACACTCTGAAATTGGAAACAAGTACGATGTGCAGGCATATCAAAGGCTTAAAAATTCTTATGTATGTTGCCAACTTTTATTCATGGGCAACAGCAGCTACTGCTGTGGAGAATCTGTTCTTGATTTGGGTGGCATGATTTTGGGGTTGGTGAACCAGGTGGTGTAGAGGAATTACTTGTGGGGCCCGACATGGTTGCAGACTAGCCTCAGCTTCTGCCTCTCCCTCATCCACCTCAGCAGTATTTTCATGTGTCTCTTGCTTGTTAGTCCTCGCAATCCAACATCCTGCAATCATTCTAAAAGGTATCAGTCATTCATGTTGCATTTTATCCTTATAATGGGATTTAAAGAGAATCATAAAACGTCAAATGCTGCATTACAAAACCTTTCAAAACCAATACAATGGTATTAGAAATAGAGGAATGATCACAAACACCCCAATGTCATGTGGCCATGTGACTTGTGGATACTGGGTACGACATCCCAGGCGCGCAAAAGGTGGGTCCCCACCAGATAGATCACCCAGTGCAAAATATCAGGCCAATCCCACTGTACAGTTCAGGACCAGGTGGAGGAAATTCAAAACAAGTGATTCATTTCACTCAAAACTAACAGATCTTAGTTGAATCGGTGAGCTTTTTTTAGTACTAGACTTTTAAAATAATGCAAGTTTGCCAAAAATTACTTTAGCTGAATTTAGGAAATGAGAATGTTGTGATGGATGAGTGGCAAGATGAGGAAAAGTTAGAAATGGACGCATCTCGTGAGATGGAATTTGCCTCCCATAGCCACTATGGGTGAGTAACGAACATGGTAACTGAGGCTCGGTCTATCTTAGATGGTATGTGCGTTTGTAAATCTTCAGGTAGAAATTATATGATAGAGAGTGACTCAAGAATCTTGCGGAATGCCTTT
Organism: Liriodendron chinense; assembly: GCA_003013855.2. Lineage (NCBI taxonomy): Eukaryota > Viridiplantae > Streptophyta > Magnoliopsida > Magnoliales > Magnoliaceae > Liriodendron > Liriodendron chinense. The sequence goes on along the minus strand of PVNU02000815.1, from coordinate 2,092,425 downwards.
ACAGTGGGAATGATCCCCATTCTCTCCTGGTGGCAATGATATATATGGGTGTAGCTCAAAGAAATCCTATCTGGGGTGCAACATTCATTTGCTTATACCTACTGGCAAAACGATATGGTAGCAGATGGGCCTGCTAAGATGAGAAGCAGTGGAGGTGGGAACTGCATTTTAGAGTTGCAGAAAAGATACCGTGAAGGGTAGAAGACAAATGGTTGTGGATAGTTCGGGAATAGGTAGCCTCTGGGAGATGGAGATTGGCCGGAGTCTTGAGTTCTTTTCTTATCATTGTTTGAGCATGTCTTGTATAGATCTTGTATAGTGCTTGTTGGGGTTAGGCGCTTTGTACCCACCTCTCTTTAGGTCTACAAGATTTTCTTAATAAATCAAATGCAAGTGGTGTGCTCCCAACTTTCTCCAAAAAGAAAAAGGAAAATAGAATGCATTTGAAGGAACTTTCGGATAACGCCAATAGGTAGTAAGATGAGGGACAGTAGACTTAGATGTTTGGCCATGTAGAACGGAGAATAGGAACTGCTGCGGTTGGTAGGAGCAAGTTGGTTTAAGTTGAAGGCTCTAAAAGGGCAAGGGAAGGCTCAAAAGAATGTGGACCTAGGGTCTAAATGAGGATATGGTCCATTATAGAGTGAAATGGCAGATCAAAATTCATGTAGCTGACCCCAGTTAGGATAACGCTTGGAGGATGATGATGATAAGTTCACCAAAGAAGCAATTCATCGAAGTCTGCTAATCCCACACAAGTATTGCACAGCTCCTCTACAAGCTTGCACATGTGCCAATATGTTGTACGAATCCGAGATCTGACCTGTCCATTGGCCAAAGCTCATCATGTGGATGCCCTAACCAAAAGAACAGGCAGGCCCACTCATCAGGTCAACCACAAAAGTACGAAACAAATGGACGGCTGAAAGAACTTGTTACAGCTGTCCATTCTTTTGGATACTATAGCCCATCTAATGGGTGGACTGGTCTGATTTTCGGGCCATGGCATCTACATGGTGGGGGGAGGATCTACTGATGTCAGTATGAACATGCTTGGAACCACAACCTTGAAACTGGAATCTGCTTAAAGAGAGACTGATTGTCACAATGCCAATATTTCTTTCCACTGCAAATGCACCAAAGAAGGATATGGTGTATAGACGTTTATCTCATCAATATGGCAACTGAAATCATAAAAGCACTTCAAATTTAAACAAGAAAAAAGAAGGAGAAAAACCCAATTAGTAGCACTGACACGAGTGGATAGACATTTATCGCATCAATCCGGCAACTGAAATCATAAAAGCACTTCAAATTTAAACAAGAAAAAAGAGAGGAGAAAAACCCAATTAGTACAACAAGAAAACATTTTCTAATAAGGGTGAGAGAATATAATCTAATGTAAGATAAGGCATGTGTTAATAAGATGGATGATAGTGACTTGGTGTAATGTTGTGAACCAAAATAATTTTGGAGGATTGGAAGCAACCAAAGTGAAAAGGTTGCTTCTGATGTGTGATGATTTTTCTTATCAACTACAGATTTTATAGAGTTTGAGAGCAAGATAATTGTAAGATAGCACCATTCCATCTTGTTGGTTCATACATTTAATCATATGGGGATTATAGGATCCTTGAGCTGTGGATGTGCTCATGTTCAGGTTTTCAGTTGGTAGAAGTGGGGTCCATGATTCAGTCATGTAAACCATTGGTCTTTTGAGCCCCACTGTGAATGGACCAACCCCCAAAATCACCTTATTAGGAGAAATCATAACCTTTAAATTTGCAGCTTGCGAATAGATGGTTGGGATGAAAAATATAGCGACAGAGCACATTCGACTAAGAAAAAAGCCCAAGATTGGTGGGTCTATCATACTAAAATCTGGATCACTGTGCCATGGCGCCCACATGTACAAGCTAAAAAGCCCAAGTATATTGCAGATATCATTGGATGAAGAATCCTACAGCTCCTCTCAACCATGACCTAACTGCAAACTTTGATCATGAGTGATACTAGGTGGCAAATTGCTGACAAAAATTACAAAATATATGGGGTGCTTCTACTCTTTGTCCAATGCTGCATTTGGATGAACAAGTGAATTAAATTGCAAAATTTCCAAAATAAATGATATTTCCTTTCATTCATTATTTGGAAGTAGCACTCACATCACAGTTACACTACTTTCTATACCAACTCGAAAGTAAAGAGATTGCAACTTGGAGCCAAATTACACAATGCCTGTATTGATATTCAGGCAGAGAATAGGACTAATACGTGCGCTAGCTGTCAGGTGTAGGGACTTCATTTACTGTTCCTCGACAAAAGAGATTTGGAATTCTTTCCTCATTCGGCTTGGGATCTCCTGGTCCTTTTACAAATCCATCATTCAGTTTGAGTGCACAATAGAATTAAATTGCAATAACATGGAAATAACCAAATTCAGTTTCCCTGGCATTTGTATTGACAGTCTGGGCTTGAAATTGCAATAATGTGACTTCGAACTTGGGTCTGAAATATGCATAGTTACAATTTCAAGCTACTTCCTCGTTATAAGTACTAGGAAATGTTGTCTACTTTTCTCATGTCCTCTTCTCTAAGGGCAAGTTTGGTTAACAGATTTCCACAGTAAATCAAATCGCAAGTGATGTGATAACAATTCTCCTCCGTTTGGACTGCAATAAATATGTGGCATTCCATGAAAAGCAGTTTCCTACAAGTTGGAAAAGGAAATTGCACTCATTGCAGAATTGATTCCTTTACCATGAAATTCTCTTATCCAAACACGTAATGAGTTCAGATAAAGAGATTTCTGTAGTAAATAAAATTACAAGTGATATGGTTACTATTCTCCTCCGTTTGGATTGCAACCAATATGTTCGGTTCCAGGAAAACGGAATCCAGGACATTTCCTACGTGGTGGAAAAAGAAATTGTAATCATCGCAGAATTGATTTCTTTTACCATTGAATTCTCTTATCCAAAGAGGCCCTAAACTGAATATTCGCAATCAATACACTTGTGTGTCCAATCACAGCATTAACAAACTATACAAAACTAAAGACATGTCATTCGTTAATGCAAGACCAACGAAAAGCAGGAATGAGATTCTATAAGCATTTTATAGCTGGAATCGAAGTCTTACGAGATATGATCGAAAGTGGCATGTGTTGAGTACCTTGACATGTTCCCAAGTGTCTGATATGGTGAGTGGGCCATGCTCGTTGACAATGTCGAATAGGACCCGTGTGATGGTTTGGGTCTGCTCGGGTGGGGTTTTGAGCTCGATTGGTTTAAGCTTGGGCTTGGATTTCTTTGCAATACACCTGATTGCAGTGGCAAACATGATCCAAAAATGCAAAGCTAGCCAATGTCTATCTCGTCTGGGCTCTTTTCCACCCTGCCTTTTTGTGACAAGGTCTGGTAAGATCAACGGGCAATTCTTATAGGCATGCATAGTAATGAAATTCTTTGAATTTTTTTGAAAGAAAATCTCATATTTTCTTACAACGTTATTCAGTGATTAAGACTGTGTTTGGTTGCATAAAGTACGATGAAATTTCATGATATTTTGCACCAAAGTAGACTGATTAATCCTGAACTATAATCAAATTTCATGATATTTGGTGCAACCAAACGCAGCCTAAGAGAAAATAGGATATTACAAAATCAATCATTTATTGGGCTAGACTCCAACATCAAGTACTTGTTTACAATGACTCATCTACATTGCATTTTGCATATAAGCATGCCAATCAAGAGCATTCACATCATGGTCCCTACCACAGACAAAGCATGGAACAATAACGACATGGATTCAACAATCTCAACCATCTGATTCAGGATGATAGATTTGGATTGATGACTATTTATCTTTTGGATGTCCATATGATGACCACAAATTGAAACTTGGGATTATTTGATCATTGCCATTTTTAGACTATGCTCCATCCAAAATGGAGGAGGCAATCTGGACACTCCGGATCGGCATCCATAAATACCAATAGTGGATTAGTTGCCAAGAAACTAGTAGTTTGTGACTAACCCATATTGCTAGTATGGTTGCAACTGCGTTGGGCCAGATGGGCCCGCACGAGCCTAGACCTTTTAAAGGCTTTGTGCCAATTGTAGAGGCCCATGGGCACGACTTGGGCTTCAGTTTTCAGGCTCCATGACAGTGGGTTTAAGATTCGGACACTGTTACTCAACCGAGTCGACTTGAACTCTGTCTAGCACGACCTGGTTCCACCCCAAGAGTCAACCCCAACCTGGCCGAGTCGGGCCAATTCACCCCGTCTTAGGTGAGTTCGAACTCGACTCAAGACCGGAGGAGTTGGACCAAATCGCGAGTCATTTAACCACGTCACGAACCAATTGGGCCGGGTCTGGGATCCCAAATGAGCCTAGCCCAAGCCTAGTTCCTGGGCATGTGGACCGCATTGGGGTGGGCTTCGACTCGGGTCCATGAGTTGAATCTGGACATGGTTAAGCCCTTCCCGGCCCAGCCCAATTGCAATTTCAATGGGAACAATGGCTGTTAATGGACCCAATTAAATCCAAATCGGATCCGGGTCCAGATCGTAAAAAGATACCCCGGATCCAATCCAGAACCCGGCACTTTTTTTTTTCCCTCTCATTTTCGTGTTTCTCCTTTCCCAACCCTAAAACGAGAAGCTTTCCAAGAAAATGAAGGGTACGTTTGGATGCACTATCGAATCGAATTGCAATAATTAGCGGAAGAGAGTTGAAAAACACTTAACGAATGTCCTAGCTTCAGATTGCAATTACGTCACTTTCAAGTTGGGCTTGAAAGTAATTAGATAGAAATTTGAGGGCTGACTCACTGGCCATAAATGAAAAGTGATTTTTTTCTTTTTCTTTTTTGCAATTCAATTCATTTGTGCATCCAAACGGGGTTTGAATAGGATTACCAGAATCTGATTTCGTACGACCAAGGTATAACTTTCTTTTGAGCTGCTTTGTACACCTTCAGAGAGAGGGAGAGGGAGAGAGAAAGAGGACAGGTCAGCTTCGTATGTGCGTTTTGCCACCATTTCTAAAACGGTTGTGATACTGATTCATCCACCATAGATGTGGCTTGTACGTTAATCCAGACCGTCCACATCCTGGGTCCCATGGAACACTTTTCTTCTTGAGTCCGGATTCGCTGCAAAGCTCGGTAGGTTCACCCGTTAACTCATTGGGCCTCCTCAGATACAGTCCAAAGCGATCTGCGTCCATCTAATCCGCTTATGCAATCCAACCATGCAGTTGAAGATCTCAACTTAGGTGGGTCCATCATGAGATGGGCCCCACACCATAGCATGTCCTCTAGGATCATACTTCAGTCCCGGTTGTTGACAAATGGACGATCAACAGACAACAGATGATGGTCCAGGTTTAACAGGGCCTTAGGATGATCAGATGCAATAAATTTTGGGCTATCTTCATCCACGCTATGGCCCTCTATATCAACGGTTTGGATCGATAGAGATTGTACAATGAATGAGAAAAGCTCGCAAGTCTCTTTCAACTGTCCATTAATGGTGGCCCACTTGATGAATGGACCAGACCAATATACCCAGCGGGCCGTGCCATGGCTTGGGCCCACCAGCCGGTTACACTTCAAGCCCAAGACCATACCGCACGATCGAGTCTGGCCCACCAGCCAACTGCCATCCCATCTCAGGGATATGATACGGTAGATCTGTAAGAACTCTAAATTAGTAGAGCAATCACTTCATATGACACGTGGAAGGGTGATGTATCAATCGGGTCCACCCATATACTGGCACTAGGACGGATGCCGTAGGTTTTAAAAAGAAAGCCTACGAGACAATCCTATCCATTATTTATTATACAGTTCATCCATCTGAACATTTGACCACTAACTATTTTTGTTTTCCACCGTTGGTTTACAACTACCTATTCTATCGATAAAATCATTTGATAGGAGATTTTTTTTGAGATATAATCCATCTATAGAAGGGTCCACAATATTAACGGACCTGATTTGCACATATTCCTATCATGTATCCTGTGGAGAGATGGATGTACCATATCACGGTTCTCCCAGCTCTACTGTATCTCATCCCGCTTTATATAAATATTCCAAACTGTCCTGCTATTGTTTTTTCATTACCCTCCTCCAAAGCAACCTCTCTCTCTCTCTCTCTCTAAAAAAAATTCAAAAAAGTCTGATTAATTATCAGCCGTCGATCCGAAAATGAACGATGGAGAAGAGGCAGTGCGTCGCCGCAGCGTCGTCAGCGAGTACCGGAAAAAGCTCCTCCAGCACAAGGAGCTTGATTCCAGAGTTCGAGCAGGTCTCTCCATAAAATAACCCTAATTCCTTGTATTTTTTTCTGGAAGTTTAACCCCTTAATGTTGATAAATCTACCCCAAAATGGCCTAATTCGTTAAAAGTATCAGTGCTTTCGCAAATCCCTGCTACGAACAAGTTGCCATTTGGGGATGGAAGGAGCAGTTTGAAGGGGGTGGAATTCAAAATCCCTCTTTTATTGATGAGTAAACGAGAAGATTAGGGTTTTCATGTTTCCATGCAGCCAATTGCTTGCTTAATTTCTTTGAAGATTTTTATGTTTGGGGATTAGGGTTTTGAAAGTAATGTCATTAGATTTGGTTTAGATTTGATTTTGTTTTAGCATGTTTGGATGATTTAGATTGCGACTGGGTGAAGTGGGATTAGGTTCTTGTAGTGGGGTTTGATTGGTTATGAAAATTTGGTTTTTCTTTGAAGACTAGGACTCTGGTAGTAAATTGGGGCTGTTTGCAGATCCTTGGTAGGGGAGATAGTATGCATGTGATTTTCAGTTTGTAGAAGTGAGGCCCAAGGTTGAGTGGTCGAGATCATTTGTCTTTTGGCACCCTGCAGTGGATTGACCATGCCCCAAAAATGTCGAAGATGGATGATTGTAGCCGCTGATCTTTGGGCATTGTTTAGTTGTAAGAGGGCCATTGCGGCATTTCTCTTCTTAACCGTCTATTTAGAGGAAAAAAATTGAAATGTTAGGATCACTGATCTATGGGTAATCCACACCACACCCCCCCCCCCCCCCCCCCCCCCCCCCCCCCCCCACCCAGTACAATCTGAAAAATGTGTACGATGTTATGTTATAGAGTAATTGACCTAAGAGTTTGCAATGTGCATGGTGTTATGGTGTTATGCAATGGGGGAATCAACCAGAGAGTGTTGGCATCTTCTAAGGCTGCTTGGGGTGATTATCCCAAGAGGCAAATCCAACTCAGGGTTTGTCTTCTTGCTTGTTAGGGGTGCTATCACCTGGTGGAGTAAAATAGCAAACATCGAATGCCTTTTATCCATGGAGGCGGAATACATTTTCTGTTGTGCTGTGGTTCAGGAGGGCGTTTGGCCCAGAGGGTTACACATACATGTGCTGTAGTTCGTTACGTGTTATCCCCGGTGCCTTTGAGCCTATATCCTTAAGGCTGGACAATACTCATGCTGTTGATTTTGCAAAGAGCCCACTTGGTGTTCCACTTGTTGGGTGGCCTTTGAGCCTATATCCTTAAGGATGGGTGATACTTCAGCCATTGATTTGGAAAATGGTCCACTTGTTGGGTGGCCACTGGTAGGTTCCACGAGTCGATATTCAAGTAACTATTCGTAGGTGAGGAACATATCCAGAAGTTTCTCAAATACTTTTTCTCATCTCATAAAAAGAAAGCAAGAAGAAAGAATAGATTCTAGTTTAATCTAATTCAAAAGTCTCAATCTGACCAAAGTTCTGAAATGAAAAATTGATGACTATGTACCTCATCCTGCAGATTAAAAAAAAAAAAAAAAAAGTCTGTAAAATATTGAATTTTGCATTGACAAATTGATGAAAATTATAGCTCTAGACGAGTAGATGTCCGTCGACATGCATTAAAAGTGGAAGGGATCCTTAGAAGCAAAATTATTCCCCTCTAAGAGATCAAGGTGTTGAATTGTGCCATGAATCATTTTTTGTATTTTCTTCTTGATGCTTGGGTTATCAAGGGTATGATCTGAAAATGACGTTACGGTTTGTAATTGGTGGGATGTTTTATTCAGTGGCTGGAAGGAGCTGAAGGGCGCTGCTTGCTGGACCCTCCCAAAACACGCAAAAAATATTTTTTGATGGTTGTTTGTTTGGGGATCCCTGTGTTGTGGGTGTGGGGTTCTAGTGAGAGCCACAGCGGGGGCATGTTACTTGGATTTTCTGGTTCTATTGGCATCAACGACCGACCCAAATGTGGTGGAGGCCATTGCTCTCAGGATTGTGGGTTTAAAAAATTTCCCTATCTTCAGTGATTATTGAAGGATATTCAAGAAATGCTATCATTTGGGCTAAAGGGTATGTGTGTGAGTCCATGGCATTTGGCAGATGACCTGGAAGAGGGGATTGATATTCGTGGCAATTGACCAGTGTCTTTTACACTTGATCCTAGGGAGGTGAATGGGTAGGCCAATCACCTGACTAAGATCGAGGGCTCTCAGCTCCTCTCTGGATATCTTTTATGAGATAGCTGTGTTGCTTTTGTTTTGTTTGTCTTTCGGGCCCGTGTGGTAGCCTTTGTTTTAGTAGCTGTTTTGTTTCTATCTTGCTTTTGTATCTGCAGGTCTGTGTAGCTGTCCTTTTAGTATTTTTTCTTTCTTTAATAAATTTCCAATTCATAAAAAAGGATCACATTTATAATGGCTGTGATTGTCCATGATAATGTGTTTTGACATGGTGGTTCTTTTATACCAAGGTTAAGATTTGATGTGCGAATTTATTCTTGTTGACATCCATATTTATCTTGATTTTACTAGTTATTCCCAAGCAACTAATGTTTTTTGAAAATTGGAAAATGCAGTGAGGGATAATCTGCGAGGTGCAAAAAAAGAGTTTGCTAAAACTGAAGATGATTTGAAGTCTCTTCAGAGCGTCGGGCAGATCATAGGAGAAGTTCTTCGTCCTCTTGACAATGAGCGATGTAAGTACTCTTCCAAATATTTCCGACTCATATCCTTGAAATTCATTTGAAGGCAATCTCAACTGTGTATCTCTGTGATTGAGGGTAAAAAGCTGATGATTAAATCTCAAAATGGAGTTATTTTTCTCCCATTTAATTTTATTATACCCAGATGTTTGAAGTATCTGTATCGCTACAAGTTTCGCTGGCTGGGGATACAGAAACAATATCGACATTGTTGATAATCGGAAATGCGGGGAAACATGGGGAAAATGGTGGAATTTTTTAGTGAAATTTCAGAAGACTGTTAAAATATACATAGTTGCATATTTACGAATCTAAAAATTTCAAAAAGAATGCATACATAATAAGTTTACATTTAATAGGGGCCTAATAGCATGTACTGTCGTAAGAAATCAATCCAACCATACCATATATCCATCCAACCATCCAATGTTGCATCTAAATATCCATTGATATTTTAGAATATCGACAATATACGATATTTCGCTGAGAAATTGTCAACAATTAGAAAGGAAACGAAAGATTGTGGTCTCAATATCGCCCATGTTGCAATAACGATAATATCGCCATATTCACGATATCATCATTGACAAATTGAACATTGCATACAACCATGCTCTGATGAGGACATCCGAGCACCTTATAGAATAACTAGAGGAGGAGGAGGAGATCAGCTTTAGTTTCACTTTGGCTTGGTGACCACTACATGGGCTCAAGTGGGCCACATTGAAACCCTACATGCATGATCGTGCGTCTTTGAAGACCCTACAATAGGAAGATGCATGTGGGTTGCTTATTGAAGAGTTTGGACTGTTGGATTGCGAGGAAACGTTGATCAGACGGTTGGATCTTGAGGATGCTTTGATCGGACGGTTGGATCATTGTGATCTTAGATCACATTGATCGCAGACTTTAGGATGTGTAGATTTATTTCTTTTATTTAGTTGATTATTCCTCCAAAACCCATCTAAGCTTAGACCTACTTACACCATACCACCGTGTGGACCTTCACCGTCCGTCTGTATGGCTAACTGTCTCCAATCTCTTTTTCTCTTTGTTCCTTGCCCCTTTCTCTCTAAAACCCATAACCTTAAATCCCCAAAACCCTAATTCTCAAAAGTAGATTCCCAAACCCTAAATCCTTAACCCTAACCTACCCAAACCCTAACAAACTAAGTGAATCCCTTTGAATTGAGAACAATCCCTATGCTAGGTGGAAGTTCTACCTTCCATAGATCCCTATCGAATCATATTTTGTTAGATTTGTGTTACCGGATTGTTTATGGCTTTGAACTATAGCATGTTTTGTTACTTGAATTACTTAACTTTGTGATAGATTAGCTTTATTTTGTGCTTTAAATTGTTCTAGTTAATCCGTTTATGATCTGATTACATCATTATAGATTAGGTGATTTGTCTTGCATCATGCTCCCATAAAAATTTGAAATGGAAATTTTTTTAATAAACGATTTTTTTTGTTGATATCGATACATTGGTGATAATATCGAAATATCGTTGATACATTGGCGATACTAGCGACGTCTGGAATTAACACAGTTGAAAATATTAACAAGACATTGACAATATCAATACATTAGAAATACAAGCCATGCCTGGAATTTACACAGTAAAAAACCTTAGCGATATTGATAAATTGGTGATACATCGCCGACACCTGGAATTTCTGATACTATCAATGTTATCCGTATCGCTACCAGTGTTATCAGTATCGCTGACCTGGAGATACGGATAATATCAAGGATATTTTGATAATATTGGAGATACCTCGAACAATGGTTATACCATGTTACAAATTGTTTAAAAGCTAGCCTAAAATAATAATGGAGCATGTTGGGTTTGAATAGGTCGAGCTGATGATAGGGGTGACAATGGGCCAGGCTTAGGTCTAGGCCAGGCTGGGACTGGCCCTGGCCCAACCCTAGTGCTGTAAGCCTTGGCCCTGCTATAGTTGGGTACAGGATCCGGTAACTTGGCAACTCGACTCGTCCGACTTGGTTCGGACCCGACTTGATCCGAACCGAATGGCTGAGTTGGTCCGAACTGAATGGTTGAGTCGGTCGGAACCGAGTGCAAGTGGCCCAATCCGAACTCCAAACGAGTCGAGTTTAGGTCACCCAATGACTCGATTCGACTCGGATCGTAAATCGATTCAAATGAACTCGACTCGATTCGAACCCAACTCGACTCGGGTTTGGTATAGGCAAAGTTGTCTTTCATCAAACATGTGATTCCTCTCCCAAGGTAAAGCTGTCATTTTCCATAAAGCAAAGGCTAAAATTGGATAGCATTTAATACACATGCTGTCATTTCCCAAAAAGCAAAGGCTAAAACCAGACAGGGCAAACAGACTTCTGTAGCAGAAGTGTAGTATAAGTAAACTAGGAATCATTTAATACTCTAGCAGAGCATAGTATTTCATACACATGTAGAAGTCTAGTATAACAACTATGGAAAAATCACGATAATACGAATTGTCAAATTCGTGAAGATTACCGCTAAAATGATATATATTTGATAACTCGACCCGACTTGTTGCTGACTCGACCCGTCTCGGTTCGATTTAGTCCAGGCTTGAACGGTTTGGATCGGTTTAGGCATGCCCGAGTCGGGTCGAGTTCGAGTCAGGCCCTTTCCATAACTGGATTGGTTCCGGTTAGCCCAAACTCGGTCCGACTCGACTTGATGCCTAGCTCTAGGCCCAGCCCTAGTGTTGTAAGCCCTTTGCCCTTGCCCTATAGGGTTATGCTGGGCTTGGGCTGGCCCCGTAAGGAAATGAGTGACATGATCAAAGGTTTAAAAAAGTCTAAATCTAAGATTTTTTTTTTTTTTTTTTTAGCATGTTCTCTCCATCTGCGACAAGTGCCATCATATAAATGGTTTAGATGATAGAAATACAACCCTGTATCCAAAAAGTTCCTTTAATCAAATTACACATGAAAGTTGAATGGTCCCCTCACAAGCATCTTCAAATGATCCATCCTTTTGTATAACAGTTAACCCACTTGATTATTGGATCGGGCCAGCCCATTCATCATTGTTCCCAGCCTGGCCTGAACTCCAGGCCTGGATTTCAAGCCCGAGCCTTGGCCTTGGGTTAAGTTTAGGGGCCTAAGTCCTGGCACTGGAAGGTTGGGGCGCCCATTGCCACCCCTAGCGGATGATCCATGTTTTACTTGCAATAATCATTCTTCAGTTTCTTGGAACATGAGACATGACTTTCTCATATATTTGATAGAACACTACTCATGTTCCTGGTCGGGTTCATCTCAATAGTTTCCTTTGTTTCCTTGATTGCGATGCTCTTGAGTATGGGAGGCTATGAGTCTTGATTACTTCTGTAATATTGCAGTGATAGTCAAAGCTAGTAGCGGCCCCAGATATGTTGTTGGCTGCCGTAGTAAAGTAGATAAGGAGAAATTGACAGCAGGAACCAGAGTTGTTCTTGACATGACAACCCTGACAATCATGCGAGCTCTTCCACGCGAGGTACCTCACACACGTTATATACAGTGGTTCCTTGTTTGGAGATCCTTTCAACTATAATTCAGTCTACCTTCCTCAAAGAATTAAAAAGAGAATCATTTGAAGTTGATGATGATCTGTATGTTTTTATTCCAGGTTGATCCGGTTGTGTACAACATGCTTCATGAAGATCCTGGCAATGTTAGCTACTCTGCTGTGGGCGGCTTGTCTGATCAAATCCGGGAACTCAGGGAATCCATCGAGTTGCCTCTCATGAATCCTGAACTCTTCCTTAGAGTAGGGATCAAACCGCCGAAGGTAACCTTTTGATGGTGATTTTCTCTATAGATATGGTCTGTAAGTTTGTAGGTTGCACTGCCTAACTAAATCAGAAGCTAACCAATTTAAATTGAGACGAAATTATATATATTCATTTAGAGTCTTAGACCACAGAAAGAATTTGGATAATCGATCCTAACCACTGCAATTTTTTCAGGGTGTTCTCCTTTATGGTCCTCCTGGAACAGGCAAAACCCTATTAGCCAGAGCCATTGCTAGCAATATTGATGCTAATTTTCTCAAGGTCAGGCTTTGTCTGCTTGGCACAAAAAGATCTTCCCATTTTGCTTACGCTGTTCAAAGTTTGAAAGATACGCACATCTTGATCTGCTTGTAGGTTGTGTCGAGTGCTATAATTGATAAATACATTGGTGAAAGTGCTCGATTGATCCGGGAAATGTTTGGATATGCACGTGATCACCAAGTAAGTGCTAAATTCCTGGTTTTGCTTCTCATTTTGTGATAATTCTATCAATCTGTCCAATAACATGTTTACTACTTTCATCCTTGAAGACCCATTTCAGTGTCTCATCCATCAAAGATGTGCAAAGCATTTTTAAAAGTAAATGGAGAATGTTTTGTAATGCTGTTGATTACAGTTGGTGCTGTAGTGTTGTACTTCTTTCGAATATTTGACTTGTGATGTTGTTTCCAGTATAGCTTATTCTCTCCTTGTATGAGTATTTGGGTTATTTACCAACGCATTCAAAACTACATGTTTCTTTTATGCATGAATCTTACAAACTTATCGGGTCCTCAGCGACAATTTATAATCTTCGCAAGAGGGGAATGCTTCTTCCCAATACCTATCTTCTGTGCAAACAGGATGTTGAATTAGTGGATCATTTGTTCATTCACCACCCCTTCTCATTGGAAGTTTGGGCAGGTATCTTGGCATTAGCAAATGTCTGCTGGGTTATGCCTTCTTCAATTGAGGATCTCCTTTCCTCGTCGCTTGAGGAGGATGGGGGGAGAATTGGTAGGGAGAGATGGCTCTGCTTGCCGTCTTGTGGGCGATTTGGGAAGAAAGGAATAATAAAAGCACCTCAATGGCAGGAGTTCTTAATAGTGTTATTCTCCTTTTTTGGGATTGGGCTCCTTGATTTGGTGTTTTCGAGTCTTCTGTAGGTTGGCTGGCTGTTGTTGTATTTCTAGTTTTAGTTCTAGTTCTGCTGTAATTTTTGTTTAGGTGTCAGCCTTTTTCTGTTTTTCCCATTTCTTTTTTGTTCTGTTTCTTGCTTGTTGTTTTGTTTTTCTTTGGCCTCGGCCTAATAAAGTTTCATCTTCCAAAAAAAAAAAAAAAAACTTTCTGATGCTCTTTCTTCTGTTGCACTTCCTTAAGATATTTGACTTGTGATGTTTGTTTCCAGTATAGCTTATTCTCTTCTTGTCTGAATATTTGGATTATTTACCAATGCATAAAAAATGGCATGTTTCTTTTATGCATGAATCTTACAAACTTATGGGGTTCTCAGCGACAACTCTTTCTGATGTTTTTGTTCTGTTTGTCAAGCCTTGCATCATTTTCATGGATGAAATTGATGCCATTGGTGGACGCCGTTTCAGTGAGGGAACAAGTGCAGACCGTGAGATCCAGCGTACACTAATGGAGTTACTTAATCAGCTGGATGGCTTTGATCAGCTCGGAAAGGTATGACCATTAGGGCCATTTTTGAAGTGGCTAAAGATATGTCAATCCAGTCATTGCATAGTCTCTTGGTACCAGCGTCATTGTTCCAAGATTCTTGTCCTTCTTTGATTCAGTCATATCTGGACCAAATCTTTGTCTGCCTTACCCACAGCTTATATGCAGGAAAGAAAAATTCTCTATTGCATATTTCCTCTACAATAATCTGCTATGTGGTTGTAATAGAAGTTCACACGGGCACATTTGGCAATAGAGAGGATTAGGTCTCCAGAAAGCACAAAGCTGCCAAGAGGCCGAGAAACATAAGGCAAAACATTGTTCCTCAACCCCTAAATAATCTGCTGGATAAGCGATTTGCCATCCACCTGTCCACACATAGGACACAAAGAATCTCAATCCTATTTGGTCCTTCCTCACATTGTAGGAGACTTGCTGTTTCCATTGTGAATGGTTTACGAAATGGTCTTTAGTGAATCCTCTTCATTCAGATTAAAATCCATCCCTGAAAAGAGTAAGTATTCTACCAAAATCTTTTGAAGCTAAAACAACTATTGAAAGAAGTACATTGTTGCAACAAATTCCATGAAATGAAAGTTCGCACCTAATTACTGGTTAATCATGAAATTTGATAATATTTAACACAACCAAACATACCCTAAGGGCCTGTTTGGATGATGAGAAAAGAAAAGAAAAGAAAATGGATGACTTTGCCCATGAATGGATGTTTCACTATGTTTGGATAGCGAAGGAAACATTGGATTTCGAAATGCTATCATTATCCAAACAACATAGTCGAATTCTCATGCACCAAATACAAGGTGGCTTTTGTGAGAGCTTTATTTGCATTTCCACTTTTTATCCAAACAAAACCTGAAAATGGAATCCATGCTCATACCTCTTTGGAAATCATCATTATAGTTTTGTTTTCTTTTTCTTTTTCTTTTTGTTTTCTCACCATCCGAAGTCCAAACAAGCCCTATGCGAAATCATATTGTTGCACACTAACTAGAAACCATTCTTAAGAACTGATGGTTACTATTTCTTTTTTTTTCTTTATTCTATATGGTCATCCATGCAATCTGATTTTTTTGTGATGTGGGTGCAAGGTTAAAATGATTATGGCGACGAACCGACCTGATGTTCTGGACCCTGCGCTGCTCCGTCCAGGGCGGTTGGATAGGAAGATAGAGATTCCATTGCCCAATGAGCAGTCGCGAATGGAGATTCTTAAGATTCATGCTGCCGGTATTGCCAAACACGGCGATATCGACTATGAAGCTGTTGTAAAACTTGCTGAGGTCAGTCTTGCCCTCGTTAGCTGCAGAAGCTTTTTGATGGAGATGGAACATCTTTATCACATCCTGACCTGAGTTTCTTCCTAAAATTAACAGGGGTTCAATGGAGCTGATCTTCGCAATGTCTGCACAGAAGCTGGGATGTCAGCTATCCGTGCTGAACGGGACTACGTCATCCATGAAGACTTTATGAAGGTAAGTTTTTCTTTTCATATCAGTGGTAGATGGATAATCACTTGCACATCATGTGGATGACTGGGATTTCATTTGGGATTGGATATGGCAGTAGCATTTTGTCAAGCAGGAAATTAGTTCTCTTCGGTTAGCTGGATGCCTAAGATTTGTCCACAGTCACTGAAGGGTCAATCCTACATTTCATTTCTACAAGACGCAATCTTGCATTGAACTATTCGTGATGTGGGGAATTTTGTGATCCTTGGCCCTGGGATATGCATGGTATCCTTGGGCCCTGAGCCTGTATGAGTGTGGCCCCTGGTATGGTGATCCTTTTCATTATTGATCTGATGGGACCTACCATAGATGTGGTCAACCCAGGCCTCTCCTTGATGGGGTGGTCTGAACTCCCATATCTTGACATTTGATTTAACATTCATGCATTGAGATAAAGGCCCGAGATAAGATGCCTATGTTGAAGGATTTTAAAACTCCCTTCCTGATGTGAATATTTTCTTGATAGTCGCCCTTTTTGTATGTCATGGGAGTGGATTAGGTGTGGCCCTGACCTCAACCAAGACAGTGCGGCCCTTACCGTGGGGCCCACCTTGATGTATGTATTCTACATCCATGCCCTCCATCTGTTTTGTGTGATGATTTTAGGGCATGAGCCCAAAATGAAGCAGATCCAAATCTCAGGTGGACCATGCCATAGGAAACAGTAGTGATCGACCATTAAAAACTTCTTGAGGGTCACAAAAGTTTTGGATCAAGCTGATATTTGTTTTTGCCCTTCATCCAGGTTTTTGTGACCTTATCAAATGGTTGGATGGCAAATAAACATTATGGAAACATTACAGTGGTCCCTAGGAAGTTTTTAATGGTGGGACATTCATTCACCACTCCTTCCTATAGTATGGTCAGCCTGAGATTTGGATCTGCTTCATTTTTGGGCTCATGCTCTAAAATGATCTGGCAAAACGGATAGGCAGGTGTGGATGTAGAACACATACATCAAGGTGGGCCCCACGGTAAGGGCTGCACCGTCTTGGGTGAGGCTGGAGCTGCACTTAATCCGCCACCATCCACCATATATCTGTTCTTACTTTTTAGGTTGGTGGCCCTTTTCAGAATCTCACAGTTCCTGGATATTTAGGTTGTATAAACAAGCTTCTTTTCAATTCCTTGATGTTGCTCATTGCTTCCTGCTGCTTTTGGATGCTGAATCCTACTTTGCTTCTGAGCTGTTTGTAAATACCATTTCTGCTACTCAAACCGTTGACTGACCTTATGTAACATTTCATTTGCATCCCCTTGGAAATTAGTATTTTACAAGTTGTAACAGCAGAAACCAGAGATCAGGTTTTTTCTTCTATGCATTTCAGCACCCTTTAGTTTCCAACTACTATAATATGAATATGGATACAGAAATGCTGGTGTGACTCGGAAGATGCCATAAAAACTGGATATGGATACGAGTATAGGAGTCCTTTTAATCTATGCGAACACTTATTATTTAGACCATTTTAAAGATGAAATCATTAGAATTTAGAATAACTGTTAAGAGCGACAAATGGCTCAAATGTGGTAAGGTGCACAATATTCATGTCTTTATTATTTCATGTGGTTTTCAAGATTTATATGAAACATGCTACACATCTTTGCACAATAGACATAGGTTCTCAGTTTCTGGGCACCGGGGCCCATGTTTCTGGAGACCAGTGCTCTCTTCTGTCCTCCTATGTATGGAGCGTGCCTTAAAAATCTCAACACAACTATCTTGACCTCTCTATTTGGATCAGAGCTGTTATCGGCTGGGCTCAGGCCTAGATTCATTGGCCTGCTGGGCCGTGCTAGGGTTTAAAAGTTCAGTCCTCGTTGGTGATTGGGCCAGACCTGGGTCAAGGTCATTGGGAACGTAAGGTCAGGCAGCCAGGGTCGTACGGCTGCCTCGTCACAGATGTGTTTATATTTGAAATGTGATATCATCACCATCATCTAAGCCCTATTTGGTCCCATGGAACCCCGCCTAAGGTTGCGGCTTTTGCTCAGTTTGTCTGGAAGAAATGAGTTCTCACCATTGAAAATATAAGGAAGTGGGCCATGGTGCTCCTTAATGCGTGCCTCCTTTGCACGAAAGAAGTGGCATTTGGGATGTTTTCAAAATTCCTTGGGTAATGCTGGGCTTCATTGAGGTGCTGTTCCTGGCTTGGAATGAAGGCGTTCTCGGTAGTCATCTTAAGCAAAATTAGAGGTTGGCTTTGCTTGCTGGTCTCTGGTCTATTTTGGCTGAGAGGAACAACCAGTGTTTCAGAAATCGTAGCAGGTCCCTTTTGGCAGCCATTTGTAGGGCCTTTATGTGCCTAGGGGAGTGGGCTCCCTCCTTGATTGTAAGGGTGGTCCTTGGTTTGGTGTGGATGGAGTCTGTATTTTTTGCCTTCAGGACTACAAAATAATTTATTACCTCTCAAAAAAAAAAAAAAAAAAAAAAAAAAACAGCCTTATCCCACTTAGGGTCTGCCACATGAATCTTGTTCCGCCATACCACTCTATCAAGGGCCATACCTTCAGTTGGACCATAGGTCATTGAATCTTTTCTTAATACCTGCATCCACATCCCTTTGGGCCTTCGCCTTGCCCTTTAAGAGCCTTGCACCAACTCACTCCTAATCGGTGCAGTTTTTGTCTCCATTGCACATGGCCAAGCCATCTAGATCTAAGTCTACTTTCCCTCATCTGATTACCTATTGGTGCTACTCTTAAATTCCTCAAATGCATTCATTTCTGATTCTATCCTTAATCATCCTGCCATCTCAGCATCCTCATTTCTGTCGCACATCCTATGAACATGTTGTTCCTTAGCTGCCCAACATGCATACATGTCTATATGCATTTATTGCATATCATTAACATGTGGAGATTGCATGGTTGATAAACTTTAATCAGGTTATCTTTCAAAAAAAATAAAAAAAATAAAAAAAATCCTTCTAATTTGGTTGAGCTTGTGCCCAGAAAACTTGCTCGTTTCAGGCTCTGGCCTTTTTTAGTCCATGCCATGTAGTGTATTGCGTCAGGCTTGAGCCCACTCGCTCCTGGCCTATTGACATTGCGGTTTCTTTCTTTTCCTTTAGGGCAGCGTTTGAGTTGGCACCAAATATCATGATAGTTTGCTGCAACCAAACACACCCATAGTTTTTCAAGGGAGAAAAAGAAAGAGACAAGGATATTATACCATTGGTGTCTGCCTTTATCTAATATCTTTTTGCCCACATGTGCTATGTTTCAGGCTGTGCGGAAACTGAATGAAGCCAAGAAACTTGAATCAAGTGCTCATTACAATGCTGACTTTGGAAAGGATTAGAACATGCCTTTCCATTCTCGAGCCATGGATGCTGGGGCAGTGCAGTGCTGTTTTCCCTTTAGAGAGAGAGAGAGAGAGAGAGAGAGAGAGAGCAATCAACCAACCTGTGGGCCTCCAGGTAAAACAAAAGCAGTTGGGTTGGGGAGTGGACGCCGGTGCCTCTCTTGCATGATGCAGATCATGGGCGTTTGTCTCAGATGGCTGTTTTTCTTTTCCAATATACATGACACATGGGGAGTCTCATCATCTTGCTTCAAACATTATTTCAATGTGAGATTATGACTAATCTATTCAAATTAAATTATATGTTAGTTGATGACTCTGAAAGCAAAGTGGGCTTTTAGGGTTTGCTACAGTTTATTCACAGGATTGGACGGTGGGGTATCAAGCCATTCTCTCTTAAACTCCTTTTCGAATTCCATAAATATTTGGTTGATTGATTGCATGTTTTGTCAAGATTAGATAATTCAGAGTATCATTTCCTAATAGATCCCTCTGAATACCCTCATGGGGTTTGGGTGAATGGCTAGTGATGTGGGTTTGCTCCCCACAGACTGTGAGATCAATTCCCTTACGCGAGATCAATTCCCCTACCAGGGATTACCCGATGCACGAGGTATGCAGGTCATTGCATGCATCCGCAGGGCTTAGTCTCGCCTTAAAAAAAGGGGCGTCGACGCCTGGTCGTCATAAAAAAAAGGATCCCTTTGAATTCCATGTGCAAAGTTGTGTATAAAGCTATATTGGAACTGACATTAGATTGGTTCTTGTTCTAGTCTTACCCAATCTGTGACTGACCATGGCAGGTTTTCTTTCTATTGGTGCTAGCTTGGCAATGCCATGCTGCCATTTTATGGGTTTGACGTTTTTGGTCGAGTTTCCAGAGAGTGGGGCCTGAGGCCTGAATTTTCAATGATGATGGGTACTGCTGGGGATTAGGTCCGACAACATTTTCTATTTTGGCTAAGATCTAGCTCTATCATAGTTATGGGGCTGCAATTTAAGGACTGAAGTGGATGGGCTGAGCCCTGGATTGAGCTGTATGACTTTTACGGGCTGGAGCAGGGCGGCAATTTCAGAACCAAAGATGGTAGGCTGAGCCCTGTCCTGACCTTTTAGTCTGATGAATAAATGGGCCGCAGGCCTGTTCCTGAGCTGTTGGCACCTGCAGAGCTGAGCCCTTGCCATCAATGACGAACAGCACATTGGATCCTACCCATGCTTTTTACATTGTTCTTCGCTCATGGGGAGTCAATAGAGGTTCAACCTCTGTCTCAGGCAGAAACATTGAGATTTAGAGTGCCCTAATGGCAGTGCTGGGTCCCGTCATTTTGATGGACGCATCCACACCCGCTTAGTAGAATCGACAAGTCATTGTCGCTAGAGTGGCCAATAGCCTTGGCCAGGCCAAATCAGTTGAAGTCTAGCCATCGGGACATGGACCTGAACCCACGTTCAGCCTAGCATATCCAATGTCGGGCTCTCCGCTGGCATGGCAGCAACCACCAATTCTAAATAAGTTGGCTGTGCCGCCTCTACATTTCAGGCCACCCTGATGTCCGTCCATTTTCCACAAGGTTTGGAAGCCTTCATAGAAATTACATGTTCTTCCAGTTTTTTTATTTTTATTTTTTGTTAGTGGGCTACTGTGTGATCCTGTCCAATGATGGAATGTGCACTGGCACCAAAATCTCCTTGATGGAACAATCCTAATCCTTGATTGGAAACCTTCAAATAGCTGGTTAAAGGAATAGAGCAATGTTTGTAGTTGGATCATGGAATTATGGGGCGCCACTTGTAGAAGCTATAAACTCTTCTCAATGTTGTCTACAGCAAATGGGACCGATTCTCTCTTAACATAATTACAAGTTTGCAACTTGTTAATAAGATATAAAGCTGAGGATGGGCTGAGAAGAATCAAAATTTTGAAAAGGCCAACCCCAACTGATTCAAAATCCAGGCCGAAATCCATCGATATGCGGCCTGCTTGTATGTCAAGATCTCCACCATTCCGTGATGGTAGGCGGGAATCCAATCCACATCTAGGCCTTTTACTTTCCCGCCAACTTTTGAAAAGTTGGTCGGAAATCTAATAGGGATTCTCCCCTCGGTCAATGGACGGTGGCAGATAAATGGTACACCTCTCTAGCTTTTCTCAGCCTAAATTAATAAAAGATACATGCACCTTCCCTAAGGGAGGTCCCTTCCTAGAACAATCTTATTCTACAACTGCTGCATGTGGGGCCCATAGACACTATGTATGGTGCCCAAAAGAGTTCCAAACCTCGAGCAATCCAACCATCACATGGGCTACCACTTGAATTTGGAGGTTTTTGGATGGTTGTCCATTATTCTGTTTTGTGGCCCACCTAATGATCATATAGGCCTGATTTAGTTCATCCCAACGTGATGATAGGGCTCACATAATGCACAGGTCGAATGGCATATAAACAACATGGTAGGCCTGTAGCCACAAGAAACAATGGACAACCATCCAAAAACCTGCAAATTCATGCGATGGGCTACATGATGGTTGGATCAGCCTATTTTTGGGGCGTCCAAATTTCATGGTGGGCTTCCATGATGGACAGGTTGGATGTCATACAAACACCCTAGTGCTGCTCACATGCAGCACTTGTAGGGTAAGCTTACTGTCCTAGGACTTGTTGCTTTTCATGGTTTTAAGACAGCTCGGTCGAGTGGTGACTCAATTGGACCTAATGAGTCTTCCCTCTGACAGACTGGCAAGTTGCGACTCGGTTCGAGACTGAACGAGTCAGCCATGTCTCCGAGTCTTAAAACCATGCCTGTATAGGAAACATCGTCGAGGTTTCAAGAATATTTGAAAATATGGAAAATATTGTGATGTTTTCGCAGAAAATCAACCAAACGATATTATTTTGATAATATCTAAAATCATATTAGTTGCAAATTCTGCATTTTTATCATGAAATTACCACAAATGTAAGGGTGTGTTTGGTTTCACTGCATTTCATGAAAATTTGCACTAAATTTGACTGACTAAGCATGAAATATCATGATATTTGGTGGAACCAAACACATCCTAAGAAAAAAATAATTCATTTTATACCTATGTATACAAAATATTAAAATTATTTATTGCGAGAGAAATGTTATCATAAATTGCTGAGAGTGAGATTTGTATCTATGAATGCAACCACACATGCCACAGGTAGTACTGTTCCCTTATGGTGAGACACCCCATGCAACTGCAGTGCTCATCTCGGCCATCCTTACTAGACAAAGCCCATTAATGAAGAGTGGGCCACATGGAGGAATGAGGGATGGGCAGAAGGGAACATTAGTTTGATGAATTTAAGGCTGCGTTTGGATGTTTAATCAAATTGAATTGCTATCCCCACTCCATTTATGACATGGGAGTAGCCCCATATTGCATTTTCTAGTCGTACTTCTAACTGGGATTATGCCTAAGCACAGCTCCAGCGGGCCACATACATTCCATGCTAGAATAGTGTTGCCTAAGCCGTCGAGCTCGGTTTGGGAACAATAGCAAATGCAACCGTATCCATACATACAGCATTGCGTCCAATTCCCGAATGTCGACCCCTTTACACGATCATGTATGAACCGCCACCGGCCAGTTTAAGTAGGCCACAATCATAAAATATATATATATATATATATATATATATAGCACTAAAAGATTGGCCTAATGTACTAAACAAAAACAAAGAGGGAATAGATTTTGTAATGTGACCACATTTTTCTGATTGACACCAGCATGATATTGTATAAGTAGACGACTTTGGAAAGAATTGGATTCTATGTTATAGTCAAATTCAAAAAAAAAAAAAAAAGGAGAGAGAGAGAGAGAGAGTTCTGGTGTGGTTCTTAAGCATAAGGGCAAAGTCCATTGCACTTGAAAAGTAGATGCCTGAGGTCAAATCCTAAGAAAAAACTTAATCTAAGTTCCTAAAGGTATTCCAAATATTTAAAGATATAAAGGCAATAGAGAAAAGAATCCTTTTGTGCTTTGAACAACCTATCCAATTCATTTTTGCACCAAGAAAACTAGAAACATCCATATATGATGGAGCCATGTGAGCCCACCCATGATCAACCAATGTTGATCGTAGGATAGGAGAGAATGACCGTGGTTTGAGCATAACCCAAAAGGAACCATGATGGGAGAATCATAACCATGCCATTGAAGGTTGTTTGGTTACCACAAAAGTCTATTGACATCTTATGTGGATAGTGGTATTATCAATGGTTTGTCAATCACCATTTTTTGGATAGTGAGATCAATTTCAATAATAATAAAAAAATGGGTTGTCCAAAAAACTAGTCATTACCTCATCTAATGCAATTTAGAAAGAAAATTGGATTTTATTCATACAAAACAGACAATGATAGTACAAATGATTGGTAGGGCTACCTGCCCATCCTTATTTGGATGTCTGAGGCCATCTGATAATGGTGATATTGAAGCCATGTGCAATCCAATTCATGATGGATCCTCCATTCCATTGGGTGCACCATCATCATTTAGGTAGGGCCACCCGGCCTGCACAAAAATTCGCACCTTGATTAGGTACAAATGATTCATGCTCCTTACAGTTGTTTGCATCAGTTCTCTGTATATATAGATTCTTACACCTGAGATCACGTGCAGATTCTTCTAACTTGTTATGGTTTGAATTCCTATTTGGGGCCCAAGTATAATAAACAAAGACCATTGAAATAGAGATTCCCATTGTACATTACACATGTGCTCCTGATTAGGGTTCTTTTATGTCATGTGTATGTAGTCCACATTTTGCTGGTTTCTGGTCTATGACACTTAATTGTGGTAAACCACTATCAGTGACATGTTCTCTCTATCTCTCTATCCTCCTGATTGAGGTTGATGAGATAGTTATTCCGGGGACAAGGGATAATGCCTTATTCTTATTCCTTTTAAATCTCCTAATAATGGATATAATTCGGTAGATTTGGAAGAACTGGAATATAACTAGCTTCCTAAGTGGGATTATACGACAGAGCCAAAAGAATTAGAATATGATAGAGATATTTCACCACAGGATGCATGATAGGGTGATGGATCGATCGGGTCCATCCATATACTGGCACCATGATGGATGGTTTATGTTTAAAGAGTAAAACTACAAGATAATTTTATCCATCTATAGTTGATCATCCCAGTGTGTATCTGACCTTTAATTAATTATTCTTTGTTTTCCATCGTTACGTCAAAGGCCACAAATCAAATGGATAGGATTGTCTAATAGGAGTTATCTTTGAGATATAAACTATCCATGCGAGGACCTTGCATACCATGTGTACTATAGAGAGATCACTCTACAATATTACAGTTATTCCGCTTCCATCTCACCATCTCCTAGAATGGCGATAAAATCCCTTTTTATTAAAGAGACAAATTTCTTTTGGGAAGTGAGAAACTCCTTTTGAGAGTAAAAGTAAAAGAGAAGAGAGCAGGTCATCCATCAATCGATCGGCTCAGATCTAGCAATTCAAACCGTCAATCATATTTGGTTGGCTATCCTGATTATGGATCAGAGGGGAAGAATAGTTCCTTTTCTACTTCTTTTCTACTCCTACTGTTGGATAGAGATCATGTACCTTTGGTTTTGTTGTATATGTTCATCAATAATTAAGCCTAGATAGGTCCATTGAATCCTGTAAGCTTCCATAAAGGCCTACACCTGATAACCCTCCTATCAAAGTGTCCATCATAATCATAGGTGCCCACTTGCACCGGGCATGATCTAGACACCTTGGATCATGACTCTAGATTAATACTCATTGAGTGACTTCCAACGACAAAAAAAAAAAAATAGAATGCTTCTTACATTGTGTGTTGTTCTCATCTGATTTGGGTATTGGATCCTTTGATGATGACAGAAAAGTCGTCCAAGAAAATTATCAAAATCACACAACATATAGAAAGATGAAAGCCAATATGCCGTTCCATCATGACGATATGTGCACGCTATGATCATTTGGATTATGCTTTTGTGGGTAATCTTTTAGATGGGATGTAGGCCAAAAATTGCAGTGATATGGCCAAGTCTTACCATCTAGCTACTAGTAACATCCATCTATGATGGAGCCATATGAGCCCACCCATGATCAACAAATGTCATTGGATAGGAGGGCATGACCGCGGTTTGAGCATAACCCAAAAAGGACCATGATGGGAGAATCATAACCATGCCATTTAAGGTTGTTTGCTTACTACAAAAGTTCTATTGATCGTCTTAAGGAGATAATATGATTATCTATGGTTTGTCAATTACTACCATATTTTAGATAATGGAACCAATTCTAATAAAAAACAAAGATAAGGTTGTTCAAAAAACTAGCCACAACCTCATCAAGGCAATTTGAAAAGAAAGATTTTAAACATACAACAACAATAATAATAATAATAATAATAATAATAATAATAATAATAATAATAATGATTACGTAGGGGCACTTGGTCATCCTTATTTGGATGTCTGAGATCATTTGATCATGATGATATCAAGGCCATATGCAATCCAATCCACGATGAACCCTCTATTCTATTAGGTGCACCATCATCATAGGTAGGGCCACTTGGCCCACACAAAAATTCACACCTTGATTATGTACAAATAATTCATGCTCCATATAGCTGTTTGCATCTGGTCTCTATATAGATTCTTGCATCTACGATCACATGCAGGTTGTTCAACTCATTATGGTGTGAATTCCTATTTGAAGCGCAAGTATAATCATCAAAGACCATTGAATAGAGGTGGTCATTATACAATTACACATAAGCCTAAAAAGAAAAAAGAAAAAGAAAAACAAAACCATGATTTCATTTTGCAGTTCCTTGATCAAAAGGCTATTTATCACCTT
Organism: Liriodendron chinense; assembly: GCA_003013855.2. Taxonomy (NCBI): domain Eukaryota; kingdom Viridiplantae; phylum Streptophyta; class Magnoliopsida; order Magnoliales; family Magnoliaceae; genus Liriodendron; species Liriodendron chinense. The sequence goes on along the minus strand of PVNU02000815.1, from coordinate 2,066,250 downwards.
ATTAGAGTTCTTTTATGTCATGTGTAATCCACATTGTGTTAGTTGCAAGCCTATGGTGGTCAATTGTGGGAAACCACTAGTGGTGGGTCCCACATGTTTTCTCTCCTTTCCTATCCTCTTGATGTAAGTTGATGAGATAGTTATTCAAAGGATAAAGTATATATAATACCTTAGTCTTATTCCCTTAACTCCCATAAAAAAGGATATAATATGGTAGAGTTCAAAGAACTAGAATATAACTATCTAAGAGGATTATATCATAGCGCCAAAAGAACAAAAATATGGTAGAGAATCCACAGGATGCATGATAGGGTGACGTATTGACCGGTTTCATCCACGTACTGGCATCGGAATGGACGGCTTACATTTAAAAGTAAAACTATGAGACAATTCTATCCATCTATAGTTTATCCCAATGAATATATTTGACTTTTTAACTATTCTTTTGTTTTCCACCATTACTTTAAAGGTCACAAATCAAATGGATAGGATTGTCTAATAGGAGTGATCTTTGAGATATAAACCATCAATGCCTAGTTAGCTATCTTGACCGTGGATCATATGGGACGAATATTTCATTTTCTACTCCAATAGTAGATTGAGCCGATTAACATCCATTGGATCCTGCAAGATTCCACTAATTGTGCCCACTAAAGGCCTGCACCATATACCTGTCAAAGTGTTCATCATAATCATAGGTGGCCCACTTGTGCCGTGCATGATCAAGACACTTTTGGCTCACGACTCTAAATTTATACTCTTCGAGTGACTTCCAACAACAAAAATAGAATGCTTCTTAGATTAGGTACCTATATATGTGCTAATTGTTTTCATCCGAATTTGGTATTGGATTCTTCGATAAAGACATGTTAGATCGATCAATAAGGACAGAAAAGTCGTCCAAGAAAAATGATTCAAATCACACTGCTGCATATAGAAGGATGAATGCCAATGTGCCATTCCATCCTGGCGACATGTGTGCTCTATGATCTGGATTGATGGTTTTGTGGGCTAACGTGTAGATGGGATATAGGCCAAAAATTGTAGTGATTGAGCAAGTCTTACTATCAAATTCCTCTTAAGTTCCATTGGTTGATTATGAACCGTTCTTTGAATTGTTTCTTATGTAAGCCACTTATCAGAAGGATACCATAATCAAATCCTGTTTCTTTTAGGTACTTGGTCCATTTATGTGAAAAACCACCAGATCGACGGTCACAATCACTTGATGAGTTTGCCACATGTACTAGAAAGGAGACAGCTGCATGAAGCTTATGCAACAAGAGTTCCACTTGCATGTTAAAAGAAATTAACAAGGTTTTTTTTTTTTTTTTTTTTTAATTACTTTTTCCTGTGCTCTTTGAGTAGTGAAATTACCGTAATGACTTTGTGTTGAAACTCTTGTGAGTCTACCACTAAGGCATGAGAAAGGACCAACGGGGATTAAAAAAAATAATAGGAGGATACTTTAGTCACTTCCCTCCTCCAAAAAGCGTATTATAGGAAAATCTCCAGAAAATTCAAGAACCATAGCGAAATTTTCAATAAAAAAAATCCCAAGAAACAAATACCGAAGAAGAGTTACTTGATGCTCTGGCAGAGTGATATTTAATACTCAGGTAATCAGAAGCCGTGTATGTGTCATACATTAACTAAAATTAGACCATTCAAATTGGCCAACCCATTGAAAGTGGGCCATAAGCCAAAATCCAGATTGATTGCAAGGTCCTAACCCTTTCTTACAAGGTGATAAATTGTTGAATCCAGATCGTTCATCATTTTTGAACGAAAGTTCGAGAGTCATAGGTTAGCAAAAGAAAATTAATCTAGTTAGGTTACACCCAGGTCCATAACTCAAGTGCTAGACTGAGTGAAGATAGCCTCATTTCAACACTAAGGTCATGGTATCCATTCCCATAGTGAGGGTGGCTAACATTGTGATGTGACTAAAAGGGGTGTGTGGGTGTACTAGCAATGGGGTGTGTGAACTAACCCATAAAAAAAAAAAATCTACTTAGGTTACTCTTTCAACTTAAAAACTATCTAAATCTAGACCATTAGATTCAAAGTTACATATATGCTTGTCATTTCTTACTCAGGCTTCTACTTGAGTTTCAAAGGCTTTGTTCTCCTACGCAAGGAGTTTTTTTATACCCTGATTAAGTATGATAGATGATACTCAGGCACTTGCATGCACTTGTACACGTGTCATATATATAATTTTAACCGTCCAAATTATGCACTGAAGGTAGTTCTTAAATCTAAAACAATATCTCAATTAAATGACTGTAATATGAGTTATAGTAATTAGCTTGTCGAACAAAAACCGTTGATTGTCTTTCACATTTACCGTTGCCCACACCCTAGGATCCATGGGCGAGGCAGGTAAGCCAAGGCTAAGTTTCGAGAGCTCTAAGTTTGTCCCACATCAGCCGGAGGAGATGATGAAAAGAACTTCATATACTTTGGGATCACTCCACCTAGCAGGTTAATTAACCGTTTGAGTGTAACACAACACATCATATATCAACTAATTGACCAGGTAAGGCATAAAACAAGTATAACAAATGTTTCACAAAACCATCTAAAGGAGGGCCCACTGGTTTAGCTCGAGTTGCACATTTGTCATGCGTGCAATTTCTGCGTGCCTGCGCATCATCCATCTTATCCTGCCAGAGTATCAAAGTTTACCTCTAAGAACATATGTGCACACGTGTACATACATGCACTCGTGCGAAGGAAGGACTTGCCTGTCGAATTCTATGGAGGGGCCTAAGCTTTCACGTTATAAGATGATGACACCTGTCTCTAGTTGAATAAGAGATGTACTAGCTTAAAAAAATGTGGACCATGCTTTAAGAAGGATCGGCACATACGGTGCATCTTATGAAAATGACTCGTAAGAGCCACATTCTCAGCATTTAGTCGGCAAAGACGAAATAACCATACTCCTCTATGTGAGGATATCTACTGTGATTGGATTTTCATTTTTGGACTATAGTCAGCAAAATGCCGTATGACAGTTTAAAAAAACAAAAGAGACCGAAAATAGTCGCATTTTTGTTAAATATCAATCATTTAAGTTGTCAATAAAAGAAACAGAAACGACAAAATATCAGAGAACAGAAAGCTTGGCTTAGCACAATTGTAACTAAAAAACCGAACAGAAATGACTACATATGCATGCGCGCACATATGTTCATTTGTCTTATGTCAATAAGATTAAAATACAAAATATCGTTGGAAATGTATATATTTTAATATGCATGAGTAATAATTCACATGGGTAATTAATTGATGGGCTAATGAATCCTTATACCACGGATAGTTTGTTTCTAGTAAATATTTTCACCTTTTAAAATTTTTTTTTATAAGGATGACCACCAATCTTGATTTTTCAGATGGGTATTTTTTTTCTTTGAATAAAACATATTGTGAAAGTTAAAAATCTTTTGAAATACACAAACCTTTAATCGTTTGACTAATTATAAGAGTTTTTTTTATTCCAAAACACAAAGTTCAAAATGGAGTTTTGCTAGCTATGAAACGCTTGTATCTCAATTATGAAGATAATATAGCTAATATGAACTTAATCCGAATTAAGTTTTTGAAAGTGAATCTACTTCTTCACCTGATGTTGATGACAATGTTGTTCTTGAATTTTCGTTGTCTAGACTGCACTTTTGAAGCAGTTAAACCCATTATAAGTAATCTTCTTTAAGAGTCTCAAAATTATTGTGTCTCGCCTGCTAGCCCACTTGGAAGATGCCTAGGCCTTTCAATAGTAGGTCTTAGGTTTGAGTGCTAAGAAGACACACTAATCCTACTGGTGGGTGGATGCAACATCTGACAAATTGTGCGCCTTGCATGACTAACAAAAAAAATTAAAAACTCTCAAAATTATCCGTGCACACCTAATATCGGCACTGGAACCCATGACTACAGTGTTAAAATACAGTGCATCTATCAAGATTAGTTGGTAGGATCTTCTCCATCTGGGAGAGATCTCATGCACGGTCCATCAAAGGCATGTTGCCCTAAGACGTCGGTGGGAATGATCAAATGCATCCAAATGTATGGTCTGTTGGAACTGTGTGTGGTCAGTGGCGATGTATATGTGTCACCTAAACCATGCATCGGGTTCAACTCGTGATGGGCCCTGTACCTCCTAATCGTCATCTCTGACAAAAACTCAGGAGCGGCACATCCCTTTTTCCTGGTGGGACCCACATGATGACTAGGTTCGGTGACATATATATGCACGACAAGGTAGATGACACATTTCATCTGAAAGTTTCTACTGTGGGCATCCCACTTCTCAATGTTCCCCATTGTTCTTTTGTAGTGGCCCAAAATGGTTTTGGTTGTCACTCAAACATCAGGATGGGCCCCACATAGCCCGTATGTATGATTACCATCATGCCTTCCCAAAGTATGTGGTCATTCCCCAGCGTCAGTTTAGTTATCAGAACAATGGCCCACTTGCACTAACTAAAAATCTCTAGTACGGTGCAATATTGTGGTTAGCCAGCCAAACGTGCCAATTTGGCAATTGTAAGGACATCTGAATGGCTATTAATGTGAGCCATAGTTTGGTGATCAAGACTGTTGATCTAGTGGGGCAAAAAATGGATGGAAAATCACAAATTGGAATATCATAAACTCGATTTTTAGACCTTTTTTCCACTACAAATGGATCGAAATGCTACAATTTATTTATTCATAACTCTCTATTAGTAGGCCATTTAGTGAAGGTTTTGGATCTTCCAACCTTTGAAATTTTCTTGGCCACCTATGAAATTGATGGTCTAAAACCATGATACATGGACCCACATGAACGGAATTATGCGAAAAAGAGTCGTATAATACATTTGCGAAGGCTTTGGCCCAATGATTCCTTTCCACGGCCGCACTGTGGATAGAGCAAGCCCTAAAAACTTGTAAATTGGATGATTCAAACCCTTCAATTTCTTGGCCTTTTTCTTTGAATGTGAACGGTTGAGTATAACAACGGCCGTGATTATATAGGATGAATGGCTTTTCAATCTGTGCGAAATTTGGGTCATCCCTATCAAAGTGGGTCCAACCAGATCAACGGTCTGGATCACTGAAACATGTTAGCATTTGAAGTTGGGTACCGTGTGAGGATGGAGTGCATAAAATATCTATGCAGACGTGCCACGTACCGCGGTACCGGGACGCAGAACTTCTCCTACCTACACCAGATCCGTGCGGAAAAATTGTATACGTGACATGTACTTGTTTCAATTTGAACCGTTGAAATAGTGGGGCCACTAAAACCAGAGTATATATATTAAAATACTAGAATGGTTAGATAATTCTGACCATTGATTAATAGACATTTATTGTTGAAACTAAACCATTATGTGTTTTTGCGTTTTTTTTTCATAGATATTCATCATCCTATTTAGGACCATATTTTCAGTGTAATATTAAAATTATAAATAATTAAGAGTTAGACCCACCATTTTAACGGTTTAGATTGAGTTAAATGTGTGCCACTTTCACATCCGTGTGTGCATGCGTATTGAACTTCATCCTCTTTTATAGTATCAAAGTTCTTCTTTTAACAAATTCAAAATGACGAAAATGACCTTTAGCTGTCACTAATTGGAACGTCTGAGCACTCTGATCGGATAAATGGGAAACTATATGATACTCCGGGAGCAAATGACGCATGATACTCAGTCACTCTGAACTTGTACACGTGGAATAAATTACGACAAAATAAACCGACTAACTTAAGTAAAATACAATCTATAACTTACAAGAACAAAATCAGATTATTTTAACTAATCCTAACCATTGATTCTTGGATACTTGTTTGTTGGAATTGGACCACCGGATATTTTTCTTTTCTGACCGTCCAAAAAAATCTGCCAATCTGATAGTCAGATGATCAAATAACCATAGTTTTTGGCTCATAATATATTAAATTAAGATATATTTTGGACATTTTACTGTGACTTACTTTTATGCTACGTATACAATTTCCAAGTGCCTGTGTATCATCATAGCCTTCTGCCAGAGTATCAAAGTTTTTCTCCATATGGTATGAGCTATCCATATCCAGCAACTTCTGTCCGAAAATCGGGGGCGATTCGGTCATGTCGAGGTAACACCAAGTTCGGTCAGGCCATGACCGTGAGCCCCACATTGATGTATATTTTGTATATCCACTTGGTCCATCCTCTTTTTAAGATCATTTTAGGAGATGGTCCCAAAAATGAAGTAGATCCAAGTCTTAGGTAGACCATAACACAGGAACAGCGATGATTGAACGCTCACAATTAAAAAATTGATAGGGCTTATCTTGATATTTATTTGACATCCAACCTTTTGATAAGGTCAACCAGAACTAGATGAAGTGATAATTCAAATTCATTTTCTTACAAAACTTTTGTGGTCCATAATAAGTTTTTAATGGTCATTCACCACTTTTTCCTGTGTTATGGTCCACCTAAGATTTGGATCAGCTTGAATTTTTTGGAAAAGAACTATAAAATAATCTGGGAAAAGGATGGACGGCATGGATATATAAAAGATATATTAATGTGGGCCCCACAGTCACGGTCTGACGGAATTGAGTGTTACCTCGACCTGACCGATCCGCTTCCTCGAAAATCCAAAGACCGCACGTGATTTACTTCTACGAGAAATCAATGACTACGTATCGTACCAGAAGATATGTGCTGACTCATGCTCGTGCACAACGTCTCTGTACACGTGACACACACACTTCAATATAAACGGCACAAACAACGAGTGTAGTTTTTGATGGGAAAAATATACAAATTGTACAGGGGTGGGCCATGCTTTAGTAATCCAGGCCATTGATCTGATGGACCACTAAGAATTTTAGTTTTGAACCATTCATTTGATGGGCCGCTAGGTTTTATATTCTCTTGCACACACTGTGGAAGGGGAATTATTTGATACTCCGGTAGGATTGTGATGGTTGATACTCAGGCAGTCTAACTTGAACGGGTGGCATTACCGTTCGACTTGAGGGAACCACTTGGAGTGAGCCATCTCCAAAAATCATATTGATCCAAGAAACCTTTGATTACCAGATGCATGTTCGTTGAATTTAGAGTACTGGATTTTTAATTTTTTTTAATTCCAACCGTCCATTCCATGTCGACCAATTGGATAGTTAGGCAATCAAATCAACCGTCCATTTTATACCCACTAATTAGATAGTTAGGCAATCAAATCAGTATAACTTTTGTTCATTTGGGGGTCACAATTTGGGTGGTTTAATTTACATGTATGCAAATTAGGTACAGCATATCTGGGAAATGGTAAGCTATTTTAGCTTAAAAAAAGTATTTTACAAACTACTACCTCATTAATCTAGTATTTACATCTTGTAACTATTTAATATAACTTTTCATTAAGAAACCTCACTAATCTCTCTAATTCCATTGTATTAAGTTAATTGCCTAACTATCCCACCAACTGAACTGTTAGGTAATCAAATCAACCGTTCATTATATGTCCACTAATTGGATAGTTAAGCAATCAAATCAGTATAACTTTTGTTCATTCTCACGATTTGGGTTGTTTAATTTACTTGTATGCAACATGTATTGTATCTTGGTGCCTGCATATAAACCGTCACGCTATGCTAGAGGACCAAATTAGAAAATGGGAATTTTTACAAAATACTATCTCATTAGTCTGGCATTTACACCTCAGTACCTATGTAAAGTAACTTTTCATTAAGCAGCCTTATTAATCAAGTTAATTATCATAGCTGTACCGCTAATTCCATCAGATTAGGTTAATTGCCTAACTATCCACCCATTACATAGTTAGGCAATCAAATCAGCCGTCCATTCTATGGCTACTAATTAATGGGATAGTTAGGCAATCAAATCAGTGTAACTTTTATTGGGTTCTTAGCTGGAGGTTGTAATTTGAGTGCTTTAATTTACATGTATGCAAAATGCACTACATCTTGGTGCTGGCATATCACCTATCACACTATGCCTAGGACCGAAAGTTACAACAGCTCTGAGAAATGATAAGATATTGTAGTTAGAGCTTAGAAAAAAGATGTTTTACAATATACTACCTCATTAATCTAGTATTTACAATCCGGTACCAATTTAAATTAATTTTTCATCAAGCTACCTCAATCAAGTTAATTGTCTTTGCAGTGCCTCTAAGTTCTGTCAAATCAACTAGCCATTGGATAAAACTTATTTACAGTAATTATCATTGAAATTGACATTTTCAATAATTTTTACTGATTCAGATTGTTTAGTAAATCCAACTTATTAAAATGCTTAAATTTATTTTCACTAAAAATATGGGTTTTTTTTAGCTCCCCTCCCTTCACTAAATACTAAAGTGGCTAAATGTTAAAAGTGATGGTATATTAAAATTTCTTTTTTATTTTTCATTAAAATATTTTGAAATTATTTTAAAATTACAATTCAACATACTGAATTTTCAATGCTAAAATTAATTTTTAGAACTTATTTTACAATCTATCAATAGAAACCTAATTATGTTTTTTTTTTCTTTTTATAAATGACAAAATGCCCACAAAAAATACTTGTCATCCCTGCAATTGAGCGGGGGGGGGGGGGGGGGGGTGGGGGGGGGGGACAAAAGAAATACTTGTTGGGTTGGGATTGAAAGTGACGTATAATCTAGACCATCGGTCTGTTGAATCCTACTCAGGATAGATCATGCATGCGTCTGGATTGGAAGATTTTAGCCACCATTAGAGCTGGACACGAACCAAGTTTAACTGTTCAAATCGACTCGGATTGACTTGGTAAAACTCTGTTCAAACATAAAGTTTTCTTGTTCGAACAAAGTTCAAACACGCAAGGTGTGTTCAAAAAAAATTCAAGTCGGTTTCGATCACAGTCCTGTTCGACTCAAACTCGACTCGAATATTGACCGACTCGACTCGACTCGACTTGTTCATTCAACATCGTTGGAAGGTTTCAATGGTGGAGAGAGAGAGAGAGAGAGAGAGAGAGAGAGAGAGAGAAGGTTGGATGACAAATAAACATGACTGTGGGCCCTAGGAAGGTTTCAATGGTGGACATCATTCTCCTCACTGTTTTCTGTGGTGTAGTCCACTTGAGCTTTGTATTTGCCTCATTTTTTGTTTAATGCCTTAAAATGAGCTTGACAAATGGATGGACGGAGTGGATCAAACAAATACATCATGGTGGGACCCACACCGACTTACTGGCAGGTGTTTGCGTCACCAGCCATGAGACAACCCACATTGCGTCACAAGCCTTGCGCAGTTCTTATTTTCCATCACTTTCCTTTCGTTCGTGCATGCTCTTCACACGTGTAGACAATACACATTGCTTTAAAACACGTGTTAATGTCGAAACTTTGGTACTCTTGCAGAGTAAGATATATGATACGCAGGCACTTAGCAATTGCACACGTAGCATATAAGTAATTAAAATTAAACTGTACATATTATGAGTCCCAGTATATATGTTTCATGAGCCAAAAACTTAGGCTCATTTGATTATCTGACAATGGGATTAGTAGATATTTATCCGGACAAAAATGAAAAATACCCAATGGTCATTATTCTATTAACAAGTGTCCATTGATTAGAGGTTTGGATTGTTTAAACAATTTTGATTATTTTTACTGTGAATTACCGATTGTGATTTCCACTAGTGATTTCCCAGGTACAATGTCCGAGTGGCTTTGTATCAAGCATCATAGTATGCCAGAGTATCTTGTAACTGGACGTGGATTGCCAACTGAGTTAACTCTGTGGGGTGACCGTGATGTATGTGTCTTATCTACGACGTCCATACACTTTATCAGCTCATTTTATGGTATGAACCCAAAATTGAAGCATATCCAAATTTCAACTAGACCACACCAACAGAAAGAGTGGAAATAATGCTTAGATCTTCCAACTAAGAAATCAGACAATTTCATTTACGTGAGCTAGCTCTTTTTTTTTATTTTTTTATTTTTTAATATGGTGTGGCCTACGTAAATTGTGAAATGGCCTGATTTTCATACCAGATGATCAAACAATGTAGCTGGCCTGATGGAAAGCTTAGTTCTCATACATGTGTGGGATTATGACTCGTGCCTGTAGGCTAGAGCTTGGGCTTGGACCTATAATTTGGATCACCTAAGCTGGGCTTGCTGATTGTTGATTAGGTTTACCATTCAGTAGTGGAAAAAATATTTTCTAGCAAAAAGAGCGAAATTGTTCGAACTTGTAAAAATTATCCGAAATCCATAATTTCGAACATAATTGCGCTAGACTAAATCGAGTTCAAACAGAGCCACCCTGTTCCAATGTTTGTTCGAACGTCGTTTTGAACACACCTACTCAAGAAACTGAACAATCCGATCTGATCCATGTTTGACCCGAAACAGATCATTGCCCACCTCTAAGCACTATTCTTCATATTGTTTTTGTTAAATCTGGAACATCGTTTGCATTTATCTCTTAACAATATATTTAGAGGGAGTGATCAAATGTTCAAGATGATCTTATTGACGATGTTGTGGAAACCAATCCGTGTCAGCAGGTCTCATGTTCCATTGCTAAGGAGACACACTAACCCCACTTGTGGGTGGGTGCATCGAATGACTAACCATGTGGGTGTGTTGCCCAGCTATGATATGGGCCCACTGTGATGTATCCGATAAACGCTGTCCATCCATTTTCTAAGATCATTTTAAGGTATGAACCTAAAAACAGGAAGATTTAACGCTCAAGTGGGCCACACCAAATAGTGAGCAGAACCTAGCCACTGGTTCCGCTCACTATTTAGTGTTGACTACTTGAACGTTGGAGCTGCCTCATTTTTAGGTCCATATTCTAGCATGATCTTATAAAAGGGATGGATGGCATGGATAAATCATGGTAGGCCCCCACACTGATCTGGTTGGACACTTAAAAGGTCCCAGTAGACGCAATCGGCGTCCCATGTGTACGCGCATGAGTTATTGTACGTCCATCAATGGCATGATACAAGATGGTCTTATCTACGATGCTATGGAAACCATCCATCAGTGGCAAGATACAACCGAACAATGGTCTGAATTACCGAATCATGCGCCCCATTTACCACCATGAAACCCCACCTTGTACGGTGCAAACATACAAATCCACCTCAAGAGTTAAAAACTAGTACGTGATTTAGACCCTGCAGTTCGGACGGATATGCATGCATCCCACCTGTCGTCACCTTCATTTAAGAAGGTGAAAATGCGGATTCCATGGGCCCCACCTTCAGATGGATTTACATGCATCCCCTGTATGCCATCTGTGTACTGTGGATGAGTCAGGGTACGTCCATCAGTGGCAGGATACAATGGACGCTGCTTGGCTACTGACACTGCCACTAGCAGGTGGCTACTAGTGGCCGGTGCTCTGTAGGCCCCACCATGATGTATGTATTTTATCCACGCCGTCCATCCATTTTTATAGATCATTTTAGAGCTTCATTCAAAAAATGAGCAGATCTAAATCTCAGGTGGACTGCACCACAGGAAATCCGTAGTAATTGAATGTCGACCAGTAAAAACCTCCTAGGGCCCACTGCAATGTTTATTTGATATCTAAACCTGTTACAGACCTGGATGAAGGGAAAAAAGAAATATCAGGTTCACCCCAAACCTTTTGTGGCTCCTTAGAAGTTTTCAATGGTGGACATTCAATCAACGTTGTTTCCTGTGAGATTTGGATCTATAACATCTTTGGGGTCATTCCATAAAATGATCTGGAAAAAATGAATGGACAACATGGATGAAACACATACATCATAGTGGGGCCACCGACCACTAGCCATGGCAGGGTCACCAGCCAATCTACGTCCGTATACAATATGGTCAAGATGACATTATTATTGATGATGTTATGAAATCAATCCATGGTCTGGGATACCGAATCATGGGCCCCATTTACCTGGTTGAAAACCCATTACAACATTTCAAACGTACATATATCCACCTTTAGAGTAAAAAAATCTAGGACTGATTTAGACCCATTTGGACGGATGTACATGCATCCTGCATATATGGTTGATGAGTCACCTTCATCTATCAAAAAAAGGTGAAAATGCGCATTCTACTCATCTTGATTGACCGACTCATATGTCATGTGTACGGTGGATGAGTCACCATACGTCCATCAGTGACAGGACACAAATGGTTCAAGATGGTGTGTGTGTGTTGGGTTAGTCATGTAACGAACACACCGTGTTAGATGGGCAACGTACCCACCCAGTCAGTCACACGATTCTTCCACCAACGGGTGGGGTTAGTGGTTTTCAAACCCAAGACCAGCCGTTGAAACGCCCAGGCGTCTACCAGCCTTTCTAGCGGGGATCCCCATCATACAATAGAATAATGGTCTGGATTACCGAATCATGTACCCCATTTAACACAATGAAAAGCCACGTATTTGGTGCAAACATACAAATCTACCTCCGGAGTTCAAAAAAAAAAAAAAAAAAAACAAAGAAAGAAAGAAAGAGAGAGAGAAAAAAAGGCAAAAGGTGCATTCTACCTATATTGATTGACAAACTCGTATGCCTTGTGTACGGTATATGAGTATTCATAAATGGAAGGATGCACGATGGTCAAGATGGTCTTAATGATGATATTATGAAAACCAATCCATGGTGGAATATAACATAACAATGGTTTGGATTACCGAATCATGTGCCCAATTTAACACAAAGAAAACCCATGGTGCACCCATGATTTAGACCCACACCTTTGGGACAGTGGTAGATTGAGTGAAGATAACCGCCTTTCAATACTAAGGCCCGGTATCGGTTCCCAACATAGGGGTGGCTAACATTGCAGTGTGACCAAGGGCCTGTTTGAAATTTAGTAATTACATGTATTTTCTCTCGCATCATCAATAAATGATAAAGGCCTATTTGAAATGGTGTAATTACATGCATTCTCTCTCCCATCATCAATAAATGAATACACCGTGTTTGAAAGTGACGAGGTATCCCAGTCATTACATAACATAGAACTCAAAGCCAAAAATTTGTGGGCCCCACCATGAAATATGTGCTTTATACATGCCATCCATTCATTAGTAGAGACCATTGTAGGGTGTGGGCTAAAAAATGAGACAGATCATTTAAAGTTCAAGCGGACCACACTATATATAAAACAGTAGAAATTGAACGCTAACTATTTAGATGTTCTTCTTATGACATGGTACACTTGAGTTTTGGATCCATATAGTGTGGGTGTGTACCAAACAGTGGGATACGTGTACTAACCCAAATTAGAAAAGAAAAAAGACCCAACTTGTACGGATATACATGCATCTCACACGTATAGTTGATGACTCACCTTTATTAAAAAAAAAAAGAAAAAAAGAGGAAAAAATGTATGGTGGATGAGTCACCGTACCTCCATTAGTGGCAGGATACAAGATGGTCTTATTGCCGTTATTGTGGAAACCAATCCATTAGTATAAGGATTCAACATAACAAGGGTCTCAATTGCCGAATCATGCACCCCCATTTACCACAATGAAAAACCACATGTAGGGTGCAAACATACAAATCTACTTTCAAAGTAAAAACCTAGGACAATGATTTAGACCCATCTTGGACCGATATGCATGCACCTTATTGGAGAGCTTTCAAACGGTGTACAGTTTGGGTGTTTAGATTGACTGGGCGATCGGTCTGCACATTATGGCTTAGATGCATAGAATGTTGCGCAGCACGCCAACAACGCCGGTGAACCGAGATCCAATCTCTGGTCTCACCCACAAACGATAAACAGGAAGAAATAATAATTAGAAAAGGAATCACACAAACCAACAATCCACAAGACAGAGATTTACGTGGAAAAACTCCAACAAGGGTAAAAAACCACGGGTGCAAACTTCACTATGAAGAAAAAACGAAGTTACAAGCAATGCACTTACCTTCTCCTATGCTCCCATGCACAGAGATGGCCATTTTGCTAATCTTCTCGCCTTTTTCTCACCTTGGACGTATAGAAGCCCTAATCCCTATGTCTAATCCCGGTTTACACCCCTTTATATAGTAAACCCTGCAATTAGAACATAAAATAGGAAACCCGCACATTAAGCTCGCGGCCGGTCGGGCGCCCGGTCACTTTGACCGTCGGGCGCCCGGCCAATGCAAAAACCGTCCAGCAACAAAAACATAAAACTAATGAATATCGGGCGCCCGGTCACTTTGACAGTCGGGCGCCCAGACGTTCACAAAACAGTCCAGCGGACTTAACAGCAAATGGCCTGAATTTCGGGCGCCCGGTCCACAGACCGTCCGGCCGCCCGATCATTGTCAGGTGTGGTTGTCTCTACACTCAACAATCTCCCACTTGGAGACAATCACCACATGATCCTTCGTCTTCTACATCCGGAGTGCACCACCTCCTAGTCTTCAAGCCTGAAGACCAACCAAAGCTGAATAGAGCTTCAGCTTCTCCCGTGTGACCGCCTTGGTCAATATATTTGCAGGATTCTCACTTGTATGAATCTTCTCCAAAGCAATCGATCCATCTTCCAGTAACGAACGTATGAAGTGATATCTGATGTCAATATGCTTGGTCCTCGAATGAAAGGCTGAATTCTTAGCCAAGTGTATTGCACTCTGATTGTCACTGTACAGCTTGCAATCTGCTTACTTCTTTCCCAACTCTTCCATAAAACCTTGCATCCTCACCATATTCTTGCACGCTTCTGTAGCTGCAACATATTCTGCTTCCGTTGTACTGATGGATACTATCTTATGTAACTGAGAGATCCAACTGACTGCAGCACTACCCAGGGTAAAGACATACCCTGTAGTGCTCCTTCTGCTGTCGATATCCCCTGCCAAATCTGAGTCGACGTAGCCTTGTAGCTTAATTTTCGATCCTCCATAACACAGCCCTACATCCACAGTACCTACCAGGTATCTGAGGATCCACTTCACAGCTTCCCAATGTTCCTTCCCGGGGCTGTTCATGTACCTGCTAACAACTCCCACTGCGTGAGCAATGTTTGGCCTCGTGCTAACCATAGCATACATGAGGCTCCCTATGGCTGACGCATAAGGGACTTTAGTCATGTAGTCCCGTTCCTCCTATGTCTTAACTCCTTGCTCCTTAGAAAGCTTGAAGTGGTTGGCTAATGGAGTGCTAACCGGCTTAGCACCTCCCATGCTGAATCTATCAAGTACCTTGGCTATGTACTCTGCCTGTGACAAAACCAGCTTCTTGTTTTTCCTGTCACGCTTTATCCTCATGCCTAGGATTTGTTTTGCAGCTCCTAAATCCTTCATGGCAAACTCTTTAGACAGTTGTCTTTTGAAATCTGAGATATCCTTCATGCTTGATCCGGCCACAAGCATATCAACATACAGAAGAAGAATGATATACGACGTATCAAACTTCTTCAAGTAGCAACAGTAGTCTGCATGACATCTCCTGTACCCGTTTCCCGACATGAAACTGTCGAACTTCTTGTACCACTGCCTTGGGGCCTGCTTCAGACCATATAGACTCTTCTTCAGTCTACACACCTTGTTCTCCTTTCCTGGTGCCACGTATTCTGTCGCCTGATGCATATATATCTCTTCTTCAAGGTCTCCATGAAGAAAGGCTGTCTTAACATCTAGCTGCTCTAGATGTAAGTCCTCTGTAGCCACTATACTCAAGACCATGCGAATCGTAGACATCTTCACCACAGGTGAAAATATCTCTGTGAAATCAATACCTGCCTTTTGTTGGAACCCTTTCACAACCAGTCTAGCCTTGTACCGTTTCGAACCATCGTGCTCCCCCTTTAGTCTGTAAACCCACTTGTTATGAAAAGCTTTCTTGCCCTTGGGTAGAGTGATTAGCTCCCACGTACGATTAGACTCAAGAGTGTCCATCTCATCTTCCATGGCTTGCTCCCACTTAACTCGCATATCTGACCGTAACGCCTCTTCAAAACACTCTGGCTCACCATTATCTGTCAGCAGTAGATAATGTAAGGAGGGTGAGTATCGGACCTTAGGTCTCCTCTCCCGAGTAGACCTTCTCACAACCGGTGTCTGCGGCTCTGCCTCATCATGCTCCTGTGCATGCTCATCCTATGGCACTGTAACACCCGTGTCCGGTAACTCTTCCAACTCTACGAATTCCTTCTCATCGGCCTTGTTCTGCTTTTGCTGTACACTGTCCTTATGCATCACCTTTTCATTGAAGACTACATCCTTGCTTCTGATGATTTTTCGGTTCTCAATATCCCAAAATTGATAGCCAAAATCATTCTGTCCGTAGCCTATAAACGTGTACCTCCTGGACTTCGCATCCAGCTTGTTTCTGTGCTCTGCATCAATGTGAACATAAGAAGTGCAACCAAATACTCTGAGATGTGCAAGGTTCACCTCTTTTCCAGTCCACGTTTCTTCTGGTAGCCCACCATCCAATGGTGCTGAGGGACTTCTATTGATGAGATATACGGCAATATTCACAGCATCTGCCCAAAAGGTCCTGGGCAACCCTGCATGTAGCCTCGTGCTCCTAGCGCGCTCAAGGATGGTCCTGTTAATGCGCTCAGCCACACCGTTCTGCTGCGGTGTCCCTGGAATCGTTTTCTGATGTTTGATTCCATTTGCTGCACAATATTCATCAAACCTCTTATCACAATATTCTCCCCCATTATCTGATCTGAGACACTTCACAGTTTTACCGGTCTCATTTTCTACCATAACCTTCCACTTCTTAAATACATCGAATACATCTGATTTGCGTTTTAAGAAGTAGACCCACAGTTTTCTACTAGCATCATCAATAAAAGAAACAAAGTAACGTGAGCCACCAAGAGATGATACCTGTGCCGGTCCCCACACATCAGTGTACAAGCTCCAATAGATGCGTCTTTGGAGCGCGTCTTGTCTTCTTGAAGCTAACTTTCTTCTGCTTGCCATACACGCAGTCCTTGCAGAATTCCAGATCGATTGCCTTCAACCCTGGTAGCTTCCCTTTTGACAATAGCACTTTCATCCCCTTCTCACTCATATGTCCCAACCTCTGATGCCATAACTGCCCGTTCATTCCAGTTGATGCAACTGCGAGTGAACTATACGATCCGGAAGTCACATACAAAGTACCTTCCTTCTTGCCTCGAGATATAACCAAGGCACCTTTTGTGACCTTCCATGCATCGCTCGTGAATGTCGTCACATATCCGGTATCGACCAACTGCCCCACTGAGATCAGATTCCGTCTCAAACTCGGTATATGTCTGACATCCTTCAGCTTCAAGACCGTTCCATCTTTCTGACTTAAATGAACGTCTCCTTTGCCAACAATACTGCATGGCTCATCATCACCCAGGTAGACTCTTCCAAAGTTACCTGAGACATAATCACGAAGAACTTCTTTTGATGAAGTGGCATGAAACGAAGCACCCGAGTCTATAACCCAAGACTCATTACGCGCATCAAGAGACAAGATCAACGCCTCTGTGTCACTCTCCTCAGATAGATTCACTGAATCCTTCCTATCTTGAGAGCTTCCTTCTTGTTTCTTAAGCACTCTGCAATCATGCTTCATGTGCCCCTTCTTCCCGCAATGCCAACACCCGTCCTTGTCTTTCGGTCCCTTGGACTTATTCCTCGACTTAGAACGCCCGTGTTTATTGCCAGCTTTGTTTGAAGATCTTCCTCTTCCTTCAACGTTTAGAGCATTTCCTGAATCCCCTGAAGTTCCTGATGCCTTCCTTCTAGATTCTTCGCTTAGAATTAGACCGGCCACATCATCGAATTTCAACTTTGTAGATCCTGAAGAATTGTTCACGGCAATCACCAAACCATCCCAACTCTCTGGCACACTGGACAAGATCAATAGCGCCCTGACCTTGTCATCAAAAGTGATGCCAACGGATTCCAATTGGCTCGTGACTGTATTGAACTCGTTTAGATGTTCAGCCACGCCCCCACCATCTGACATCTTCATGTTGAATAGCCATTTCATGAGATGAACCTTATTTGACGCCGAGGGTTTCTCATACATCGTAGCCAAAGCCTGCATCAATTCTTTTGTGGTTTTTACTTTGGATATGTTGAAGGTGACGCTCTTAGACAAAGAGAGTCGGATCGTTCCTAAAGCCTTCCGATCCATTAAAGCCCATTCATCATCTGTCATCTTCTCTGGTTTCTTCTCTTTTCCTTCTAGAGGAATGTAGATGTCCTTCTGATACAGATAATCCTCCATTTGCATCTTCCAGAAGGTAAAGTTTGAACCATCAAACTTCTCAATTCTAGTTTTTCCATCTTCTGCCATCGCTCCCAGTTGAACTAAACCAATAGCTCTGATACCAGTTGTTGCGCAGCACGCCAACAACGTCGGTGAACCGAGATCCAATCTCCGGTCTCACCCACAAACGATAAACAAGAAGAAATAATAACTAGAAAAGGAATCACACAAACCAACAATCCACAAGACATAGATTTACGTGGAAAAACCCCAACAAGGGTAAAAAACCACAGGTGCAAACTTCACTATGAAGAAAAAACGAAGTTACAAGCAATGCACTTACCTTCTCCTATGCTCCCATGCACAGAGATGGCCCTTTTACTAATCTTCTCGCCTTTTTCTCACCTTGGACGTATAGAAGCCCTAATCCATATGTCTAATCTCGGTTTACACCCCTTTATATAGTAAACCCTGCAATTAGAACATAAAATAGGAAACTCGCACATTAAGCTCGCGGCCGGTCGGGCGCCCGGTCACTTTGACCGTCGGGCGCCCGGCCAATGCAAAAACCATCCAGCAACAAAAACATAAAACTGATGAATATCAGGCGTCGGTCACTTTGACCGTCGGGCGCCCGTACGTTCACAAAACAATCCAGTGGACTTAAGAGCAAACAGTCCAGCGATCATTGTCAGGTATGGTTGTCTCCACACTCAACATAGAAGGTGCTGGATTGTTTTCTCTCATCCTAGACCTGTCTGGCGACAAGTCTGCAAGGGGCTTAGACCGGTCGGGTGACAGGTTTAAGGTGGGCTTAGACCGGTCGGGTAATAGGTCTAAGGTGAGGCAGCGTATTAGATTTCTCCTTGGACTGTTTTGTGCAATGGTCAACCGATCGGCCGACTGGTTGACTGCGCACACGATTTCTTCTGCAACTACGCGGTAGTGCGTAAGATGTTTCTATTTTCGGATTATTACCTATTGAAAGGGGTGTAATCCGGATTTACATGGAATCTTAAGGTGTCTAAGGTTTCCTAATCATGTTAGGAAGAGGGCAGAGTGATTTGTGAGGGAGAGAGCTTGGGTTTTCTCGATTTTCCTTACTTGTGGGTTGTCAATCTTTGTAATCTTCTGTTAATCATAGTGGATCTCTTTGTGCCGTAGTTTTTTACCCGTTGAGAGGTTTTTCCACATAAAATCGGATTCTCTTGTGGTTGAATGCTTGTGTGTGGCTTGATTGCATAGTGTTTCTCGTTTGATTTTGTATTACTCTGCGCGTTCGGCTTCCACTTCCGCTGCCGGTTTTCCCAACAAGTGATAGATCTGATACCACTTATTGGAAATCCGGTCAACGGAAGCACCGAAGAAGATCAAACAATCACCACACAGTCACACACGCAATCAACGCAAAAGCACACAAATTTTACGTGGAAAACCCTTACGGGAAAAAATCATGACACAAAGCGACACCTCTATTATGATAAACAGATGATTATAGAGCTAGAACTACCCAAGTAGATCCCAAAGATGAATAATGCACACAAAAACTCTCAATCCTCTCTCCCAATAACTCTAATCTCGTTTAAATCACTTAGATATTGCTTAGCATAACTCCAAACACGATTAGGAAGCCTATTTATAAGAGGAAACTCGAAATTGGAAACAAGTAGCGTGAAAACAGCGCAACAACTCAAATCCCCCAGAACCATAGACCGATCTTAACTTTTCTAGAGAGTTTTTGCGAAAACTCATGTGTTGCTGCCCATATTCGACCGGTCGGGTGACCGGTCGAAGCCTCCAGCAGAACGGTCGGTTGACCAGTCCGAGACTCTTCAGAGACCTATCCAGCCCCCTGTGCATTGCTGTCCACTGGCCGACTGGTCGGTGGACTCTGTAAACCCACAGTTTTGAGGTCGCATCAAAACATCCAACCACCTTCTCTACTCTTCATAGAGCCAACTCCTCATCAATCATAGTCGCCGCTTCTTATGCACCACTGCGTCTTCGTCAAGTCTTTGCCAATCCCAGAGAAGTTACGTAGAACTTGAACTTCTCTTTAGGGACCACCTTGGTCAGTATATCCACCGGATTCACGCTAGTGTGAATCTTGTCCAGAGTCACATCTCTTTCCTATCGAATAAAATTGTGACGCACATTAATGTATTTAGTACGTGAGTGATAAACAAAAATTTTAGCCAAATTGATAGCATTAGAGCTGTCACAATTAACTGGCACAGCTTCCTGCTGAAGCCCCAACTGATTTATCATTCCTTTCAACCAAACAGCTTTCTTGAAAGCTTTTGTCACTGCCATAAACTCAGCTTCAGTAGTAAAAAGAGTCATCACAGACTGAAGCTTAAACATCAAACTAATTGCTCTACCGATTAATACAAACGAGTATCCTGAAGTCGACCTCCTATTGTCCACATTACATGCGTAATCAGAATCGACGTAACCAACCAACTTGTCCTTGGACTTTTCAAACGTCAAGACGTAGTCCTGCGTACCTCAAATGTATCGAAGTAGCCATTTAACAACTTCCCAATATTGTTTGCCTGGGTTAAACATGAATCGGCTAACAACACCTATAGCCTGTGAAATATCTGATCTTGTACAGACCATGATATACATTAAACTGTCCACAGCACTTGAATAGGGCATATGAGACATAACATGCTTTTCTTCATCTGTTTTTGAGACAATGTTCAGAAGAAAGCTTGAAGTGACCCGCATGGAGAACGCTAATTGGTTTGGACTTGTCCATCTTGTACTTTTTCAATACCTTTTCAAAGTATTCTTCCTGAGATAACCACAACCTGCTCATTTTTCTGTCTTTATGAATGTCTATACCAAGAACCCTCTTTGCAGCCCCCAGATTCTTCATCTCGAATGTTTCTGAAAGCCGAGTCTTCAACACATCAATATCAGACATACTATGACTGGCAATAAACATGTCATCGATGTATAACACCAGTATGAGAAATTTATCGTCATTCAGTGTCTTAAAATAGACATAATTATCATACTCGCTCTTGGTAAAGTCCTGATTCATCATGAAGGAATCAAATTTCTTATACCACTGCATAGGCGACTATTTGAAACCGTACAACGATCTCCTCTACCTGTAAACCGTGTTCTCGACCCCTTGCACTTTATAACCTTCTAGTTGCACCATATAAATCTGCTCTTCCAATTCATCATGCGGGAAAGCAGTCTTTACATTCATTTATTCTAGCTCAAGATCGTATTGGGCAACCAGTGCCAACACGAACCTGATATATACTTGCTTCACAACCGGCGCAAAGATCTCACTAAGGTCCACGTCTTCACGCTAGGCATACCCTTTCGCTCCCAACCTTACCTTGTATCTATCCTATTTCTTTCGAAAAATCTACTTACACCCTATCATTTTTCGGCTCACTGGAAGTTCCACAAGCTCCCAAGTCTCATTCTTGTACAGGGAGTCCATCTCGTCTTACATTATCGTTTTCCACTTTTCAGCATCTACATCTTGTAGTGCTTCATCAAAGTTAGACGGATCCCTATTATTTGTAATGAGAGCGAATGCAACATTCGAGTCATCCTTGTATCTTACCGGTAACCTGCAATCCCTGAGTGGATTTCTTTGCAGAGGTGGCTGCTCCACCTGATTCTGTACCTCTATCTAAGCTTCAGTATTGGCCCGTGTCTCGTCTCTGTCATCATGAGTATCAACATGTTCTGATGTTTCTGGCTCCTTTGTAGCATCTTTATGGAAAAAAGAACCCTCATTAAACTTGACATCACGGCTCAGGATGATCTTCCGTGTGACAGGGTCATATATACAATATTCTTTCACACCATCATCATAGCCCACAAAGATCCCTTTTTTGGCCCTATGATCTAGCTTATCTCTCTCAACTGATGGTACATAAGAGTAAGCCTTATAACCAAAGACTCGCAGACTTAAGTAGTCTAGCGTACGACCACTTCACACTTCCTCAGAAATTTTACATTCACTTGCCATAGAGGGTGATTAATTTGTCAAGTAACAGGCCGTGTTAATGGCCTCAGTCCATAACTCTTTGCCCAACCTATCATTATTAATCATGGATCGGGCTCTCTCCAAGAGAGTCCGATTCATCCGCTCCGTCACACTATTCTGCTCTGGCGTGTGGCGCACTGTGTTGTGCCTTACGATCCATTCCTCTTTATAATACGTGTTAAATTCTTTGGAAGTGAACTCACCTCCATTATCAGTTTTCAAAACTTTCAGTTTCTGCCCTGACTGATTTTCCACCATCGCCTTCCAATACTTGAAGGTCATGAAGACATCGGATTTATTTTTCAGAAAATAAATTCAAACCTTCCTGCTATAGTCATCGATAAACGACACGAACCATGATGACCTCCGAACAGAAATAACGGGCGATGACACCTATACATCGAAACGGACATAATCAAACACTCTTTTACATATATGTTTTCCCCTTTTAAAAGACAATCTAGACTATGTCCCATACATGCAGTGTTCACATTTACTAAAATCTACAGATTTAAAGGAAGGAATCAAAGTAGTATCAGAGCTATCGTTGGGAGGTTGAAAAAGAAGTTTTTTGAAACGATCTCATGGTTTCAAGTACGAAGTTTGACATTGAGAAGTTTTCAAGTAAAAATAACTTTGAGTTGTGGAAGGTAAAGATGCGTGTCGTCCTAACTTAGCAAAGGGTCGTGAACTTCCTTAGAAAGCGACCTACCGAGATGAAAGATGATGAGTGGATGAAGATGGATGAGAAGTCAATGGCCTCAATCCAATTGTGCCTTATTGATGATGTCCTCTATAACGTCATGAAAGAGAAGACCGCTGTAGAGACATTGACCAAGCTAGAGAATATCTAAGTGAAGAAGTCTCTAGAAAATCACATGTATTTAATAATACAACTTTTCACTTTGAAGATGGCGGAGGGGACAAATGTGGAGGACCACATTAGCACGTTCAACAAACTGATTTGCAAGTTGCTCGATTTGAGTGAGTAGATGAAAGACGAATATCAAACCTTGATCTTGTCGAACTCGCTTCCTAGTTGATATGAGTCACTCGGAGACTCGTTGTGCGCAGGTAGTGATATTATTAGTGTCAAGATCGTTGTCGCAACCCTTCAATCGAAAGCTATAAGACGGAAAAGCTGTGATGCGAATTCCTCCTCCGAAGCATTGTTTATGAGAGGAATGAATTCTGAGCGAGGTGAAGGATCGTCGCGTTCTCGATCCAAATCGAAGGGCAAGCACAAATGTAAGTTGAAATGTTGGGGATGTGGCCAAGTTGGGCACATGAAGAAGGACTATAAGAGTCCTAAATATAAGAAGGAGAAGTCAGGTAACTCTTCTAGGGAAGCCAATACCGCTGAGGCTGAGGAAGGTGGCAATGATGTGTGCGAGGTCTTGACGACGTCAAAGGTTGGATCTCTCAATGATGAGTGGATCATAAACTCCGGGGCTTCGTATCACATGTGCACGGATAGGAGCGTCTTTACTTCTTACAAGGAGTATGAAGAAGGCTCGGTATTTCTAGGCGATGACTACGCCTGCAAGGTTGTAGGAATTGGTACTATGCGCATCAAGATGTTGCATGGAATCGAATGAACCTTGACAGAGGTAAGGCACGTTCCTAGGTTGAGGAAGAATCCGATCTCCCTTGGTACACTTGAAGCATTGGGGTGCAAGTTCACCGGTTTTGACTGGTTATGTAAAGTTTCAAAGGGGGGCCTTTGTAATTACGAAGGAACAGAAGCATGGTAATATTTACAGGCTGATTGGGAGCACTTCAGTAGGTGGAGCTGCAGATTTTGTAGCGGATTCCACGTCTGCACGCTTAGGCCACATGAGCGAGCGGGGCATGAAAGTACTCTCTGAACGATCTTTGATTCCTTCCTTTAAATCTGTAGACTTTAATATATGTGAACACTGCATGAATGAGAAACAATCTACATTGTCTTTTAAAGGTGAGAAATAGGTATGTAAAAGGGTGCTTGATTATGTCAATTCCGATGTATGGGGGTCGTCACTCGTTATTTCTGTTGGGGGTCATCATTGTTCGTGTTGTTTATCGATGACTATAGCAAAAAGATTTGGGTTTATTTTCAACACACCTCACATTTATGGTTGATGAGTCACCATCATTTAACCCATAAAGAAAGAAGAAGCCAAAATGCTCATTTTACTTATCTTGATCAACCAACTTGAATGCCACATGCATGGTGGATAAGTCATCGTACTTTCATCATTGGCAGAACGCAAGATGGTCAAGATGGTCTTATTGATAATGCAATGAAAACGTACCAATCTATTAAATGGCAGGATACAACAGAATGGTCTGAATTACTGGATCATGGGCCCCATTTACAACGATGAAAACCCGTGTATGGTGCAAACATACAAAAAAAAAACTAGGACCGTGATTTAAGGCAGAAATGCACATTTTACCGATCTTGATTGATGTACTTGTATGCCACAAGTACGGTGGATGAGTCATGATCATACGTCCAAGTAACGGTGAAATCCAATAAGCATGATGCGCATCTGACATATCACCGTGGGGTGGGCCCCCACACGAAAGATCTTAAAAGATATCCGCTCATCTACTTGAGGACAAATCACATTAAATTTTCATGATACTTTGGTATCTTGTGTGCCACAATTTCTCTAAACAGTGGCAGTTCATCGATAGCATGCTTACACCTCTCTTAATCCAAACTGTGGGACAAAAATGAAAATAGGTTAGATGATCCCAGACGTTTGATCACGTGGCCTTCGGAAGTGATCCAAATTCAACAACCATAACAAGTTGATTAAAATCGTTTTAGTGATTTTTTTTTCTTTTTTTTTTTTTTTTTTTTTTGGTCTACCCCATGATGGGGTGGGTGGGTGGACGGTTTGGATTGATGCAAATCAATCTCTCTCTCTCTCTCTCTCTCTCTCTCTCTCAAAGTTAATAAAATTTTCAGTGGGCATTTTATCATTTATTGAAAAAGAAGACTTAATACACGGATATGAGAGAACTATCAGAAGGTGATGGGTGAGAGCTTTGCATGACTAAAAAAAAAATGGAAGGAACTGCTATCACAATTAACTTGATTAATGAGGTAATTTACTAAAAAGTTAATATAAATACTCATCATGATGTAAATATTAAATTAATGAGGTAGTATTTTGTAAAACTCCTCTAAAAAAAAGAAAGAGAAATGATAAGGTACAACAGCTGTATTAGTTCTAAATAGGCCTTTTTTTTTTTCCTGCCAACCTATCACATGTGTAGAATATCCAATCTGTTAAAAAGGTGTCCCCCACCATGATAAACAACTGGTAAGAAAGTCAGGCTGCTGATCGACTCATCTAGCTGGACACAGCATCAAAATCAATGCAAGGCCAATGGTATGACTCATTGTACTAAATGAATGATGGAATTGAGCTGATTTTATACCAGGTGTTTTATACCAGTTGATTATTATGGTGTGGTCCACCTTTTGCCAACTTTGGAAATTCGACACATGTAATACGTCGGAGAGAAAAATAAAAAAATGTCTGTATCAGAATGCTGTATCTGATCATTTCTCAACGTGCTCCCAGCTTGGTTGGTACATAGATTCTCCAATCAATTAACATGTACCCTCCTAATGGTTAGATTTTCCAATCAATCAACATGGACCCTCCTAATGGTCTAGGCTATCCTTGAGGGGAAAAAAAATCACATTTATGAATTCTAAGCTGGGTGGTTTTCTGGAGTGTGCTGTAGAAGTGTGGGTTGGACCTAATGGGCGGTCCTGATTGATGCTTTGGGTTGTCCACATGCCTCATGCAAGTAGGAGCACGATATCATGCATGTCTTTGGGACGCGGAATGGGTACAACCCCCGTCGGACAGGCAGAGCTCTGAGGGGCCCACCATGATGTATGAGTTTTATCCATCCTGTCCATTCATTCTGCCGTATCATTTTAGAAAGAAAACCCAAAAATGAGGCAGAGGCAGATCCAAGTATCAGGTGGACCACAGATTGGCTATTGAACGCTCACCATTAAAAACTTCTTGAGAGCTATAAAAGTTTTGATCAACGGTGATATTTGTTTCTTTCCTTCATCCAGTTCTATGTGACCTTATAAACAGGTTGGATGGAAAATAAACCTCATGGTGGACCCTAATAAGGTTCATGATCATATCACCACTGCTTTCAGGATTAATGCTGCTAAATTGCAGCCAAAATCCTCAAAGCTACCCTAAGCCTGGCACTTTTGTGTGTAATTAATGTGTGTGGTTTTGCTAACAGCTCCACTTTCGTGAGAAGGTTAGCAACACCCTCAAAGCTTCTAAATGCCATGTGGGATGTCTTATAGTTGGTTTGATCCATCCATTCATTCACACAACTATAAGAAAGACATGGTACAGAAATGTACCAATCAAATGATCTTAAACATCCGATCAATAATAGCATAAAAAATGGACAACTAAGATTCAACGGAGAAATAAAATAATTCCAATTATCATCTTCAAACATCTATTTGGAAGATCTCACTTTGTATTGTTTACGATTGCAAACTAGCACTTTGGATGTTGATTCTAACCATGCGATCTATGGCCCTATTCAAAGGATTACAATCATCCAATCACTGTGACTTTTGCACCATTGCTTGCTTCCAATAGTATGTTATTGAATGAACCATTGGGATTGATGATTGAGCATCACACGTTACATTTAGAAGTATTGTGGTGCTGCTGATGTCTTGGGAAGGCAGTGTGATACTTGCAAAACCTATATATTATATACATCATATGTAATATATACTATCTACACGTGTTTAATGTTATACACAGAAATGCGGGCCTGTGCACTTTTATAGGCCAAAACCCATCCACACCTTTGTACACATGTCATGGACACAAAATCCAAACGGTCCACATAATGTGGCACCCCATGAAACCCCTGGGTAGACAGCTTGATCCAAAACTCTGGTGGGGTGTTGCAATGAGAGAGGCAAATAAAGGGACGAAACTATTTCCCTTAGCTGTGGCCCACCAAAGTTTTGGGTCAGGCTAAAAGTTTGACCTTAAGGGTTTCATGAGGTGTCACATCACATGGACTGTTCAAATTTTATGCCCATGACATACGTGCAAGGTGCTAACTGTTCTCACCTAAAAAGGTGCGCAAGTGAGCGTGGTATAAAGAAAGAGTAACAACTAGTGAGTACTTTTTGAGAACTCATAACACATGATGCGAGTCCAAAATCTGAACTATCTATTTGATGTAGCACCCCAAAAAACCTCTATCGCCCAAATTTTACCCTAATCCAAAACTTTGGTAAGCCATCGAAAAAGGAAGCATTTTCCTTCCTTGATTTTCCTCTCTGCTATGGCCCACCAAAGTTCTAATTTTGAGACTTGGGTTTTTTGGAGTGATGCATCATATAGACAGTTTTGGGCTCACATAACGTTTGATGAGTTCTAAAAAATTGCTAATGAGTTCTCCTTGAGAACTGGTTGACAGGTGAGCATCTCTCTATACATGGTTAGTACACACCCCATTGTTAGTACACCCACCCACCCCTCCTCTTATTTATACTGCAATGTTAGCCACCCCCACTTTGGTAATTGATACCGTGGCCTCATTGTTGAAACGAGGCGATCTTCACTCAATCTACCACTTGAGCTATGGATCCGGGTTCATCCCATGAGCTTCAGATCGTGTGCCCTCACACATCCACATATAAAACATGTGCCATAGCTACGTTTGCTAGATCTGATCTTTACATCAGGTGGGCCACACGGCTGAGATCGTTTTAGCCAAAAGGTCAGGCCATTTTACTGCTCATGGTTGCGGCATCCTAACAAAACAAATAGATGGCTAGAATTTGTAACCATCCATTTGTTTCGTACAATGCATGGAAACCTCAGATACAACGGCTGCATCAGAAGTTCTAATACGCCAGGAAAAATCCAATCCATACAAAAGGTGTGCCCCACCATGATAATCAACTGATAAGAAAATCAGACCTCTGATCCACTCATCTAGCTGGACACAACATCAAAATCAATCCATGGCCAATGGTATAATGGTATAACTCATTATGATGGGATGGAGTTCATTTTATATCAGCTGATTATCATGGTGTGGTCCACCTTTTGTCAGGATTGGAAATTCTACACATGTAACATGTTGGAGAGAGAGAATAAGAAAATGTCTGTATATCAGAATGCTGTATCTGTTCATTTCTCATGGTGCTCCTTATTGGGAAGGTACATAGATTCTCCAATCAATCAACATGGACGGTCGTAATGGTCTAGACCATACTTGAAGACACTTGGAAAAAATAATCACATTTTTTAATTTTATCCATCCAATCAATTTCTTATAAAATGAACAGTCAATGTAGTTTATGAAAAATGATTAAATTTCAGCCATCCATTTGGTCTGTTTGACATTATGAACAGGTTGGATGGCAAATAAACACCACAGTGGGCCCTAAGAAGAATTCAACGGTGGACGTCATTGTCCCTACTACTTTTTATGTTGTGGTCCACTTAACCTCTGGATTTGCCTCATTTTTGAGCCCATGCTATAAAATGATGATACAAAACCGATGGACCGTGGAGATACAATATATACATCATGATGGGCCCACATAACTTGGTGACGTCACTTCAAGCAGCAATTTACATGGCTCTCCAGAGTGCATGTCCCAAACACATTTGAAGTTTATCCCAGATTTGTTGTATACCTCTCAATCCGTCGACAGCCCCTTACACCTTTAATTAACACTTACATATTTTACCATGATAAGTAATAATTATCTATTTACCACCATGGTAAACAGTGAAACAAGTAGGTCCTAAGTGTCACCCTCAACGCTTCTAAATGCCTTGTGAGATGGCCTATTGTTGATTTGAGCCATTTATTCATTCACACAACTATGAATAAGGCATGGTGCATCAATCACACTAATGAAATGATCTTAAACATCTGATTAATAGCATGAAAATTGGACAACCAAGATTCAATGGAGAAACAAAATAGGTCCAGTCATTATCTTAAAACGTCTATTTAGAGGATCTCACTTTGTACTATCCATGATGCAAAAGTAGCATTTTGGTTTGATAATTCTAACCATGGGATCTATGGCTCATAAACAACCTATGGTTGTAACAAATTAGCCCCATTCAAAGGGTTACAATCATCCGATATGTCTTAATTTTGCACCAAGGATTGCTCCCAAGGATACACTGTATATCTGAGTGAACCCATCCCATCCTGATTGATGATCGGCATTTAGAAGCTTTATATGGTGTTGCTAATGTCCCAAGAAGGTATTTATGTTGTATGTGTGTGTCATACATCTTGTCCCATTTGTTATTTGTTTCACCAATTACTATGGTAATATAAAAGAAATATGCAATGATTACAATACTCTACCCATCTCATGTCTCCTTGACAACATTGAATTAGACTGTTGATTGCGTTTGATTGATGGGCACTAAAATTGCAATGATGATATGCTTTCATCATTTCATTTTAAAATAATCACCAAAATACATTGTCAATCTTTAGATTTAATATTTGCACAATCATATATAACAAGGTGCAATAATTATAAATTCTACCTCTCCTAAATTCAAGATTCCTATATTTGGTTTGATGGTAGTAAAATCATAAAAGTGGCACTTTCACTGTCAATTGGTATAAAAGACGAACCTATTTGGAATATACAATACATGCATGTGTGTGTGTGTGTGTGTGTGTGTGTGTGTGTGTAGAGTTGAACACTAGCTAATTAAGCTAGCTCAGTTAACTCGCTCGACTTGGCTCCAATAAGTTTGATTTCACTCGGATCAAAAGCTACTTTTGAGTTTAGCCAAGCTAATTTATTAAGCTCGAAATGTATATCAAGCAGAGATCGAGTTGACCTAAGTTCAACTCGACTTGATTTGACTTGGCCTAGTTTTAAATACCTTAAATATATTTAATATATATAATATACATAATATCCATACAATATTGATCAAATTCGAGAGCCCTAATCTCTACCCTTTAAATTATTTTTTTGCCTGAGCTCTCTTTTTTTAGCTTTTTCAGTTCTAGCCGTCGTAAACTTGGCTCGAAAGCTCGAACTCAGCTTGAGCTGACCCGAGCTAGTGACTGAATTGAGCCATGCTCACAAGATAGGCTCGAGGACCTAGCTGAGTCAAACTCGAGTTGGGGTAGGCTGCTGGCTGAATCGGGCCGGGCCGAACTCGAGTTGGGGCAGGTTGCTGGCTGAACCAAGCCAAGCTGTACCAAGCTCGACTCAGTTCAGCTCGTGTACAGCTATATGTGTGTTTATTAGAGATACATAGCACAAGCTAGACAGCATCGTGTGGGGGCTAGCCCAAGCTGGCTCCAAAATTATTTAGGCCTTTGTAATGAAGTGGAAAAACCTCCGTAAGGTGTGCCTCTCCTCGGTGTAAATGGTTGACCAACTCCGAAGCCCATGGGCTAGCTGGGCTCGACAGTAGCTAGTCTCACTACTGAAGTGACGTCACCACATTCTGTGAACCCCACCATGATGTATGTGTTATATCCACAACGTCAATTAATTTTAAGAGCTAAGGTCCCCACCACAGAAAACAGTGGATATTGAACGCCTACCATTAAAATCTTCTTTGGGCCACATAAGTTTTCAATCAATCTGATATTTGTGTTTTCCCTTATTCCATGTCTGTGTTAACTTATAAACAGGTTGGATCTCAAATAAAAATCATGGTGGGCCCTAGGAAGAGGTTTCAACGGTGGGTGTCACTATCCCCACTGTTTTCTGCGGTGGGGTCCACCTTAACCTTGGATCTGCCTCATTCTTTGGCCCACGCCATAAAATGGTCTCTCCAAATGGGTGGATGGCGTGGATACAACATATAAATCATGGTGGGGCCCATAGAAGGTAGTGACGTCACTTCAGTAACCAGACTCGCTACTGTTGGGTTCAGTAGCTAATCCGCATCCCTGAAATTTGCTGAACTTGCCATAGCGTGCGCCCTCGCTCGTCCACGTGTAAAATCACGTGCCATAGCGTACTACATTTGCAAGATCTGATCTTTTCGTTGAGTGGGCCACACGCTGAGATTTTTTAGCCCTAAAAATAGATGGCTAGAATTTGCAGCCATCCATTTGTTTAGTACAATGTTTAGAAACTTCGGATATCTCAGGCGTATCGCATATTCGCACGTGTGCTTGCATGCGGATGAGTAGAATTCTCACAAACCTCACGGTGGGCCCCACACAGATTCCTTGCGCAGGAGATGCCAGCGAAAGGCTTTCGCAGGCAATCCGCGCCCCACCAAGTGGTAGGCTTAAGGCGTGAGTGTGCATGGTGTGGCCCACCTGAGTTTTGAGTCGGCCTGATATTTTGTATCCAGAGAGAAAACAAGAGGTTATCACATGATGGACGGAGTGAATGTCATATACACGTCACGATGGGTCCCATATTCAACACTGTAAAATGAGAGGAAGAAAGCGTGTGGCCCACCTGAATTTTGGATCAGTGTGATTTTTGGTATAGATGGTTAAAATGAGATGGCGCACATGATGGACGGAGTGGATGTAACGAACACATCACGGTGGGTCCTACACACAACGTTTCATGTGGAGAGGAAAAGAGAGGGTGTGGCCCACCTGGGTTTTGGGTAGGCCTGGATTTTGGCATCCACCCATATAATGAGGGAGCGCACATGATGGACGGAGGCGATGTCATGCACACATCCCGGTTGGTCCCACATGCTGGGAGAGGGGGGCGGGGAGAATCTCACAGTACAAGCAAAATCCAAATGTAGATCTGACATGCCACACTCTGCTATAACTACAAAATCCCTTCCCCTCCTCCACCTTTCATCGTCTGTTGCTCTCTCTCCCATACACTCGCTAAAATTCCAAACCATGCTCCAATCCTCAGAGCTTCCAGATTGCTTCTACCCAAACAAACCCACCTTGATCAGCCCAAAATGGCCCACCCCAAATCACACCCTCTATCTCTCCAACCTGGACGACCAGAAATTCCTTAGATTCTCAATCAAATACCTCTATCTCTACAGAAAATCCATACCATCCGACACCCTCAAATCATCCCTCTCAAGAGCCCTTGCTGAATTCTACCCTTTGGCTGGTAGGCTTAGAATCAGCAGAGATGATGAGGAGAAGCTTGAGGTGGATTGCAATGGAGAAGGTGCTATCTTTGCTGAGGCCTTCATGGATTTCAGCGCCGAGGAGTTTCTAGAAGCTTCTAGACGCCCTAACAGGTCTTGGAGGAAGCTCTTGTATAGGGTCGAGGCTCAGAGTTTCTTAGGTGTTCCTCCTCTTGTGGTTCAGGTGGGCCCCTCTTTTCTTTTATTTGAATTTTTTTTTTTTTTTTTTTTTTTTTTTTTTTTTTTTGCGATTTTGGGGCTGCTCTTGATTTATTTTTATGGTTTTTCCAGAACTGATTTGGGTTTTTTTTTTTTATATTTTGAACTCTTGATTTTCTTCTTTCTTTCTTTTCTTTTCTTTTCTTCTTCCTTTTTTTTTTTTTTTTTTTTCTTTTCTTCCATGGTGTTTAGTGCGTTTGGTTGCACCAAATATCTTGATATTTCATGATTAGTCATTCTAATTTGGGCAAAGTGTCATTCTTTCCTCTTGGGTATTGAAATAGTGGAGTTGTACTGTTCTATTTCTCAAAATGAGAAATGAGTGTGTTTAGATCAATTAGGGTCGGTTTAGATATCAATTCCCTTGTTCTTTTGAATTTTTTTTTGTTAATTGCAAGATGATCGATATTGTAACAAATGCTTTGTTGGGTGTTGTTATTTTAGTGGAATTGATATCTAAGCCCATCCTTTTTTAATATATAATAGACCCCATTCTTTATACTAATGAGAAAGCAAGCATACATGGTTGTACTTTCCATTACCAAAAGTAGAAAGAAAAGGTGCAGCTATTAGTATTTAATTTAATTTATGCTTCATGTCCTAAGAGATGCTTTTGATAATTCTCTCATTTTTTTTTTAATTTCTTTTATATATATATATATATATATATATATATATATATATATATATTTGCTGTTTATATTGATTTTTTTTTTATTATCAAATATCACTGAATTTTATGATATTTTGCAGGAGAATTTATTTCCATTTATTATGTCTATTCAGTGTAGACTTTTTGGTTCGTGGATTTCAGCAGATATACCCATCACGCTGATTGATTTTCATACACTCATTTCCCATTTTGGGAATTCAAAAGGTGTATTTTTGTACTATTTTAATTCCCAAAATCAGACATGGGTGCTTGCGCTAACACATAAGGTTGGGTGTACATATCAATTCAGATTATCCAGGTTGCTTTCAGTTAAATGGACCCAAAGGTGTATATATGCATACTCACCATCTCCTAACTAATGCATAGATGGTAGCGTATCAAGTGTTCACAAAATCCATACCGTCCAAAACGGTTGACCACCACTATGAAGGACACCATATGAAAAATAGACTGATCCATTCATCATATGGGTCACGCCATAAAAAGCCAACGGATAACGGCTAATCTGGTCCGTAGTAGGCCTGTGGACCACCTGATTAATGGATCGGTCCGATTTTTACTCCAGGTTATCTTCATGGTGGGACCGACCTGTTGGACGGATTGGATGTTGAGGATAACACTAGTTCCCAACTACAATAAGACAAATTACTTATTTTATCTACATATTCATTGTCTAATTAGTCATTTTGTTTTGGGAAATTAATTTATACTACTGCGTATTTGATACGCAGGCGCTTAGAAATGCGTAAGTCTGGTACGTAAAATCGTGGACATTTGTCATTTCAACCGCCCACTAAATGTCTAGAAATCTGATAGTCAGATAATCAAGTAAGATTTATCTTTGGCAAATGATCCATCCATAATTTCTTAGTGCCTGTGCATCATCATCATTATTCGCCCGAGTATCAAAGTCTCTCTCTCTCTCTCTCTCTCTCTCTCGATTTATGGTAATCTTTTCATTTTTACTTCAAACACAGTCATGGTGGGCCATGCGGATCTGTTTAATAAGACCCATTTTATGAGGTAGGCCCCACCATGGGATTGTCTCCATGGACTAGAAAGATTTTCTGCTCATGATCGAATGGCCCGAAACCATTTATACGTATCCATAATTTAGCCGGGGCCTATTAATGGTGTGATCTAAATATTGAACGGTTCAAATCAGTTGTATAGATGGCCCAAATAAAGGTCTACGAATTCGGTTCAGTAGTCTGCGGACTACTGGATTGGAATAGACCTCCATGAGATAATGCATCGAGTCCTGTTTCCTTTCTTGAAAATGACCGAAAAAGGCAGATGCCCCTCACTTTTAGGAAATAAGCTTACATTCTATTTGTATGTTTTGCCGCTTATTTTCCTTTCTATTTTCCATGATTCTCTATTTCTGGTTTTTACAAATTCTGCATGAGCGCATACGTGGCATTCGTGGATGAGATCTGAACCGCTCATTCAGTCTGGCCAACAGTAAATGGCCCATAGAACACAA
Organism: Liriodendron chinense; assembly: GCA_003013855.2. NCBI lineage: Eukaryota > Viridiplantae > Streptophyta > Magnoliopsida > Magnoliales > Magnoliaceae > Liriodendron > Liriodendron chinense. The sequence continues at coordinate 2,031,475 of PVNU02000815.1, read as the reverse complement.
GTTGACGGTGTCTGAACAATTCTAACACTTTAATCAATGGCGTCCAAATGAAATGTACAATGAAAGGTTAGAAAATGGTTCACATTCAATGACTACAAAACAAATAATCATTTGGTAGTTGGTAGAGCCCAATTAAAGCCATCTTTGGTCAGTAGCCAATCTGTGGTCTGCCCCACCAGATGGATGGTTCTGATAATTGTACGCACGTGCCCCATCTTCTGGTGCACTTGAGATGTATGTGCCTTCCTCTTGGTACGCAAGGGAGGTGCTATATCCTAATCCTACAAGTATCTGAGGAGTCCGGATCCTCTGTTGAAACCAAGCAGACAAACTCTGCTCGTCACGTCTCTGATTGGTCCAGATCTTGCTCTGACACAGTCAGGATGAGGTGGACCAATCAAAACAGCGGAAGGGAAGAAGAGGTTCTCTGCTCGGTTTCAACATAGGATCCGGATTCGTATATGAGACATTAGAATCGGTGGAGGTCACTGTACGTTTGGCGGCCGAGATTCAGGCTTGTTTGTCCATCGTCTGGCCCCAAATGTATTTAGGGCCTGTTTGGATGGGAGGATTACAATTAAAAAAAAAAGAGAGAGTAATTGTCAGTTTCGACACATGGTTGATTAGTGGAGTAACAGAGGCATTATTACAGTATTTTTCTACACTGATGTCATGAGGAAATCTTCTATGTAGGTGGGTCCACTATCATGTTTGTGAGAAATTTCTTACCATCTATTTTGCCTACTTATGTTATAACATGAACCAAAAATGAGACAGATGGAAACCTTAAGTAAGCCACACGACAGTAAATAGGGACGATTGAATGCCCACCTGGAGATATTGTGGGCCCTCGTAACTTTTGAGTCAGGCCAACATTTGTGTTTTAGCAAACGTCAAGGTGGACCCACAAATGTTTCAACGGTGGGCTTTAATCCTACCGTTTCTTATCATGTGGCCCCCTTGAGTTTGAATCTACCTCATTTTTAAGCTCAGGTCGGAACATGCAGGGAGTGGATCTCTTACCAAAAAAAAAAAAATTATGGTAGGCCCCACCTAAATTTTGAATGTGATTTTGTCATTTCAAACGCCGAAACAAACACGGCAATTGAATGCGATTATAGTCAATCATGTGATAAAATTGTAATAATTGTGCTTTTCGCTTACTTTATTCTGAAATCCACCCATCCAAACGGCCCAAACAGTGGGTGGTTGTGGAAATTGAAAATGGATAGCCGTAGAAATTTGGATTGATGGCCCAGATTCCGTATTCCATGTGGATGGTACGTTGATGGCTTTGTGCAATGCCATTGGCTGACATGAGCCACGAGGAGTTTTTATAGATTGTCATTTCATATACTTAAAGAGTGGTGTCGCAGTAGAAAACCATAACCGATGGTAGAGGGACACGTGTGATATGAAACACGTGTGTGAGATCTGAGCTTTACATAAGGTGGGAAATAATGATTAGATCTTCGACCTGAAAATCAAATAATTTGGCTATTCTGGTGGGGCACAGCCTACAAAGTAAATTGACGTTCAGAAAATTCTTTCTAGCCGTTCATTTGTTTTTGTACGCTGTGGCTCACCCAATGTGTTAACGGTGTCGATCACCCGATGGAAAGCTCTGCTTTCACACGTATCACATTGTGATGGATGCCCCACGTGTGGATGTGCATGGATCCCACGCGCGTGGAATTAGCAAACCTCAAAATTATGCTAGGGTCCCTACACCAAGCATGGTACAGTTTGGGTGATCCAGACCGTTGATTAGAGATGCCCTATAGTAGATTGACAAGGCTTCCTTGATGATGAGAAATGCCCTATAATTCTCGTCCTTGAAATGTTTACTTGCCCGATGAACGGCTTGGATCTGTCACAGCTGTGCTATGTTGTACGAGTGATGCAGTCGCCTGAGAGAACTTATTTCTATATTCCATAAAATGACGAAACTACCCCTCTTTTTTGAAACGGGAGCTAACTTTTTTTCCCGTTTTGCCCTCCAGGTGACGAACCTGCGGTGCGGAGGCATGATACTCTGCACGGCGATTAATCACTGCCTCGCCGATGGAATCGGCACCTCCCAGTTTCTCCACGCATGGGCCCACTTCACTACCAAACCCAGCGCTGATCTAGCCATCACAGCCGTCCATTCCCGCCAAGAGCTTCGGCCCCGCTTCCCTCCCAAAATAACCTTCACCCACCCGGAATTTACCAAGTCTACCCCTCACGACGCGCCCTTCGACCTCACCCAATACCTCCTATCCCAGCCGTTGGTCCCCAGCTCCTTAACCTTCACCCCCTCCCATATCCTACGCCTCAAGAAGCGCTGCGTACCCTCGCTAAAATGCACCTCCTTCGAGGCACTCGCCTCGCACGTGTGGCGCACGTGGGTCAGGATCCTCAACCCACCTCCCGCCCTCAGAGTCAAGCTCCTCTTCTCGGCCGACGTCCGGAAAAGGCTCCGACCGGAGCTGCCGCAGGGGTACTACGGTAACGGGTTCGTGCTAGGGTGCGCCGAGACCACTGCGCGGGAGCTGGTCAATTCTAACGTGCGCCATGGCGTGAAGTTGGTGCAGGAGGCCAAAGGATCGCTGACCGACGATTACGTGCGGTCGATGGTCGATCTTTTGGAGGAGAGGCGGACCAGGCCCGATCTGTCAGCCAGCTTGGTGATCTCTCAGTGGTCCAAGATGGGATTGGAGGACTTGGATTTTGGTGAAGGAAGGCCACTCCACATGGGTCCCTTGGCCAGTGAAATCTACTGCCTGTTTTTGCCGGTGATGAGCGATTTCAACGCGGTTACGGTGCTGATGTCGGTGCCGGAGAGCTTGGTCAGTAAGTTCGAGTATCATATGAGGGATTTTTCTGAGAGAGAAGATAAAGAGCGGGAAGAAAAGGAGGGTGGTGATGGAAACGACTACATTTGAATTTGGTAGCCGTTATCTTTTTTCTTTCCCCCGTATGTAAAGAGTTCAAAATTCAAACGGTCGTTGGGGTCTTTGGAATTTCAATTCCTCGGCAGTTACCGGGGGCATGAATTTGAATTAATCGGCTGTAGTTCTTGGTGGGTTCCACTTCCAGTTGGTTGAATATATAAAGAGAAAAACTTAAATGCTCTGGCAGAGTGATGGATGATACACAGGCAGTAATAAATTACCAACAACTTGCATGCATGGAATACAAAAATTAATCGGCTGTATTCGTCCGTGGGTGCCCTTTGGTTGGATATTATACTCTGGCTGAGTGCTGGATGATAGTGCTGGCTGTTATAAATCACCCATATGTTGCATATTTGGAATACAAATAGTTGAAAGTGAACTTTCATATTATAAAGCAAGAATTACACTTTTTTGGGTTTGCCGACTGTCCCATCACGGACATTTATTGGACGGCTAGAAATGAACGGTGCTATTTCCACGAACGACTGTCTGGCTGAAACTTTTCCGTTGGATATTAAAGAAAAACTTTGATACTATGGGAGAGTGCTATTGAATGATAGGTGCATATGCTATTAAATGATAGTTGCATGTTTGGATGTCATTTCGTTGCCTCCAAAGTTCTAAAGTTGTAAATTGCTTTATATTTAAATGGAGTATTAGGTGTAAATGATTTACATGTTATTTTATTTGGTTTTTAAATTTTAAATGCTTATCGGATTTGCAAAGTGGATTGCGCATTGAGTTACTCAGTATGCTCTTATCATATCGAGTAAAGTTTATTAGGCCTATTGTAAATGTATGTGGTTTATCCACGCCGTCCATCCATTTTTCCATCTCATTTTAGAATATCCAAAGCTCATGCAGACCATGCCACATGAAGCAGTGGAAAAATGATTTCCACTGTTGAAACCTTCCTGCGGCTTATGGTGGTGTTTATTAATTTGTCATCTAACTTGTTCATAAGATCACACAAACATGGATGAAGGGAAAACACAAATACCAGCTTGATCCAAATCTTCCGTGGCCTTCATCAGTAGATGTTCAATTTACATTTTTCCTTGTGGTGTGGTCCACTTAAGATTTTGATATGCTTCATTTTTGTGCTCCAAGCTTAAAAGTATCTATTAAGATGGATAGACAAAGTGGATAAAATACATAAATCACGATGGACCCCACAGAGTTTACTCATATTAAGTTACTCACTACGCAATCCACTTCCATTCACACTATAAAGAGATTGGGCCAGTAAATGCAACTAAAATCTATGAATAACGAGAGTTTGATTTTTCTTCTTAGCATTAGGAGAGCATCTAAGTACACACCTACATGCTGCACGGATTGGATGTCCTATACTCATTACTTTTGAGCCTCAAACATAATCTAGAAGGTTTTCAATGGTGTGCATTCCATTCTAAATGTTTCCTCCCATGTGCTTCCATTTGATGATTGCTCTCATTGCTTTTCCAGAAGGATGGATGGAATGGAATATTTTGTATATTACAAGAAAATATCTGTGCATGATCAATGCTAGCAAAACAAAGCCATAGAAGGAAAGATCTAAACAAAATACTCAAGGCAATAATATGCTCATATTCATATAGTAATAGCATGAAACTTTCTTTTTCACTAAAACTTGATAAAATAGTTGAAATTTGAGTTTTATTAGGAATGAGAGAATAAGCCATGTTTTATAAGTGTTTTAGTTCTAGTTGGATTCTAATATTTGATCTTAAAATTGAATTTTCAATTTAAAGTATTCTAGATATGATTTTATCATTTAATCAATTATTTTATATTTTCAAGAAATTATTGCATTATATCGTACAAAAAACTCCATAAAAATAAATACCCCTCTTTCTACCTTAGTCTCCTTACAGACAGCATCCACAGGACTATCATTATTGGCCACGAATGTTGAGAGGAGAGAGGACACTCTCTTAATAATGGACATGACAACCTTCATTCTATGAATTAGCATGGATATTACATTGTACTGGTATAATGCATTTTCATTATTACCCAAGGCAAGGCACCCCACTTGGGAATCGATACCACGACCCTAAGGTTATCTCCGCTCAGTCTACCACTTGAGCTATGGATCCGGGTGCATGTCTTAGGAAGGTTTCAATGCCGGTAGTTCTCATCCCACCACTGCTCTCTTTGGTTTGGCCCACTTTAGTTTTTTATCAGCCTAATTTTTGGGGATCGTCCTAAAATGAGGTGGCACGAATGATGGCCGGAGTGGATGTCATATCATGGTGGGCCTTACATAGCTTTTTTTTTAGCACGAAGACTGTTGCAGGAATTCGGTGCGTTCAACTGCGCATCTGACTTTGTCCCTTACCATAGAAGCAGAACTTGATCTTACCATTTGTGGCCTCCGTCGGATGAGGATTGCGTCCAAACTCAGTATGGACACAAAGCGTCCCGACCCAAGCTGTGGAGGGGCCCACCGTGATTTATCTGTTTATCTACTCCGTACATTCCTTTTCTAAGATTATTTTAAGGCATGAGACTAACAATAAGGCAGATCCAACGCTCAGGTTGGAGATTACCCTTGCATTTAATGCTTGGTGCATTTAATGCAGCCGAGCTCAGTATTTTGGTGTGGCCGACCTCAGCATTGAATCTGCCTTATTCTTGGTCTGATGTGGTTGGCCTGATCTTAGACGGTGAATGGACGGAGTGGATAAACAGATACATCATGGTGGGCCCCTCCATAGCTCGGTTTGAACGCTTTGCGTCCATATTGAGTTTGTACGCAATCCGCGTCCGCGTCCGCCTCCGTCTCGGTACGCCTGGAGACGTATGAAATTCTGACCGTTCATCTGATGGACCCTACCATGAAAAGGGCATACACCAAAAATTATAATAGTTGGGTAATCCTAGCCGCAGAGAGGAAGTGCTTTTTTGTCTGCGAAATGTTGATCATTGGCCAGGCTCTTCCTCATCCACCCACTTGTCAATCTAAAAGAATTCTTCTAGTCAGCGGCTAGGATCACTTGGCTAGTGAGATCTTTTCGGTGCCCTTGATCAACGGTAATTTAGACACGAGAAATGATCCCATACAGCCGTCCCTTCTCCACAACATGTCAGATGTGAACAAAATCCAGTCCGTTAAATAGATGGGCCACTTGATGATCACGTAATTTGAAATCAATCCAATCCACTCATCGACACGATGCCAAGATCAATGGACAGCCGATGGTATGATTCAGTCTACTAGTATAGCGTACCCAGTGAAGCAATTGCCTGATTTCATGCCTGGTTAGCATCACGGCGTGGCCCATCTTTTGAAAGGATCCGATTAGTCCACGCACGAGACATGGTGGAGAAAAAAGGACGCATGTGAAATGTCACGTACAGCAGGTGAGTGTGATCATTTCTCATTTGAAAAAGGTTCCTGGCATTTTTTTTACACCCCATTTAAAAAAAAAAAACAAAGAAAGAAAGAAAAAAAGAAAAGAAAAAGAAAAAGAAGAGAAGCTTTATACTCTGGTAGGTCGTGATGGATGATACGCAGGCACTACGAAATTGCATATGTGGCACACAAGTAATTCAAAATAAACTGTCTGAATTATGGGTCCCAGTTAAATGCATTATGATAAATAATAATAAAAAAAAATTGTGCTCATTTGATTTAAAATACCGGATTGGTTGTAATATATTGGACAGCTAAACATGAAAAATATCCAATGGTCATATTTCAACAAGCAAGTGTCCGCTAATCAATGGCTAGCATTGTTCAACCGATTTTGGGTCTAGGCCTGATCTACTGTGGGACCCACAATTTAGACGGTTTAATTTAGTTAGTGTATACCACATGTATAAGATCCGAATATCTGCGTATCAATTCTCATAGGCTAAGCTTCCAGAGTATTAAATCAATCAAATAAAAGGTTGTACGTAAATTAGAAGGAAAAAAAAAATGACAAAAATTAGAAGAAGAAGAAAGTGTCATTTTCCTTGAAAATAAAGCTATTTGATAGATACACCCACCTTATTTGATAGCTACGCCAGCATATCTATTTTTGGTGAGTGCGGTGGTGCTTGTCTCTTTCTTTCCTAAAGTTTAGTGAGTTGCTTGTTGTAGATGTGGAAACTGGTGCGGTCAGAACTGATCACGCGGTCTACACGAGTACAGCAAGGTGGGCCATCCGTCAACCTTGTACAGCCATTCGTTCTTTTCGTACTGACTTTGTGGGCCATCCTTATTTTTGTTCAGGTCATTTCGAGTAACTTTGTTTTTTTAGGACCGTAAGGGAATCTTCGTATCATCACCTTAGACGGTCAGGATCGTTCGGTCGATTTGACTTTCCATCCGTGGATTTGCTGCCAAGGGTATAAAGTACACGTGCAGCACATGCCAAGCTGGAAACTGTGGAGGAAATCTGAGAGCTGCATAAGATGGCCCACCGTTGCATATGTAATGGAATCGGATTGCTTGCAGAAGTAACTACCTAGGCTCTTATCGTGCGGGAGTAAACTCGGTTGGGCCCACCTAGAATGTATGTTTTTTATCTATTCCAGTCCATATGTTTTTCCAGCTCATTTTAGTGGCTGAGCCCAAAATTTAAGCATATCCAAGTCTCAAGTGGACCATGCCACGGAAACAGTGGGAATAATGATTTCCACCATTGAAACCTTCCCAAGCCCTATAGTGATGTTTATTTTTCATCCAACCTGTTCATAAGATCACATGAATATGGATGAAGGGAAAACACAAATATCAGTTTGATCCAAAACTTCCGTGTTCTGAGAATTTTTCAATGGTAGACATTCAGTTCACACATTTCTTGGGGTGTGGTCCACTTTAGATTTTGTTGTGCTTCATTTTTTGGCACCATACTTAAAATTTTCTGTTAAAATGGATGGACGGAGTGGATAAAATATATAAATCACTATCGGGCCCAAAGAGTTTACTCCGCACGCTAGCGTTGGGAGTTACTCAGTACGCAATCCGCTCCCACATGTAAGGGGAAAAAAAAAAAAAAACTAGCCCAGTCCTCTGTGGGCCACAGTTTATATTTGCATTTTTCCTTCATCCTAGTCTGTGTGACTTTGTCGACAGGTTGGATGGAAAATAAACATTACGGTGGGACCCAGGAGGTTTTTAATGGTCAGCGATAAGTCACCACTGTTTCCTGTGGTGTGGTCCACCTGAGATTTGGATCTGCTTTATTTTTGGGCTCTTGCCTCAAATGGTCTGGAAAAACCGATGGACCGCGTGGATATAAAGCATACACATCACGGTGGGCCACACAGTCACCGATCCACGGAGCACGGTGGTTTCCCGGATCCACCGAATTGGCGTTCATTCAACATACACATGTCACCTGCATGATGAGCCGACCATTATTATCATTATTATTATTATTTTATGCTTATATTGATGGTGGGAATCTTCAAGAACGGTCGTACGGCCCGCAACTTCCGGGTTACAGATGTGAGACATAAAAGGTGCATGAGGGTCTAGGACGCGGATTATCTACTGACATCGTTAGTAGCTGGTTTCGCTACTGAAGTGACGTCACTAAGTTCTGTGGGCCGGCCATGATGTATGGCGTTGTATCCACACCATTCATCTATTCGGAGAGATCATTTCAGGGAATTAGATAAAGAATGACACAGATCCAAAGCCCAAATAGATCCCACCCATAGAAAACAGTGGGAACAGTGACACCCACCGAATGAAACCTTTCTCAAGGATTAGCATGCTAACCTGAAATTTAACCAGTTTATAAGTTAACACAGACATGAATGAAGAGAAAGCACAGATAACACAAATATAAGGTTGATCGAAAACTTCTGTTGCCTGTAAGAAATTTTTAATGGTGGCCATTCAATCTCTACTTGTTTTTTCTAGTGGGGTCCACATCATGGTGGGACTCACAGAACTTAATGACGTCACTTCAGTATCCTACACTACAGTAGCCGAGATTTGCTATTCACGATGTCAGTAGCTAATGCGCGTCCGGCTAACAAGAGGGAGTTGATGGATACTCTGACAGAACAACGTTTGATACAGAGGCACTGAGAAACTTTACACGTGGCATAGATTACCTAGAAATAAATCGACTGAACTGCGGAACCCACAATATATAAAAGTTACTGGGCTAAAATTAGATTGGTCCAGTGATACTAACCTCCGATTCTTAGGCACTTGGCTTGTTGAAACAGGACCATTGGATACTTTCACTTCTAACCTTCCTACGAATATCCACTAATCAGATATTTAAGTGTTGTACCCTGTTTCTAACCGACCTCAGAGGAGCCTGTCAGAAGCAGGAGAGAGGCCGATTGGAGGAGTCGGACAAAAGTAGGTTTGGTGAGACTAACACGTGTCACTAGACAAAAGCAGTTGATTGCATTAAACATTCAAGGTGAGCCGCCAAGTGAAGTATTCGTCTAGGGAACATCGGTCCGATTGAGGTGTGCACAGCAAGTAAGTGTACTTGCATTCGACATAGTAATTGGTTGATTGTTATTTGTAATACATGAAATATGATTGAGTGATTTAGCAGGACACGTGTTTAGATAGGAAAGAAGTCTATAGAGAGTAGGCAGTTACCAGCATATATAAGGAAGAGAAATGAAAGACCTCTTTAGAAGGCAATGTGGGAGACAATTATCGTAACGATCAGGAAGTGGAGCATCCAAATAGTTCCATCATTCAAGGAGAAAGTTATAAAAATAATTTACCAAGTCATTTACATTTCGTAGTGTAATCAATCACTTTTTACGTACATTCCAAGTACTTTATGTTTCTTATCGTAACAAGGTTTAGCACCAACCAAGTCAAATCAACACTTCAATTTCAAGCTTATTATGTTCCTTATCCTTTTGTTTACGTTCCTTAGTGTAATCAGTTTCTTTACTTTCCTTAGCCTAATTATATTGTTTATGTTCCGTAGTATAACCTTTGAGATTACATTTCATAACAGTAAATCTATATTAAAAGTTTTCTAATTAGTAAAGTTTTCTTTTTTATGATGATATTTTATTGGTAAAGAAGAAGTGAAGATCGTCCACATGGCTGACTGTAAGTTTTTCTTTTCATTTATTTAATTTTACATTGTGATAAGTCCTTTTATTTGGAAGGCAAAGGTAGAATCCACTTTTTGGAGGACGAAACCCACCCTTCAAACATCGTCTGAATCTTTGCTTCATTTATGAGATCATAGCCTAAAATGCACTGACAAAATGGACGGCCCGGTGTCAATGTAATGACTATACAGCACACAGGGAGTCCCAGAGTTAGAGATCCACTGACCTACGGTGGATCCGGGGATCCACTCAAACCGGTCCCGATTGCCAGCATCCATTAGCCCTGGGCGCGCCGTGATGTATGTATCTATGTTTATATCCACCTCCATCCGCCCATGTGGCGGTTTCATTTTAGCACATCAGTCCAGACGTGAGGCTCGCCCACCGTTAAAAACTTCTCATGGACCTCAAAAGTTTCGGATCAAGCTACTATTTGTGTTTTCCTTACATATCCATGTCGGAGTCAAATTATGAACGGTCTGGATGGCATATAAACATCACAGTGGGCTCGGAGAGGTGTCAACGGTGGGCGTCTTTATTCCCACCGTTTCCCATGGTGTGGTCCACTTGAGGTTTGGATCTGCCTCATGTTTGAGCTCATGTCCTAATATGTGCTGGAAAAACTGAATGGACAGAGTAGATATAACACGTACATCACAGTGGGCCCCACAGAGCTTAGGGCTGCAGGAATTCCCTGCGGACGCGTCCGTCCGTGAGAGAGGATCATAGAGCCCGAGGACCACACTTTGTGAAGACTCGTAAAATATTCATGCATGTACTACGTAGGGATTTGCTCGCTGCACAGACAGCGCATGATGCCAACCTGTCGATCGCCTTGGCATATCTGAGCCGTTCATAAGGTGGCCCACGCTTTTGAGACTAACATGTGCAGATATTAGTACAGTATACTCATAAGGTGGGCCGTACATCTACGTTGAATGTAGACCGTAAGGAAATCTTTTTGACGGTGCAATACTTTTTGTATAGGGAAGCAGATTGCTTACAGGCTTACTGAGTAAACTCTTTGGAGCCCACCGTGATCTATGTGTCTTATCAACGCCGTCCATCTGTTTTATCATCTCATTTTAGAGCATGGGCACGAAATGGAAGGATATACAAGGCTCGAAGTACACCACACCACAGGAAAAAGTGTGAATTAAACGCTTACCAGTTGAAAGCTTCTTGAGGGCACAGAAGTTTTGGATCAAGCTGATATTTCTGTTTTCCATTCATCTAGGTCTTGGTGACCGTATGAACAGGTTGGATGGGCAAATAACCATCATTTTGGGCACCAGGAAGGCTTCAACAGTGGACGTCCATTATCTGTTTCCTGCGATGTGATCCACTTGAGCTTTGGATATGCTTCAATTGTGTATACATCCCTAAAATGAGCTGTAAAAACAGATGGACGGCGTGGATAAGACACATAATCCACGGTGGGCCCCACAGACATTATAGCGTACTGAGTTGCCCCGTACGCAATCCCCTTCCTTCATCGAGAACTGATTTCATACATGAAACCTTATGGCAATCTGGGGACGTCACATCTGATTTCAGTACAACGAAGACGGTAGGCCCAATTGCGACACTTGTCCATTGGGTTAGACCTTCGGCTATGCATTTATTCCCATTTTGTGGCCCACAGAAATATCAGAAGATCCTAGTTTTTACCCCAAATGATCTTCAGGGAAGGATCCACCGTTTTAATGGCTTCTGATGTCGTACAAAAATTGTATGTTGGCCGTAAAAATGATACGGTACCAAACGCTGTCGTACCTTGTCTGTATGTAACGTAATCGGGCCCTCATTCGCATGTTCATCTCCGACAAGGTTCGGTACTTTCCAGGTTGGCACTTCGTGCTGCGTGTAAATGTTCGTGTAGAAATTCAAAACCCAAGAGCGACTGCCATCGAACCGGCACATAAGTATCATCCTATGAAATTTATATAGCATCCAAACCGTCCAAAGTGTTGGACCCACCACCGAATCTATCTACGATAAATGTTAGATCTATCCGTTCATCATGTGGGCCGAAAAATATGAAACACTGCAAAACCATTACTCAGCTCCAATATACATTTCTGGTCGATATTAGGTCTAAATCAATATTATTTTTCTCTATATTATCATCATGGTGGAACCAACCTTTTGGATGGATTAGATCGAAACTAGAAGTACAACAAGTTGCTTGGGAATTTTTTTTAGTTGGGTAGAATTTAAACCCGTACACCTGTTTTTTTATTTTTTTAGTATCCACTACACTCAATATGATGAATGAAAGTACAATGCATTTTGTTTGGTTCACTGAATTCTAGGACTTGAAAATGACACTTCGGGAGTCGTGGATTGCCTTTTTTCAGGACCGCGCTAGCGCACCCAATGCTCGGTACCTAACACGGTCACCTTCGCAAATCGAGAGCCATGTTGATGGAGCTTTCATCAGATCTACACCGTCCATCAGGTAAGATGACTCATGTTAACCGTTAGAACGAAACATGTCGATAACCCAAATCCTTGATAGCATAACATGGGAAATGATTTGGATTGAACGTCACCATTGGTGTTTTTGTAGGGCCCATTGTGGTGTTTAATTGCCATCCAATCCATTCATCTGATGTGATTATCAGTATTTAAAAATAACCTAAAAATCACAGCATCCAAAACTCATGCAAGCCATACCATGTGATTGTATATGTTCTAGGTATAATTTTTATAGATTGGCCTACCTGACCGTTGAATCAGCCTTGTTTTTGTGACCAAGGCTAAATTGTGGTGGTATACCTAACGGACGGTAGTGGATTTCATGAACATTAAGTCGTTTCTCCCACGTTCGAGAGCAACCTTGGTAGGTGCCTAGCGCGAGGGACGCAAACGCTTTCTATGAAGACATGATAACCCACAGGAAACTGTACCAATCTTGCAGGGCGGTACCATCATTCCCGCCAACTTGTCTCTCCAATAGAAAATCAGTACCAATGAAAATGATGGTGCCCCACCATTAAACCCTCATTGAAAGTCAAGTTTATCCAGTAACAAGGTGGGCCACAACTGTGTTGAATCAGACCGTCAGTGGTCCATTGATTCAATAGTGTGGCCCATCTATAGGGCATACCATCCTAATTTTTATGCCAGATGATCTTCGTTGCGAGACCTTTGATAATACGTTTATGTTGAAAGAATCTGGTACTCGCATTCAGTACCATAGTATAGGGCTGTAAATGGTTGGGTTCGCGGCGGGTTTAGTCAAAACCATACCTGCCAGGGTATGGGTCCAAATTTTAAATCCAGACCTTTTTACTAAATGGGCGGGTCCGGGTCATGTCTGAGTCAACCCATCAGACCCATTTATAAATGGGTCTGGGTTTGGTAGAAGGAGATCCACCCAGACTCATTTATAAATGGGTCAGGTCTAATGGGTCTGGGTCTAGATCAAGTACGTAAGCATTTTACAAGGCTTAAAATCGGGTTTGGATGGGTCCAGGTTGGACGGGTCCCTCGAAACATAGACTAAACCCGCCCACTTACTAAATGGATTCGAGTCAGGTCGGGTCCAGGGCCTAATATAAAAGAAACCAAACCCAAAACCGTTTAACAATTGGGTCTGTTCTTGAACCCAGACCCGTACCATGTAACAAATGGATTGGGTCTAAATAGGATAGGGTCCGGGTACCCCATCAGGTCCGCTGACCCATTTACAGCGCTACCATAGTCCAAACGTTTTCCTGCTGACGTGTCACTTGTAGGACATCCTGAAGGCCCAAAAGGTCTGCCCTTTCGTGAAGATACTTGATGTGAAACTCAGATCGATACACTGATAAGATGGGCCAGGCCTACATTCTGAATTAGATCGTTTCCCATCCATTGATTTAGACTGTGTGACCATCTGATGAGATTGGCTTGATTTTCACGACAGGTGATTTATAATGAGATGACCATTTTAACGGCTAGTATTTTCTAAATATATGACATGTAGGTGGAGAAAATTATGGAGTCGTACCTAATGAATCGTCTATTTTATGTTCAATGCATTCATTGTGCTAAGGTTGTGGGGATTTAATATGTGATTGTTTATTAGAATGTGGTGATCTTGGGTTAGGGCAGATCGAATCTCAGTCCACCAGAAGATTTGAGGATAAGATGTGGCAACCACCTCACCATAGTATATTTTTAAAAGAGAAATAATGCAGTGTCCTCAGGTGTATAGTAATCTTCCCATACACCTAGTTGCATTTGGACCCGTTGGCATTAATATCAATAATCTGGACCGCCCATTGTGTTGCAATCCACTTATTTTCAATGCTCTGTAGACTTTGCATCAACTAGATGGTTATTAAACATCAGTGACTGGACCTATCTTGTATGAATGATCATATTTTCCATTTTTGCATGACAATGACAGTATGTATGGTTTGGATGAGCCAATCAGTGTGATTTAGATGAAGAGTGAATTGGACCTAATGGACTCCAGATATGCATGGACACCAACTGTTTAAGTGCATGGAAAGGTTTCTACACACTCGGTCCACTAGGTATTTCTCTTTTTTAGATATACCCACATGTAAGTTCTGCAACTGATGTACAGCTATCCAGACCACCCAAATTGTAGTCCCAATGTGGATGATGCATATTTCTAAAATCACACTGATTAAGCTAAGCAATCCTAACAGTTCCCTTGATGGCTATCAAATGGATGGTTAGAAGTAAAAATGATCCGAGGTCCAAATTCAAGGGGAAATATCTAATGGTGAATATTATCTTCTCAGTTGGGCTAGCAATTGGGACGGTTTACATTGCACTACAGTGCAAAAATTAAAATAGAATCTAGCCCCTAAGATATAATTTCTCACCCTTAATCAACACGTTGAAGATCTGTTGACTGACAACATCATTCCTAGTTGGATCGAAAATCTTTGTTGGTTTTGCATGAAATGAGGTGATATATGCAGTGGGTGGATACTTTTACATAAGTTGTTACAAAATCCCATTTGAATGACATTATATTCAAGTTGGGCATATATTGTGTTCATGCTCCAGCCTGAGAGAGAATGTTCGTGAGAACATAGCTCTTTCAGTGATCCAATGGACTAACATATCAAACTCAATCCAAGAGAAATGGGATAGAAAATCTCTAGTTCTAATTAAATATTGATGTAATGATAGGTGTCTTGTATTTTTTAAGAATGGTATAAGAATGGTTATAGGCCCGTCAAAATAGGGTACTTTTGGTATTTTCATATGTGGGGTTTAAATATTGTTTATGTATGGTCGAATTAGGGTTACATAAGAAACTCTTTTCTTATTATTATTATTTTTATTTTTTGCTAGAATAATGTTAGGGCTGGAATCCTTTTGAAAATTAGTACTTTTAATAGGGATTCATTCCTAGAATAGGCATAATGCTGAACCACATAAATCTTTTTTTTTTTTTTTTTGCTCTATGGTTGGTTTTCTTTATCAGTATCTGTTCATTTTCTTACAATTGGTTAAATCCTTAATTACAAAATTATTTGAAAATGTCATGTGAGAACCTAAAATTAAGAAATAAGTCAAGAAAGAATTGAATGGGCATATGTGCGAGATCCAAATCGCTCATCAATTGGCAGGCCATGCACTAGCCCAAAAATTAGACTTGTCCACTTCTCATATGGCTTCGGTTCACACATATGATAAAATGAATAATTTAAAAGAAGATCACCAATAATCATACTCAACAATAACAAGTGGCTTTCAAAACTTACACTAACCCCCACCTAATAAGCGTCTTGTCTTGTTGTTCATAATATATGATTGAAAGCATCCATTTCTATTGTTAATAGAGTAGAAGGTAAAAATGTCGCACCCAAACCTTTAAAGTTAATATTAATGATACATCGCATCACAGACTTTTGTCGTTTCAGATACTATTTGCACTCCATGTAGAAAAGACAAAGGTTATTTAGAAATAGTGATAAGGTCGAGTTCATTTAAAGAGAAGTGATCTAGTGGGCTAAGTGCATGGGATGATCATTTTGATGCATCCACAACACCTATTAAGATTGTACATGAGGTCCAATCCACTTTTTATGGGCTTCCTTTAAAAAAAATGATATAAATTCGGATGATCCAAATTGTCTAATTGATCACATGTTAAAAGGGATGGATGAGATCATGATTATAATGTAAATCCAATTATGAATGTTGAGGACCATCTGATTGTTGTGATTTTTGCACCATAGTGAAAGAAGAGTTGACTAATACCTAATGGACGGTCCAGATGGGTGATGTTGATGGCAATGAGTTCAGATACAAGTATGTGCATGCAAAAATTTCCATACACAGCTTATGAGTTCATTTCTCTTAAATCTACTCTTTTTGAGTGCAATATGATGATGAGAAATGATCTAGTGGGCTAAGTGTATGGGAACCTTCCCATGGCTAGATTAAATATTATTGAATTGCTTTAGATGGAATTAACACTACTATTAAACAATGATTGCATATCTGGAAATACTATGGTATTTGGACAGTCCAATCTCACTATTTGAGATCAAATTCTTCTTCTAGTAAAAACTATCATATTAAATAAAACCTGCATTTGGTGGACAAAAAATTGCAATCAACGGATTAGATTCAAGCTGATGTCGATCATTTCTACATGCATACACAACTCAAATGTCATGTATGAAGGGCACATATAGATGGACAACATAGATAAAGTACATGCATCCATGTGGGGCCCATAGATGTAGTGAATTTTGAAATCCACCAAAAAATCCGTAGGTACTTGTGAGACCAAATGATAAGGTACTTGCAGTAATCCAATCCTTCTCATCATTTTCAAATGCAGGATGAAATTTGCATGGGACCAAATTGATGTAGCTTAATCCAACTTAATCCCACATGCTTAAATATCCATGAATGAACCTATCTTGTATGGTTTGGAGCATCCTATCCGTATGATCTTTTTCCACGGAGCAAACTGGCCCACGTTTATGGTACACATAGGTGAGGTAGATTCTAACAAATCCAAATGCAGCTTTCTTATACAATTGCTGAGGAAGGAAAGTTCTAAAGAGGTGGTAGTCTCTTTTAAACTGCTGAAGTCGGATTTGGTGTGACTCCCATCTCTATGAATGGGTTAGTGGGAGAGGTGAGAAAGAGACATTGATACTCTTGAAGACTAACATGGTTGATACACAGACACGAACTAGATACGTGTAATTCAGGTAATATGGAACATGAGTAAGACGGAAAGCGGATTGCGTGGTGTGCCACACACGACTGACCTCGCGTGTTGACATCATCAAGTTTTGTGGGCCCTACCATAAAGTATGTGCTATATCCACACAGTCTATTCATTTTGTGAGATTATTGTAAGGAACGATCCCCAAAATGAGGAAGAATCAAAGCTTAAGTGGGCCACACCACAAAAAATATTGGGGACCGTACGCCTACCATTGAAAACTTCTTGGGGCCACAGAAGTTTTAACTCACGCTGATATTTGTGTTTTCCTTTCATCCAGGTCTGTGTGACCTTATGAACAGATTGGATGGAAAATAAACAACATGGTGAGCCCTAGGAAGGTTTCAATGGTGGATGTCATTGTCCCTTCCTGCGTTCTTTGGTGTGGTCCACTTGAGGTTTAGATCTCCCTCATTTTTGGGCCCATTCCCTAAAATGATCTCACAAAATGGATGGACGGTATAGATATAAAACATACATCATGGTGAGGACCACATAACTTGGTCACATCAACACACCACCTATGTCGGTGGCACCAAGACGGAATCCGCTTGCAGTTAGACCGCCCAAACCGTAGGTCCCACCTTGGATGGACTGTAATTGAAATTTTCCACTGATTTGATATCTTGACTGACTGATTGTTGGACGTTTAATGTGGACGGATGATATTGTAAAATAGTCAAAGGTCCCAATTAAAGAAGCAAATACCCACAAATCAGGGGTTAGCATGCTTCGGTCAGTCTGACTTTTGGTGTTACTAACCTACCTACTCTGGGTCCCACAATTTCGACGGTCCATATAAGTTAATGTATGTCACGTTTGTCATCCATCAATACCAATTTCCACTGTTCACGCGGGTTACATTTACATCAATCCGGACCGTCCAAATAGTTTGCCCTGCTGTGGACGGAAATCACACTGATCGGACGATCTCAACCATGATTTAATTTAGACCGATATAATTTCATAACCATCCATTTAACTATAATTTCACACTTACTTTCATGCCTTATGCTCGATCGAGAAAGGAATGGTCTAGATTGATATAGAAATATGACACGTGTGGTGGATGAGTCACACAAGCACTGTGCACGCGTGATACGTATGGACAAACGACATTAACTCAAAGATCTTCACATACCCATGAGGTTCACCAAAAAACCAACCTCCTTACATCAGCATGATCTCTCCATGCTTACTTCTGACCCATTAGATCTCCACGTGCCCTCTCGAGCAAATCCTAGCCGTCCATCTTAATCCAGATACCTCTCTTCCTTCACATCAAGGGTCAGACAAAAGCGTTAGTGGCCCACTTGATCATGAGGCAAGGAAAAGTGTCATGGATTCCTTGTGGAATGATGAGTCACCACACGCTTTCCTTATCTTCTTACCTTAATAATCACTATGTAAGATGGGTGAAAAAGTGTGGCAATCATATAAAAAGAAAGTCCTTGTCTTCTAGTATCTCAAAGGTCTCGAATCAACGCCTGAGGAGTATGGAAATCCATACACATGCAGATAACCAATGGTGTAGATTTAGCATGTGCCAAGGGGGCCAAACCGTATATCTCTGTGACCCATCGATCATATCCTTGAAATTCATGTTCAAAGAGTAATCACAACCGTCTGATTGATTTATGACAAATGAACGGTTAAAACGGTAAAAAAAAAAAAAATCGATGGCCCAAATCTGATCAAAGTGAATTAATCGAAAGCGTTGGTATGGTTTGGATTGATGCAAAGGCGTGCCACGTGTCAATCCAACGTGTGGATAAGTATTAATAGCCTATTCTGCCTGAATATCATCTATCCTTTTCTCAAAAGTGTTTTCCACTCGTGGGCGATGATACTTTGAACGTCTGTGATGCAATCCCACCAACTTTCAGTGCAAACCTGATATAGAGATAATGATAAATGAGAAATATTCACAAACAACGTTGTATGTCAACGTCCACATACAGCTCTTCCTTTCCCACCCCACATGGGGGATATAGACAACATCAGATCCGTATAAAAGGTGGGCCACACTAAAAAGATCACCTGCATAAAATAATAGGTCCAATAAACTAATTAGATCAACCACAACCATACATCGTATCAGAACATCGGTTGTCCATTGAACTCAGTGACGTGGGCTGCCTAATGAGTGAAATGTCCCGGCTTTCACTGCAAGTGTTTCTTTTGCTGTGGCCCACCTTTTGAACAGCTCAGATGTTCCACATAAGAGGCAAGTTGGCGGGAAGAAAAACATTGAATGTGAAAGTTCACAGATTTAAGTTGTATGTGAACGTTAACCAGTGATAATAAATAAACGGTTGGACTCTATTCTTGTTTGTCATTGGCCCACTTATGGTAAGAAAAGAAATTCCCCACTTTGATGAATTGTCCTTTTATTATTTGTGTAATCATGCCTCCAGAGAGACAGGTGGGCCTATCACATCCTCCTAAATGCCAACCGTTGATAGGATTTTAATGCTAAAACGGTACACTTAAAAGAATAAAGTTCCCCACGTTGTGGGGCCCACCATTGGTGTGGGTTTTGCATGGATTGTTAAATGGTGGTGAACCAATCCACACTGCACATAGGCCCAAAGTGGTACCACTGAGCATCTTTGTTACCGGTCGATTTGATGTTTATCAATTGGACGGTTGTGATTGTTTGATCGGTGTGGTTTTTGGGCTATGACCTATCAACCACCTGACTGAGATTTGAATGGTCCGGATCGACAAGCATGTGCACCCTGAATGGTGTGGATGGGAATGCCACCGTTTAGTAAATGAACGGTGGTGAGTCCACACTATAGTCAGGCCCATGTTCAAAAGGACACTGATGCCAAGAGATCTTTTGGGAAGATTTTTCCAATGGTATGGATTCTTCCTGTTTGTTCTCAAGTTCAATCAGCAAAAGGGAAGAGGTTGCGTTGTATTGGTTGGTACACCAGATAAGTATTTCAGAAAATTTCCCACCGTCCATTCATGACAGCGGGAATCCCTATGCACATTCCCCCATCTCACAAGGAATTGAAATTTGAATGCGTGAGCTCGTGCCCAGTACGATTGGATGGTGGGTGATCTTCGTACTGTCGTAGGAGAGATCTTCACTCAATTCAAACTGGCTCTGTTGGACCTAAGGCAGGGCCCTGGTCCTAATCAGGTTATTAGGCCCTGGCCCACCTGGGCCAGGGTGAGTGACGAAAAGAACGAATATGAACCTTACGGGTCGGGCTGCTTGGCCTACGTGGGTCGCCAGTGGTCACGTGGCCGACATACTTCTAAGGTGGGCTTGGGCCTATTAAGCTCTGTGGAGCCTGATCATTCCACGGGTTGAGCTCCA
This sequence comes from Liriodendron chinense, assembly GCA_003013855.2. Lineage (NCBI taxonomy): Eukaryota > Viridiplantae > Streptophyta > Magnoliopsida > Magnoliales > Magnoliaceae > Liriodendron > Liriodendron chinense. The sequence goes on along the minus strand of PVNU02000815.1, from coordinate 2,010,933 downwards.
CGCTGAGCTTGCTGGGGTTGCAGCAGGCAGCACCTCCTTACATTGGGGTTAGGGGGGTAGCCTCCAGCCTAGAAAGCAATTTTGTATTCAGACGGTTCTATGTAAATCATAATTCATTTTGGGTAATATATATATATATATATATATATATATATATATACATACTATATACCATAAAAGAAAGACGTCACTGCATCGAGAGCTGCTGCTTAGAGTATGCTAGATCGGTGTAAATTCATGGACGCACAGAAAGGGGACCATTTGAATCTTTGTGTTGTGGTTTGCATATGTTTTTTTTTTTGTTTTTTTTTTATTTTGATGTTGTTGTGTGTGTAGTTGAGAAGTGATCTTGGCTTCAAATAACTGGTATCAGAGCTCTTGATTTATTGGAGCAATGTTGAAAGAAGGAAATGTGAGGATTGAAAAGTTCAATGGTTCGAACTTCGGATTCTAAAAGATATAGATAGAAGACTACCTCTATCAAAAGAATTTATATCTTCCTCTTAGAAGAAAATTGAAGAAACCAGAGTAGATGTTTAATAGCGAGTTGGAGGTACTTGACAGAAAGACTTTGTGAACAATTCGATTTTCTTTGGCGCAATTCGTTGTATTCAGCATGTCAAAGGAGAACACCATTGAGGATCTGATGGCAACCCTAGCAAGGATGTATGAAAAAATTTCTACTTTAAAAAAGATTCATCTGATAAAGAGATTATTCAATATGAAGATGCCTGATGGCGAAAATGTGGTTGAACATCTCAACAAGTTCAACACAGTCACGAGCCAGTTCGAGTTCGTAAACCTCAATTTTAGGGCCCACCTGATTTTATAAATTCTTTGTAAATACCTGGTAAATAAGCAATTATTACTCATTCACAATCTTTGAAAACATGCCTGTATTTCTGCTTCGAAAATCAGTCCAAAATGATTAGTTTAAATTTGTACACCCCATCGTGATATATATGACATATCTGCACCATCCATCCATTTTATCATAATATTTTGAGGCATGAGCCAAAAACGAGGCAGATCCAACACTCAAGTGGCCCACACCAAAGGAAATAGTGGCCCCAAGAAGCTTTTAATAATGGGTATTTAGTTCCGTTTTTATTGTGGTGTGGTCCACTTGAGCTTTGGATTTGCCTCTTATTTTTGTTCATGCCTTAAATTCAGTTGGCATAATAGATGGACGATGTGGATAAGCCACAGACATCATGGTGGGCCCCACATATATTACTCACGTTTTCGATTTCAACATTTAAAAAGTAGACCCATCAAATCAAGCATTGGGAACCTTGCGATAATTACTTAAGGAAATAATTATTACTCATTTACTTGATATTTACCAAGGATTTAAAAAATCAAATATGCCCTTAATGACTAAAATTGGAGCATTTATGATGTTATCAAGAATACCAGAAAAATGGAATACTTTGGTGGCAACCACGGGTAATTCTACCAGATTAGCAAAGTTAATGTATGATGACGTTAACCTGCATCATTCTCTTAATATTATTGACGATATTGTATGTGTCTTTTGTCAACATGGTCTTGAATTCATTAATCATATATTCTTCTCTTGTAGGTACATTGACTGGATTTGTTGAAATTTGCATTCTAAGCTTTCTATTTCATTCACCCATCATTCCATTATCCATTAATCTGTTGCTTATCTTGTCGATAATGCAACTGATCATATCTCTTCATTTATTTGCAAGCTCTCTTTTTCAACCCTTGTATGGAATATTTGGAGAGAAATGAACAATTGTATATTCAACAACAAATATGCTCTAAAGGAGAGCATTTTTAGGAATATCATCTGGGAGCTAAGGGCTAGGGCTCTTTTTCTTTTTGGGCCTTCCATTGCAACCAAAGCTCCAAGCTCTATTTCTACTACTTGGGACTTTCCCACAATTTTCTCCATTAAGCGTCCTCCTAATTGTCAACCTGCTCGGCGTCCCAGACATCGCCCTAACTGGGCCCTAGCATGTGCTGAGATTTCAACTTCTAAGCAGGGCACCTCTGTTTCTCTCCCAATCATACTCCCATTTGGAGAATTATATCTGAATATAGCATTCAAGGGATGATGGACAAGTGCTTGCAAATTTTATCCTCTATCGTACCTCTCTTTTTCCATTGATCATCATGCAGGGTCTAGCATTTTGATGGATAAAAGTCTTCGCCACCATTAAAGACCTGTTGTCCTCTTCTTGGGAGATGCGCTTATTTGCCAAAAGACTGCACTAATTCGCTACTTCTAACAGTAGCCACATTGGGGTTACTTCTAATCACCTAAGGAAAATTCTATCTAGATTGACTGACATCCATATGCACTCCCCCACTAGATTCATTACTGAGGTTGAGCTTGTTGACTTGATTTGATGCCTGGCCTGGGCTGTGGGTCTACTCCTCCCTTAGTGGTCTCTTCCTCCATTCCCTTCATTTTCCTCTTTTTCTTTAGTCTTTCTTTCTCTTTTTCTTTTGTCTTTCTTTTCTTATGCCCAGGGTGTGGGATGCTTCTTTTTTTCTTCTTCTCTTTTCTTGGGGCTCACCCCATTTATTGTATCCTTTCAGGCTTTGCCCTGGTTAAGTAATAAGAGAGTATTTCTCATTTTCTTTCTAAAAAAAAAAAAACATTATAGGCCTCGTTCTAAGTGAGGAATCTCAGAGGAAAGCCTTGGGATCTTCAACCAAATCCACAGCTCAAGTGGTAGACCGAGTGAAGATAGCCTCGTCTTAACACTGAGGTCATGGCATCGATTCCCATAGTGGGGGTGACTAACATTGCAGTGAGACTAACAGGGGGGGTGTACTAACAGCGGGATGTGTGTACTAACTAAAAAAAATGATGAACTAGAATGTTATGAAGAGACTTTGCAGGTTGAGAAAAGGAACAAGTGGGAGCAGGATATGAATATTGAGATGAATTCTCTAATATAAAACCAGACATGGGACCTGATTCGGTTAGAAAAAAAATGAGTTTTGCATAACAAGTGAGTTTATAAATTGAAATAATAGTGATGGTACTAAGCAATTCAAGGCCAAATTAGTGGTAAAAAGTTTTCAATGGAAGGTAAGTATCGATTACATTGAAATATTTCTCTTATTGTTAAGATTTCTACTATAAGATCGGTTCTAAGCATCATGACTGTAAAGGATTTGCATTTATAATAATTAGATGTGAAAACAACTTTTCTTCATGGTGATCACGAAGAAGACATTTATATATATTAACCAACAGATATATTGTACCTTGTAAAGAGAACATGGTATGTAAACTCAAGAAGGGCTTACATAGTTTGAAAGGCCCCAAGACAGTGGTACAAAAAATTTTGGTAGTTTTATGTCCACTAATGGCTTTAAGAGATGTCATGTTGATCAATATTGTTATTTTAAGAAACTTAAAAATAATTATCTCATATTTCTTTTGTATATAAATGATATGTTTGTTGCAAGGTTGTATACATAAGATTTCAGATCTTAAGGGACAATTGTTTATAAAGTTGCGATAAATAATTTGAGTGCTTTAAAACAAATTATTGATACGATAATTAATAGAGACAAAGGAAACAAGAAATTTAATTATCACAAGTTGAATATGTTACAAAAGGGCCTAAGCGATTTATCATTGAAGGTAATAAGCCAGTTAGCACTTCCTTGCAAGCTACTTCATACTCTCAAAAGAATAGGGTACAACTATGCATGAAGAACATGACTACATAGCTAAGGTTCCGTATGCTTCAGCCATTGGCAATTTAATGTACGTAATGGTTTGCACACAACCAGATATTGCTATGTAGTGGAAATTGTTAGTAAGTTTATGAACAACCCATGGAAGGGGGCATTAATGAAAAGCTGTCAAATGTATTCCAAGATAGTTGAGAGATACAATTGATACAGCGTTGTTCTTTGGAGGATTAAAAATATGTTTGTAGGAATATGTTGATTTAAATCTAATATGAAATATTAATAGAAAAAAGAGCAAAGAGGCATATTCACTTTGGGTAATGCAAAAGTTAGTAGAGTCTTACAGTTATAGAAAATTGTTATCGTCTCAACGATAGAAGTAAAGTATGTTGCTGCAAGGAACTGATGTGGTTACAAGGTGCCATTGAAAAATTAGGTAAGAAGCAAGAAAATTATAAATTATATAGTAACAGTTAAAGTGCAACAAGTAAAGCACTTGATCTTTCATTCAATAACTAAACATATAGACATCAAATATTATTTCATACGTTCGCTTTTAGAAAATGAACGATTGACTTTAGAAAAGATTCACACAAGTCAAAACTCTTCAAATATGTTGACCAAGTTGGTTCCTATAGATAAATTGAAGTCATGTTCAGTTTTTGTTGATTTTCAAGTTTTAAGACTAATAGAAAATTCACATTAAGTTCTCTATGAAGGCATGACTTTTATAGATGCAGTAGATTCAGTGAAATTTCTTGTGATCAATATCCAAGTGGAAGATTGTTAAGCTCTATGAAACCTGATCATCCGTGTCACGCCCCAAAATTTGAGTGCCTAAGTAAAGCAACTAGGAACTCGAATCCCAAGTAGTGAGATATGTGATTTGTATATCAACTATATTTACACAATCATTTTCATTCTATCATACTAAAATTATCATTTTAAAAACTAATTTTATTCCATACACAAAACAATCATCGCAATTCTCATTCCATCTATATTTGATTTCAAAGGACCGAATGCAAGAAAGAAATATATTCATATAATTGCATGTCCTTATATCAACTATAATAAAAATATAATTGAGCTTAAACTTAGAAAATAAATCAAATTATGCTTAAAACTATATGTAACTTAATAATAGTATCCAACATTTTTGAAATAATCTAGCCTTGTATTTGTAAATGTTTAAAATAGAGTGCGCATAACAACTCAATCGGATTATCTTATTTTCAATTTCAAAATTTTAAATGTACAATAACATAAGCTCAATATAATAAACAGGAAATCAACACCAGAAATAATTTACCAAGTCACATAAATAATTGACATTCATAATTTTTACATAAAAATAAAAAATGGTCTATTCTCGGTGTTATCTTTTTACAACTCCTTAGCTTCCTCTTTCATTTGTATGTCTTTTCACACAAGCTCGGTTTAGTCATGCGATGTATCGCCAAAGATCGTTGCCTTAGATTGGTTGGCTGGTGAGAAGAGGATCCTCACAGTAGACAACTTAAGAAAGCATCGAATGTAACTTCCAAATGTGTGTCTTCTATGTATGCAAGCTGAAGAGACTGTGGATCATATCCCCATCCATTGTTCATTCTCCGTAGACATTTGGTGGAGCTTGCTTAGATTAGCAGGTGTTTCTTGAGTCATGCTTAAATCGACTGATACTCTTTTAGTGGGTGGTATGCTGAAGCTAGATGTTTGTTGAAAAAAAAAGTGGTGAATCATTTTTTTTACAGTCATCTGAGTTGTTTAAATTGAGCAAAACAATCGCTGCTTAAAAAACACTTCGTGAACGCCCTCCTGGCACGTAGCACATGCCTTATATTCCTCTCATCTTAGCACGAGGCAGGGAAGGAATACGATGTCCATGTTTGGCCGTTACAATTTTTATATTTACCACGCTAGATGTATATGATTTCAGTTAAGGCAGATATGGCTACCTTGGTTATTCAATACCTTTTATAAGGCTGTGAGAATGGCTGATGGGCCATATGGAGTCACCACTTGCTTGAAAATGGCTATAAATTCTATGGTTGGCTAGGGACAGTAGAATTACCAAATGATGGAAAGACGATGAGTCTCTCTCCTAAAATGACTCCTGTAATGATCTGCACCGCCGACTCGGGATAAGGGCCTCGATTATGGAAAAGGAAGAGATTAAGCACCCTTCTCCACCCGTGCGGCGCACGGTCTTTGGTTTAAGGAATTTTAATGATTTCTTTTGAGGGGGGAGGGAGGATTTTACAGTGACTTGCCAAATAAAATAAAAATAAGCAGGTTTAGAAATGAAATGAAGAGATTGGAATGTGTGGAACTGGAATGGAGTGGTTCTGAAGAGTTATGGAGGAGATGGGAAATCAAATACTCTTCTTATGCAAAAGAGATTATCAGACATCCCCAACCATAACTCCTACTTTTCACTCGAGCTACATCGATAATATGCCGTTATAGGTGTTTACTGGAGACTGGGTGCCACTGGACTTCAGTGAGAGCTCTTAAGTATGCTTGATTTACTTTTAGTGTGGTGGAAACTTTAATGAGTGGTTCTGATCGTTGTATGAGACCAATTATCAAAACGGCTCTTTGGACAATAGTCCCCAGCTGAGAGCTGTCATTGTCTCTCTGTAGGGTGAAGGTTGTGGACAGCAGTCTGTTTGTCTCTGGATTAAGACCATCGTGTTGAATGTCTCCCCTGGCTGAAAGTCTTTGGCCGCAGACTTTCCCTGCCTCTCTATCACACTCTCCCCATCTCATTAGCTGTTCACTCTCATTTCCATCCTCCCTTGCCAACCAGCGAAAGTGGAGATTTATAGGGAAAAAATAATGACTGTTGGCTACTGTGGGCTTGATGGCACCACAGTGATTACATAGTCGGCATTAGGCATCAGCTATAATATAGGTGAGGCGGTTATTTCAAAAGTTGTCAGAGGTAGCAGTTACAAGGTTACCAATGCAATTAATGATTCTCTGAGAACTAATGAACCACTAGTCATCCTTGAGTGTAGGGTGTCTACACACTTCTTCTTCGGTTGTAGGGGTGTTTTCTAGAGTTTTGGTTTTATTTAGAGATTAGGCCTTATAGGATCTCATAATCCTTATGTGTGGCTTGTAGGGTTGAAAGTCGGGCGGGTTGGGTCGAGTTGGTGCTTAATCCTAACCCAACCCAAGGCGCTTATACCTCAACCCTAACCCCTCGGGTTGGGAATTCTCAACCCAAGCCCAACCCAAGCGGGCTCAGTTGGGTAATCTGATTGATAGGTGCTAATATTTTTGTTATTACACTAGTCTATTATGTTTCAATACACGTCTTATTATATATGTTGTTATTTATCATAAAAAACTTCACTTATTCTAAACAAATAAGCTAAAATATAGAATAACTACCCCTTTAACACACAGGCATATCAAATTCAAGCATATCAAATTTCAAACACTATAAGTTTACTTACTAAAGTAATATGAACTAACAAGTTTACTTAACTAAAGTATAATAAAATTATAAATAACTTGTATATAGATCGAGTTTGGATTAGGTCGGGCAACCTGAGACCTCAACCTAAGCCCGACCCAAGCTTTATCGGGTTGGTGTTTACATAGCCCAAGCTCGAGATCGGGTTTGATACTTCCTGCCCAAGCCTAACCCAATGTCAGGTCGGTCGGGTTGAACCCACCCAACTTTCGGCCTTAGTCACTCGGGGTCTAGGTGTCTTTGTTGTTCCCTTCCCTTTCGTATATTTCCTTTAATCCTCTTTTATCTTTGTTTCTTTCCTTTTTCCTTGCTTGCTTACTTATAATTTATATTTTTTTTGTTGTTTTTTTCCTGTTTCCTTTGTAATAAAAGTATTACTTAAAAAAAAAACATAAAAATAAATATTAAATTAAACTGTAACGACTCTTTAGATCACCCATTTAAATCTTTTGGGGAATGACCTAAGGCAGAGCATCTGTATTAATCTTTTACGGAATGACTCATGGCAGAACACTTATGTTTTGGTAAATAACCCAGGGGAAAATACTCATGATAATCTTTCTAAAGTGAGCCTGGGCAGATCGTTCGTGTGTGTACATCTTTTAGGTAATAATTCAGGGTAGACTCAGGGTAGACACCTATAATAATCTTTCAGGAATGACTCCGGGTAAATCACATGGTTGAATAGGAAGCAATTGGAATGTTGGGTTTGACAGTAATTGACTATAGATGTTTGTACTCACGGATGAGAACGATTGAGATTAGGCTATGGGATAATCACAAATCCTAGTCTTCGAATGATCTAATTGATGAGTGGTTTGGATAGATGAAAGAATGGTCCCTATTATTTATTCTTTGATTGAATGCCTATAAGAGATGGTATTAAAAAGGAACGGTCATATCATTTTTAAGGTCATAAACAGGGTAGTTTGCATGGCTCATTAATGTGTTAGGGTTTAGATTTACAGTCGGTTTCTCAGATCAAGGTCGGACCATGATTTTATTAGAAGGGGCGATGATGAAAGGTTCAAAATCATGAATGATCGATTGTATATAACTTAGATAAGATCTTTATTAATTTTAAGATGATGCGATACTCTAGGTCAAAATCGGACGGTTCAATAACTTAATAGGTCCACGAAGAGTATTCTCAACAGTTTAGATCGATGGTAGATTAAGTGAGTTATGATGTATAGGCTTGGGATGAATGTAAGGGTGTGCATGTGCTTGAGGGTGGGGTTGTTAGATAGCAATCTCGATGATTAGATAAGCTTGTTCAAGGGTGGTAGACAAGATGAATAGTTAGATGTCTTCATCTAGTGATGTATGACTATTTCAATGGTTGATTTGATGACTGTTCGAGTATACGAGATATAGGGTCTCGAAGATCTTTACAATATATACAAGGGTCTAAGTGTGTGTATGTGAATGTAAGTTTAAAGCTCATTCTCTTAGAAGCTAAAGTTCAAATTGAAGTGTACACCAAGATTAGCACTCATGCGCCTATATGAGCGCGAAATTTTTTAGGTATTACAATAAGAAATGTACTATTCATCCAGCGAGCACTGTTGTGGGTCAAGCTCCACGCTAAGCTCGCTGGGGGTTGTTGGGGGGCAATGCCCCCTTACTTAAGGGTTCTGTAGCATAGACCCTGGCGTAGAGAGCAATTTCGTAATTTCATCTAGTGTTTTATGTAAACCCTAGATCATTGGAGTAATATATATTCTATCCTGAGAGAGAGTCGCCATTGTATTGAAAACTACTTCTTTATTTTTTCCTTTGAGCATAGTGGATTAGTGTAAATCCGCGAATGTACCGAAAGGGAACCATATAAATTTTTTGTGATTTGCATCTTTTCTCTGTTTTCTTTTGATTTCAATATTATTGTGTGTAGATAAGAAGGGATTTCTTTTCCCAACATCGCCAAGCTTGGCGGTAGTCGCTTTGACTTGGGTTAGAAAATGTGGCCTACTTAAGTGAATGGGTTGATCTGGCATTGAACCCTACTAAACGTGAGGGTAGGCTAACATGAGGGTTGACTAACATTGCAGGGTGACTAACAGTGGGATGTGTGTGCTAATCCAAAAAAAAATAAAAAACCAAAAACTACCAAACCCGAACCATCCGTATCGTTTACGAATGAGCCAGGCGATATTTCCCAACCCACATCGAAATTCGAAACAAATCTATAGACGATGACCATAGATGCATATGCAAGATACGTGCATGTTTACATACCTACTATTTAAGCATGGCTGGGCTTGCCTTTGGCCCATCTTCAACTCAAAACGCCGAGTGTGGTTGTGCCGCTATGGGTGGGCCGAGCCTATCCTGGTTATAATTAAATGGGTTGGTCAGACCGGCATGGGCTTGATGAATTTAAGTGAGTCAGGTTGGGCCACATTGGCAGTGGGTCACCAGTCTGGTTCGTGCTGAAACCGGATCACAATTTTGGAGATGCTCAAAGGCAGCCTGAAAAGTATTGAAAAATCCAATGAAGGAATGCCTTTTTTATGGTAGCAAATGAGATGGGCAGGCGGGTCGACGCATGTCTAATTACAGCGCATTAGCTATCAACCCAAGCCCATATTCAGCCTGTACCATGAGCTAATGGACAGGACTTGCTCGGGTCAGGCCCACCATTCAAATACTCAGCTCACCAATGTTAAGGGCCTGTTTGGATACACCCACACCGTTTTGAGCCAAACCCCTTTTCAAGATGTGCGTTTGAATGCACTATCGCAAGCTTCCCTTGATCCCCCAACCATCAAAATAGGGCCGAAAACCCCACTCTCCACGAACCATTTGGATTGGTTTTCAACGTTAGGGGCCTGCTTTTGGATAAAGTTGCATCCAAACGGGCCCTAAAGACATTGTAGTGGTTTGGGCCTAAATGTTGGGCTTTTTGGACAATTCATTTTTCGCATGAGTCCATTGGTTTGGACCTAAATGTTGGGCTTTTTGCACAATTCATTTTTCGCATGAGTCCGTTAACCATTGGCCCTGAAAAATGGGCCCCCTTTCAAGTGGGTTCATCCCAAAACCGACCCAGAGTGGCCTGAAGCAGGGCCACCAACAACTTATCGACCTAGCTCGATTAGGCATGGACTCTCACCAATTGCAACCTTAGTTGCTCAAGTGGGCCCCATTGAGAGACATTCTTCGATCACAGATTAGAGACGATTTCTGCATGATCTTAGCCGTTGCTTTATCCCTCTCCGTCCATAAATTACCTTCGTGTGTCATATTGCTCACTATGAAGATACGAACCATGTGGAGGCTAGATTTCAAGTGGTTGCAGACAAGGCTGTTGATGCCCGAGCCGAGGCTTGTTAATGACTGTGATGAGCTGGGCTCAAGCCTGTTTTGGCCTGAACCTTTTCAGGTCCAAAAAATAAACGGAGTGAGCTTGTGCTGCCATGTCCCGGGCCTGCCCAACACCGCTACATTTGCGATGTAGGGAGTGGATGTAACACCTTAGTGGGTGTTACCCTTACCGTGGGGCCCACCTTGATGATTTGTTGTATATCCACGCTATCCATCTGTTTCTTTCTCCAGCCCATTTTAGGAAGTGGTTCCAAAAGTCTCAGGTGGACCACACCACAGGAAACAGTGGTGTTTGACTGTCTCACCATTAAAAATTCCAAAAGGGCTCATCTTTAAGGATTTCGTAATGTTTACTTCCGATCCAACCTGTTGATAATGCCAACAAGAAGGGAAAATACAAAGACGATCTTGATCCAAAACTTTTGTGGCCCACAAAAATAATAGTCATTCCAGTGGTGTAGACCACATGAGATTTGGATCTTTTTAAGGTTTGGGATCGCGTCCTAAAAATGAGATGGAAAAACAGATGGACGGTATGGATATACACAAAATACATCAATGTGGGCCCCACTCGATTAGGGTAACAGTCAATCCGCTCCCATTGCCGTATATCTTTTAACCTGCACCTATTGAAGAGGCTAGGATTGTCGGTTGGATTTTTGGTCCATGAGAAATGACCGCCTACAGCCAGTGGCAAGGCTAACCTAACCTACGACCCAATTTTACAAAGCAGGTTGTCCTTGAAAATATCCAATATTTCAAGGGCAAAAGTGGAAACGAAAAAATGTGCCCCCATAATATCAACGGTTTTGATTGCTGAACCGTGGGCCCCCAGTTTGGCTGTTATCTTTCGAACGCCTTGGATTTGGAGGGGGGGCATTGCTCATCTAACAGTACACAACTGGGGCGGAGGATTCAGACCATCTAAGTGGGCCTCGTTCCCTGATGGCCCATGTTTGAATGGATTGTCATAGCTAGCCATACAACTGGGGGCCTTCAAATGGACGATTGAAAATGGAAATGGTGGATTTGATACTCTGTTTGCATGATTTTCATTGGCGGGCCATCCATGGATGGAACCCACCTAGATGGATGGTCTGGATGCACTTCCCCATCAGCAACGTGTCACTTGTTGGGTCTAAAATGCACCTTCTTTATCTAGCAAGTTGCATCAAAATCGGACCAAAATCTAATGCACCCTCTAGGTGGGCCTTTTGGCTGTTCGATGTGGCTTCTTTCTTTCAACCGTTCATTTGCACGCTATCGCTTGTATAACTGGGATTTCAACGGTTCATTTGCACGCTATTGCTTTAACAACTGGGCTCAGTCTTGTGCTTTCAATCCTCATGATTTTGTGCTTTTGATGGTTAGTTTCTTGGATGGTAGAGCCCACCTGATGAAGTGTTCCCACGGACACATGGGAGAAATGTGGGGCCCACCATGAGCTGGAGGGATAAATGTGGGGTCCACCATGGCTCATTGATGTAACTCAGCGATTGTACACGTGGCACAATATAACTCAAATCAAACCGTATAAATCCTGCTTCCCACATTAGGTGGGCCATAAACTGAGCATTGTAATGAAAGTAACGTTTTAAGAAGCCAATTGCAGGACATCTAATGGGCGGTTAGGATAAATAACAGTTAATGGTCTAGATTCAACAAGCAAATATGCATTAGAAATGAGAGGCTAGGATGGTATAGTCAACCTAACTTCCAGTTTATTAAATAAATATCTGCAGTCGTCCCATGATTTGAACGGTTTTAGACTGAGTTACATGCATTCCACGTGGACAATTGCTGAGCGCACCCGTACCAACCACCACTCTCAGCCACAGTATTAAAGAAACTTCATTTGACCAGAGGTGGGACCCACCGTTGCGGTATGACTAATTGCTGGGGATGTTGATGGACTCGGATTCGGTAGTGGACGCGGATTGCCTCCGAAAGCCTTTCGCAGGCATCTCCTGCGCTCGGAATCTATGTGGGGACCCACCGTAATGTTTGTAAGAAATCTACTTCGTCCAACAGTTTTGTGAGATCATTTTAGGCGTTGCTACCAAAAATAAACTGGATCCAAGACTCCAGTGGGCCGCACTAAAGCAAAAGGTGGGTAGGGAAATTCCTACCGTTGAAACCTCTGTGGGATCCACAGTGATGTTTATATGCCATCCATACCGTTCATAATGTCATTCCTACTGAGATGAACTGAAAACATAAATATTATCCTGATTTGAAACTTCTGTGGCCCCACGAATATTTCAACTGTGGAAGTTCAATCGTCACGTTTTCGGCCTACTTGAGTCTTTGATCATGTTCATATTTGGTCTCAACGCCTAAAATGATCTCAAAAAACGGTTGGACGGCGTAGATTTCTCAAAAACATCACGGTGGGCCCAAGCTAGATTCCGAGCGCAGGAGATGCCGCGAAAGGCTTTCGCAGGTCATACGCGTCATTCGGTAGTTACCCCTCCAGTACGGACGTTAGTACTGTAAAAGCTCCATGGCTCTACCATGATGTATGTGTTTTACCATGCTGTCCATCCGTTTTGCCAGCTCAGCTTAGAGCATGGGGTAGATCCAAATATCAGGTGGACCACGTCAGAGTAAAGAGTGATGAGATTGAAATGACTACCATCAGGTGGACCACGTCAGAGAAAAGATATTTGTGTTTTCCCTTCATCAGGTGTGTGTGAATTAATTAACAGGTTGGATGGCAAATAAACATTACAATAGGGCCCTAAGGAAGTTTTTAACAGGTGGGAATTTAATTGCTATTTTTTGCTATGGTTGGTCCACCGGAGATTTGGGTCTACCGTCATTTTTGAGCTCATATACTGAAACAAGCTGGAAAATAGATAAACTGAGCGGATAAAACACCTATTTGTTGGTGGAGCCCAAAGAGCTTTTTCAGCACCCACGTGGTCCCATGAGAGCGCGGATTAGGTGAGACCCGGACTCATCCAAGACGGTGTGCCCTAATATAGGACCACATTGATATATGTTATCCACACTGTCCATCTATTTTTTCCAAATTATTTTAGGCCATCATTCAAAAAATAAAGCAGATCCAATTATTAGGTGGACCATACCATAGGAAACAGTGTGGATTGACCATTAATAAGCCACAAAGTTTTGGATCAAGTTGATATTTGTCCCCCCAAGCTTATGTGACACTGTCAACAGATTGTATAGCAAACAAACACTACCGAAACATTAAGGTGCATCTTAAGAAATTTCTAACGGTATGGCATTCAATCACCACTGTTTCCTATGGTATGGTCCACCTGATAATTGGATCTGCTTCATTTTTTGGACAATGCCCCTAAAATGATTTGAAAAAACGGCTGGTCAAAGTGTCTATAGAATACATACATCAAGGTGGGCCCCACGATAAGGACCGCACCCACTTGCGTGATGCCAGGCTCTCACCCAATCCGCTGCGGTTCCGTGCGGTGACTGCTCAATCCTAGTCTGATATTTATGAACACGGATTTCTAACAACACTCGACACGGTGAGCCCGTGGCAAAATAGAAAGCTCTGTGCAGCCCGCCGTGATGTCTTTGTGGCATCCAGTCCGTCAGTTTCCCTATCTCATGTTAGGAGTTGATCCTAAAGATGAGGCAGATCCAAAAGAAAATCCAAGTTAGCCCCACCACATGAAAGAGTAAGGATGGGACGCCCACAGTTGAAACTTTCCTGGATCCCACCGTGATGTTTGTATGCAATGCAATCTGTTCATAATGTGAGGCCCGATCAGGATGAAGAGAAAACAAAAATATCAGCCTGATCTAAAACTTCCTTAGGCCCAATAGGTTTCAATGATGGGCCCTGGGCGTCCATTCCCAATTTTCTTTTTATGGTGCAGCGTATCACGGTCCCAACAGCAGATTGATGGAACAATCCTAACCACTGATTAATGTAAACATTTATTGAAATAGTATAATTAGATATGTTTCATCTTAACCGTCCAATAAATGTCCACTAATCCTATAATCAGGCAATCAAACCATCCTAATTCTGAGCTGTCTAATTTGAATTACTCTCATGCCAGGTATGCAATTTCTTAAGTGCATGCGTATCATGCACCACACCCTTACAGAGTATCTACGCTTTTTCTAATTTCTCAGATATTTTTTGAGTTGCCGGACTTTCACTCAATCTCAGCCGGCAATAAAGGGCCCCAGATGCTGGATCAATGCCACGTGGCATCTACTTTCATGAGAGTCGGCAAGGGAGAATGTCTTTTGAAACAATCATTCACGAGATTGATTAGAGCGGAAGCTAAGGCAAAATACAAAAGCATATACCTTCCGATTCCCAATGAGTCTTGGCTCGGCTCAGCTCCTCTTCAACTCGCTGCGTTGCGCACACTCGAGTTCAGCTACTCGCGCGAGTAGGAATTCGTCTCTCACGTGTGCCAATGTGCATCCTATGTCCGCTCAGCTAGTGGGTCCCTACCAAACAAGCGCCATAATAGCCCAAAAGCCAGGTCGACATGGGGAATCGGCTCTGGCCATGTTTATGGAATGATAGATGGATGGTTGAAAAGGGTTGATTTCGGATCCTCATTTGATCTGCATATGTGGCCCACCTGATGAGATAAACCAATATGATTAACAAATGGACGGCCCACATCTCGTACGCACATACCACGTTAATGCAAGCCCGCGAGTAGCATTATCAAAGAGAGCTTGCGAGTACCATTACCGATGTTACTCGCTGATTAGGTGAATGAATCCGGGTTAATAACCTAGTGGGCGAGTCCCTGAGCGTGGGCCCCACCTCGATGCACGTGTTTTATATCCACGCCGTCCATACGTTTTTCCAATCATTTTAGAATATGGCCCCAAAATGAAGCAGATAGAAATCTCAGGTGGACCACAAACTCTTTGTGTGCCATAGTGTGACTTTATCAACAGGTTGGATGGAAAATAAATATTATGGTGGACCCTAGGAAGTTTTTAATGATGGACGTTCAATGACCACTCTTTCCTGTAGTGTGGTCCATCTTTGGCTTGTATCTGCTTCATTTTTGGAACAATGCCCTAAAATGAGCTGGAAGAACCATTACACATACATCTAGGTGGGCCCACGGTCAGGGACTCACCACTAAGCGGTTACCCAGGACTCACCTAATCTTCGCCCACAGGAAAGAGAGAACTAATCCCGCCAATGGGTTACTTCAATGGACCCCACCAATTGATCACTTGTTGAAAAAGATCCAGGCAGTCCCACTCATCAGGCGGGCCGTACCATTAAGATTAGTGAATGGGGGCAACAGTACGATGTAGAGGCGTGGTCCACCTAATTAGTGAATCTGCCTGATTTTCAACATTTGTATTCTTCACGTTGTGTTGGGTGTATGTCTAATCACCGACAACTTGGTTAGAAAGGGACCTACGGTAAGTCCATTGGATGAGATTTTCATGCCATGGATCATCTATGCACTGCTGAACGAATGGTTCTGATCAGCCGAAAGAGCCGGTGCCTGGCTGAGAACCCGAGCATCCAAAGCTCTGTGGGCCCCATCATGATGTGTGTGGGACATCTACTCCGTCCATCGTTTCTGCCAGCCCATGTTAGGACGAGATGCCAAAAATCAAGTGGCCCCACCACAGGGAGCAACGGGGATAGGTACGCCAACCATTGAAAGCTTCCAGGGACCGCCGTAATGTTTATGTGCCATCCAAACCGTTAATAAAAAGATATTCCCAATGTAATGTTTATTTTCCATCTCACTTGTTGATAACGTCATAAAGACAAGACATAGATGAAGGGAAAACACAAATATCAGCTTGATCCAAAACTTTTGCTGACCCCAAAAAATTTTCAACCCTTAAGAGTCCAATTCCCACTATTTACTCTGGTGTGGTTCACCTGAGATTTGGATCTGCCTCATTTTTTGGATTATCACCCAATAAGGAGCTGTTAAAATGGATGGATGGCGCAGGATAAAATAAATACATCACGATGATGTCCACGGAGCTTTGACACTAGCTAGCTGGCTAGTGTGATCACTAGCCAAGCCGCGTCCAGCGACAAACCGAATATCATGCCTGATCTGGAACTTAGCTCCATCCCCGCTGTTCACTGTCGTGTGGCCCACTTGATTTTTGGATGGACCTGATTTTTTTGGCTCACTCCCTTACATGAGAAGCCAAAAGTATAGAAGGAGTGAATCTCAAGCATTCATCAGGGTGGCCCCACATTCCTTTTCGCTGCAACTTGCACGGGCTTGCCTTCAAGTCAAGCGACACGTACTTTTGGAGAGCCCTCTTAAATAACGCTACCCTATTAAATAGGGGTACGTTTCAGGTTGCAGGTCACAAGACTCACAACCGCACCATAGATTCCTTCAGCCAAAAAACAATCAGTCCGACAATTAGGTGGAGCACACTTACATAAAAGACATGGGTGGGCGAAAATATATTCAATATACTTGTATGGCCCACTGTCTGATCAGGTTGACCACCTCTCTCTCTCTCTCTCTCTCTCTCTCAACCTCCAGAAGCTACATGGGTTAGCGTCCAAGGGTCGTTAGGTTCGGCACCGGCAGCCGTAGGATAGGTTAAAGAGGCAAAAAGAGGTGGCAGTCAGTCGGCCAGACTTTCGAGCCAACCTTTAGGTCAATTGTCCGTGCGTGAGCCTGGTTGTTAGGCCAACCAAATATCAATGATGGGTCTTCATAGAATGCGGGCCCCACATCACACAACCGAGCGTGTGGGTCCGCATTCCCATCCGGATAATCCATCTGATTGATATGTCACAGTGCACACAGGGAGATCCAAAACTCAAGTGGATCACACTATAAAAAACAGTGGGGATTGAATGCTCTCTAAAAATTTTGGGTCAGGATGATGCTTGGGTCGGCTATTTATCTTGGTGAGAATCATCTTATGACTGGATCAAATCCGAGATCCCTAGTTGAAACTCCACAGAGTCCACCAACGAGGCAAGGCCCCAAACCCAAGGATGTCTCTATCATATCATAACATAACATAATAGAGCCCCTACCCACCAAACACGCAGTTGGATAGGAGATCAGGACCATCCATCTAGTGGGGCTTAACGTGGATGGTTTATGATTAAGATTGACACAGATTGGTGGATCCTAAGCATCCAATTTATGCCCTTTATACTAACAATGAAGGTAAAAATAGTTAATAGGTGAATTTCAGCTGGGAAAATGATAGCTAGGATTCTGTAAGTCTGATTCTTTTTGAGGGAGCATCGACCGTAAGGATGACAGGTGAACGGTTGGATGCTGCCCTCATACTGCCAAACGTAGGGTGGACAAGGGGCTCTATAAGATTAGCTAGAGACGCACATCGTACCATATTTTTCTCCATGCTTTCTGCAGTCATCTTTAAGACTGGGTACCATGAGTCTGATTGGGCCCACCCAACGGAGCCTGATACACAAGGTATCATAAGATGCTCATCGGAGGCAGGTGAGGCACATGATTCAGTACCATTGACACGAGTATTTTCAGTACAATTGATGTGAAAGGCCTTCATAGATAGTAGTGTAGAAATTGTTGTCGCAAAGTGACTGCATACAAACTATGCAAGCAATGCAAATCTACAAAAAGAAAAAAGCTAAAGTGAAAAAAATAAAATAAAAAGCAAAAGAGGAGATAAAAAGTTAAATGATTTGATGCTATATTTATATCCACATGCAAGGCAGCAAAACTTACTTTTTTTTTTTCTTTATTAAAACAACGAAAATTGAGAGAATATAAGGCTTCGTTAGAAGAGAAGGCATTTCATATTTGAAATTTTCACTTCCTTGTAATTGTTAGGTACCATCTTAATATTCTTTTACTAAGGGCCTCAGAGTGAGGTATGATGACCGTGAGTCCGATTTACCTCTCCTCTCTCACGAGGGGGCAGGTTCCAGTGAATCGGATTCAGGTTTAAGGGTGGAAGAGGCCACTGGAGAGAGAGAGAATCTGAGCCTCCTGAGTCGGCTGCCGGCAGTGCTATGGCCAATAGAGAGCCCTTCGAATTAGATTCTATGATCTCGCAGATTTTCCAGGAAGAACTGGACGCTGCGAAGGAGATATACGAAATCCCTGACTATATAGATTTTAGGGTTCCTGACCGAGCCGATAGGCCGAGCCGACCCAGAGCCGGGGAGGTGGTTATCTCTTTGATGCACCTAGAGTCTAGGCTGAGGTTACCCTTACATCCTTTCGTGAGGGAGGTCCTTAGCGTCTTAGGTCCATCTCCGAGCCAATTGCAGCCGAATGCATGGAGGTGCATGGTCGGATGCTATATACTCTGGCGGAGACTAGGAAATAGGGAGTTTACCTCCAATGAACTTTTCTCCATGTATATCCTCAAGTCCTTGGGTGGCCAAGGACTTTATTATTTTTCGTCGTTGCCGGGCCAGGGTGGCTCGATTATCACCTGTATGCCTTCCTCCACCAAAACTTGGAAGAGGAAGTGGTTCTTCGCGTCGGGCAGTTGGGAGTGCGCGCCGGACGAGCCTCAACCCCTGAAATTCCGAGTCCGAGCCGACTTCGCTCTGCCAGGTCGGATGAAGTCCCGACCTAACTGTTTTTCCCAATTCTTTCGAAAAATAAACATATATATATATTTTTTACTCATGTATCGGTTCTTTCTTCAGTGTCGGCGACCATTCGGGTGGCGTTATCTGTAGTTGAAGAGAGACAGATCCACAAAGCCCGAGCCGTACCTTCTGCAAAGAGGGACTTCCGGAAAGTAATCACACTCAACTCCGTTGCTGAATCAGGTCGGTAAGCTGAGCTGATGATATATTTTTCTGCTCGTCGCTTCGCTGTCCTCACGTTTTTTCTTTCCTTTTGTTTTTTTTTTATAGGAATGGCTCCGAAGGCAATCTCCAAGCGGAGGATTCCAGCTCGGTTTCTGGACCGAGGGCAGAGCTCTACTGAGCCCCCTAAGAAGAGGGCGGCTACTGCTGAGGCGCAGAGACCGTCTCGCCTGCCCCAATCCTTCATTTGCGATTCAGGACAACTTCCCAGCTCGGACTCTGCGCAGCCCAGAACAGGGCCAACGGAGCCCAGAACCGGGCTAATGGGGCCCAGAACCGAGCTAACGGGGCCCAGAACCGAGCCACTGGGGCCCAGAACCGAGCGAACGGCTACCCCGGCGACATCTGCTGATGAGCCGGTGATCAATGTGCCAGATAGCTCGGGCTCTCGGGCTGAACCCATCCACATATCCGTGCCTCCAACCGTCTCTTCTCAGACCTCCCCTCCTGCAACAGTTGGACCTGACCGACCTGCTGCGGGTGCCTCCTCTTCTCAACCTCTTCGACCTCGTGCTGCCTCGGCTGTGCAATGAGAGGACCGGGTCGAGATGCCTCCGCTGACGGAGCAGTATTCAAACTGGATGGAGGGCATCAATGCGTACATGCGTGTTAACCATGCCATCCCTCAAGACTTGAATATTATAGCCTCTTCTGACCCGGATCAGATGGTTGGGGTGGTGCTAGAGAGCTGCCTCAGGGTAACTTTACGAACTCCTTTATTTTCTTTCCCATATACTTGTGACGCTTTCTGTGTTGCTTGCTAACCGTATTACTTTCGCAGGATTCGGCTGCACTTATCATGATCCGTAAGGTGATGGCCGAGCGAAACCACCAGGCGCAGAAGGCTCTAGCTGCTACTGCTTCTTGGAAGAAGAAGACTGAAGCCACGAAGGCTGAGTTGGACAAATGCGTCCTTCTTCTGAAGGAAACTCAGTCCGAGCTGACGTCTTCCCGATCCGAGCTGGTGTCCACCCGATCCGAGCTGGAGTCTTCCCAGTCCGAGTTGAAGGTGGCGCAATCAGAGCTGGAAGTATCCCAAGCTCAAGTCCAGTTTCTAGAAGAGGCTCTGAAGGAGGCTGAGACCAAGGCCGTATCCGACGGAAATAAGGCCGAATCCCTCGAAGCTGCTTTGAAGACGGCTGAGGAAGAGAAGGTGCACCTGGCCGAGCTTCTGAAAGAGGTCCAGCTAAAGCACCTGGCAGATATTAATGGGGCGAAGGCTGAGTACGAAAACTTGTCTGCTATTTCTGAAGATTTGTACAATAACGGACTTCAGGAGTACAGACGCCTCGTGCTTAAGCACTTCCCATCCCTTGACCTTACGCCAGTGGACGAAGACGAGGAGGAGGAAGAGGAGGAGCGGGTCGGAGGTGACGGTGCTGGCCCGTCTGGCAAGGATTAGATTGTATCATTTTTTTTTTAGATGTACGCAACAAAGTTTTGAATACAAGCCCTTTGAGGCAAATTTTGCTAATCCTGTTGCAAATTTTACTTTCGTTGTCGTTAATGTAGTGAGTTTGCATGGTTAAAGCGATCTGGGGCTGGCTAGCCAGGTCGGCCGCCTATATGCCCACCTGTCAGTAAAGTTAAATGTACTATACTGACATTAAGTTGTATTGACAGATCGTCGTAGAACAACTCCTAGGAAAGAATTTTATTCAAATAATTGTTCCAAAAAACATATTTTGTGCTGAGCACAATTCACCGTTCATGAATAATAGATTTTGAGATGTTCGGCGTTCCATGGATGAGGAAGTGGTTTTCCCTCCATGTTTTCGAGCCGATAAGTGCCGAGACGACGTGAGCTAATGACCTTATATGGTCCTTCCCAATTAGGGCCGAAAACAGCGGCCTTGTCGTTTATATGTACCTTTTTAAGGACGAGGTCACCAGCTCGAAATCGTCTTTCCCGCACTTTGGAGTTGTAGTACCGTCGGACCCTCTGCTGATATGCTGCTATACGTACTTGAGAAGCTTCTCTTACTTCTTCAAGTAGGTCTAAGCTTATTCGCAACTGATCTTCATTTTGGTCGGGTCTATGATGGCTTGTTCTGCTCGTGGGCATTCCAATTTCCACCGGCACGACGGCCTCGGTTCCAAATGCCAGGAAAAAGGGGGTTTCCCCAGTAGTCGACCGAGCCGTGGTTCGGTAGGCCCATAGAACTTCGGGGAGTTCTTCCGCCCATGCCCCCTTTCTTTCTCCGACTTTTGTTTTGAGATGGTTCTTAATAATTTTGTTGACTGCTTCGACCTGACCATTGGCTTAAGGGTGGTGAGGAGATGAATATACGTTTTTAATGCCCAATCTAGTGCAAAATGTACGAAATCCTTGATTGTCGAACTGTCGCCCGTTATCAGTGATTATGGTGTTCGGGATCCCAAAGCGACACACAATCGCTCTCCAAATGAAGTCCGTAGTCTTCTTTTCTGTGATGGTAGCCAGTGGTTCTACTTCAGCCCATTTTGTAAAGTAATCAACTGCGACAATTGCATATTTAACTTGTCCTTTCCCGGTCGGGAGTGGGCCGATGATGTCGACCCCCCACTGAGCAAATGGCCAAGGTCCAGCCATGGGTGTGAGCTCTTCAGGCGGCAAGTGAGGTATCGGGGCGAATCATTGACACTTATCGCATCTTTTGACGGTTTCTCGGGTGTCTTGCTGGATGGTGGGCCAATAATATCCCTGTCGGATTGATTTCTGTGCAAGTGCTCGTGCCCCGGAATGGTTCCCGCAGCATCCGTAGTGGATTTCACGTAATACGTAACCAGCTTCTTCAAGACCTAAACAACGCAGACACAGGCTGGAGATACCTTTCTTATAGAGGACACCCTCTATCAGTGTATACCGAGCTGATCTATAGCGGATGCGCCGAGCTTCTTTCTGGTCGTCAGGTAACTCGCCCGATCGTAAAAATCGAATGATAGGATCTCTCCAATCTGGATTCTCCGATATCGGAAAAACTTTCGCGAGTCCATTTGACGATATGCTGCGCTGAGGGAGGAACTCGATGGGTATCATTCTGCCGAGTTCATCGTCTGCTGATGATGCAAGTTTTGCGAGAGCATCTGCGTTTATGTTCCCATCTCGTAAAATTTGGATAATTTCATAATGGTCGAATCGTAACAGTAGTTGTTGAGCTTTGCTTAGATATGCAGCCATTGTTCCTCCCTTCGCCTGATATTCTGCAGTCACCTGCCCGACCACAAGTTGCGAGTTGCTGAATACTTTTACCGACTGTATTCCTATTTCCGAGGCGAGGTGGAGACCGGCTAGGAGGGCTTCATATTCCGCTTCATTATTTGAAGCCCGAAACCCGAATCGAAGTGCGTACTGAATTTTGATCCCATCGGGTGAGGATAGAACGAGACCAGCTCCACTGCCTTGTGAATTGGAAGAGCCGTCGACGTGCAATGTCCAAGAAGGTGTGATATGTGTTACCTTCGGATGCTTGATAAGTTCACGATCGCACTCAACCTCGTGTGGCTCGGTTAATTCGACGATGAAGTCTGCTATAGCTTGTCCTTTGATTGCTGTACGAGGTCGGTATCGTATATCGAATTCGCCCAACTCGACAGCCCATTTGACGAGACGACCTAATGTTTCGGGATTTTGCAGCACTTGCCGTAATGGCTGATCGATTAATACGGCTATCGGATGTGCTTGGAAATATGGCCTCAACTTGCGAGCCGAGGTAATTAAAGCCAGGGCGAGTTTTTCGATTTGAGGGTATCGTGTTTCCGAGTCAATCAAGGCCTTGCTAGTGTAATAAACAGGCCTTTGTATCCCTTCGTTGTTCCGGACTAGAGTCGAGCTGACCACCGCTGCTGAAACTGCTAAGTATAAGAGCAATTCTTCTTTATGCACTGGTTTGGACAACAGCGGTGGGGAGCCGAGGTAGGCTTTCAGCTCCACAAAAGCTTGCTCGCATTCGGGAGTCCATGTCATTTCTTTGCATTTGCGCAACTGTTTGAAGAAGGGAAGACATCGGTCAGTAGCCCTTGAGACGAACCTGTTGAGTGCTGCAATCCTTCCTGTGAGCCGCTGAACATCTTTTATTGTGCGAGGCGAGCTCATATCGAGGAGGGCCTGGATTTTTTCTGGATTGGCTTCAATTCATCGCTGATTTACCATGAAGCCAAGGAATTTTCCTGAGCCCACTCTAAAAGCGTATTTGCTAGGGTTGAGCTTCATACGATACTTCCTTAGTATTTCGAATGTGGCGCGTAGATCGCCGACGTGATCTTCTGAGCGCTTACTTTTGACGAGCATGTCGTCGACATATACCTCCTAGTTTTGCCTAGTTGATCTGCAAACATCTTGTTTACCAGTCTTTGGTAGGTTGCCCCGGCATTTTTTAGTCCGAAAGGCATAACTTTGTAGCAGTAGAGCCCCCGGTCCGTGATGAATGCGGTCTTTTGTCGATCAGGAGCGTGCATCTGAATTTGGTTATACCCAGAAAAGGCGTCCATAAAGCTGAGAAGCCCATGCCCGGCGGTTGCGTCGACGAGCTGATCTATCCGTGGTAGTGGGAAGCTGTCCTTAGGGCAGGCTTTGTTCAGGTCGGTGTAATCCACACAGACCCTCCATTTTTCGTTCAGCTTTTTGACGAGGACCACATTCGCAACCAATCTGGATAACGTATTTCTTGGACAAATCCTGCCTTACGTAGCTTCTGTACCTCTTCTTCAATTATTGCGTACCTTTCCGTGTTGAAGGTGCGCCTTTTCTGACGAATCGGTTTCATGGTCGGATCGACATTGAGTCGGTGGACCATTACCTCCGGAGAGATTCCGGGCATTTCTTCATGGGACCACGCAAAGACATCTACATGCTCTTTTAAAAAGTTTATTAAGCCATTCCGTACCTCGTCTGTCAAACGTGACCCGATCTGGATAACTCTGGTCGGATCGGCTTCCGTCAAGCAAATGTCGACTAACTCCTCTGCTGGTGATCCGCGCTTCTGCTCGTCTTCTCTTGGGTCCAAGGAGGACGCGTGAGAGACAGTTGATACGGTGCTTTTATTTTTTCCTCTCAGAGAAAGTTCGTAGCAACGCCGAGCTTCTTGCTGGTCTCCCCTGACCACGCCGACCCCTTCATCAGCTTCGAACTTCATCGTCAGGTGATAGATCGAAACGGCAGCTTTCAGGGCCCGCAAGATAGGGCGGCCGATAATGGGATTGTAAGCAGAAGGGGTGTTTACAACGAGGAAATCAATCATAACCATTTTTTGGTTAGGCTCTTCCCCAACAGTGACCGGTAAAGTTATTTCTCCTTCCGGCATGACGTTATCTCCTGTGAATCCAGTTAATGCTGTTTTAACTGGCCTTAATCGGGAACGATCGATATTCATTCTTTCGAAAGCTGATGCGTACAAAATGTCTGACGAGCTTCCAGTATCGATCATCATACGGTGGAGCCTTTTGTTTGCCACTACCATTGAGACGACTAGAGAGTCGTCATGCGGGTGCAAGATTCCTCGGGCATCTTCTTCAGTGAACGTTATCGCCCGAGATGTAACCTTTGCGACTTTCGACGGTCGGCTGGCGATGTTCACAGACAACCCGGACGGTTCCGGTTCTGGCTGGGATGTTCTTGCTTGTCGCACATAATTTTTGCGCGAATTCCCAGAATCTCCAGTGGTCGGTCCGCCGAAGATCATGTGAATTTCTTCTACAGGATTGTTGTTCAGTCCTTCGTTTGGGTCGGCTGACTGATCTTCGTTCCTCCGGTCGTCCTGGCGCTGAGCGATGTAGTCTTTCAGAAACCCTTGTTGGATAAGGATCTCTATTTGTCACTTTAAATCAAAGCAATCCACGGTGTTGTGACCGTGATCTTTGTGGTACAGACAATACCTTGATTTTGACCTTCTGTTGGGGTCGGTTTTTATTTTCGCAGGTCGTTCAAAGTTGAATCTGCCTTTTTCTGCCAGATATACTTGCTCGATGGTTTTATTGAGTGGCGTATATTTTTCAAACCGCGGGGCAGGCGGTTTTGCTCCGTGGCTAGTTCCGCCCCGAGCCGGTGACCTCCGTTCTGACTTCCGCTCCGACCTGCGTTTCTTCGAGCCGCTGCTATCCTGACTATCTTTATTCCTGGTCGTTGGTCGGTGAGCATTAACCAGTTCTTCGGCATTGATGTGTTTAGCGGCTCGATCCAACAACTCTGCTACTGACTGGGGCGGTTCTTCCCCAATAGACCAAAGAAACCTTCGGTCTCGTAACCCACCGATCATGGTGTGTAGTAACACATCTTGTGAGAGATTCTCAATTTGCACTGCTTCGGAATTGAAGCGTGCGAAATAATCTTTCAGGGACTCGTCTTCCTTTTGCTTGATTGCTGCGAGGTGTGTTGAATGCTTTCTCGGGTCGGTGCTCCCGATGAACTGAGTGGCGAAGGCTCGGCTCAGCTGAGAGAATGAGCTGATTGTCCGAGGCTTTAGGTTACGAAACCAAGTCCATGCCGAGCTCGTCAAGGACAACGGAAAGGCCTTGCACATGATGTGTCCGTTGGCTCCGAGGAGATCCATGCGGACTTTGAAGTTCTCTAAGTGTTCCGCTGGATCTCCTATGCCAGAGTACTGCTTCAACTGGGGAACCTTGAACCCTTTGGGAAGGGGTTCTTCACGGATCTCGTCAGTGAACGGTGACTCAGATGAGTCGACCAGCGCGTCCACTGCGATTGGAGCTCGACCTCGCTGTGCTCTCTGAATGTTGCCCATTTGTTCCCGCAGTTCTCTTAGCTCGGCCTCCAGCGGGCCTAAGTTGTCGTCTGCCCCGTTGCTGACTTCATGATCAGCTCGTTCATGCGCGAGACGAGCTGTTCTTCGTCTTTCGAGTCGATGTCGCAGATCGTTGGCGAGCAAGTCCGTCGTTGGTCGAGACCTAGCCTCGGTAGATTTGCTGGCGGTTTCGCTTTCTTCGACCGGGATGGGCTGCTGAGAGCGTTGTGACGGCCGAGTCTGGTGAGAATGCTGGGATTGTTGAGGCTGGGAGTGGGTATGCCGAGGCCCCTCACGATCTCTGCTATTCGCCATAGTCGGATGGGCCAGTCCGGTTAGCAGATCTTTAATTTCATCCAGTCTTTGGTCCACATAGTCCAGTCGTCCATCGACTTCCCCTAGTTTGTGGTTAACACCTCCCACCTGTTCTTCGAGAAGAGACAACCTGACTCCTTGGTTGCGAGATCTCTGTTGTCTCCCCTGCTGAGCAGGAATAGGAGGATTCCCATCGGACTGGATGGCGGGGGTGTCGGAGAACGAACCTTCATTCTCATAGATTCGATCGTCTGAAGGTCCAGCGATCGCAGGAGCTTTTCCTTTGTATTTTCTCTTTCCAGCCATTGCAGAAGAGAAAGAATGTGCAGAGGTTGTCTTAGACAACTGGGTGAGAACACGGACTTCTTAAAAGAAGAAGGCGTTGATTCCCACAGACGGCGCCAATCTGTTGATGCCAAAAATTGGTCAACAGACGAAGATGTAGATATATGATCTGAATAGTTGAATGGAGTTAGGCTTCCGGTATGAAAGGACGGAGATGACGAAATCCTCAGATCCTGCAAAAGAATACAGAGGATAAGGGGGGTGGCTGGGGTCCAGCCAAAGACCCTCCGATGCCTAAGTCAGTGATCTTGAGTAATCGGATATTTTTTAGTATAGATCGATACTAGCTTGCGTACCTTGATAATGGCGAGAATATCCTTATTTATAGACTTAGGTTGCGAGATTGCTTGCCCTCTGAAGAGTCGTAATTCTAGCAGACTGCCAGTTGGGTTCCCGGGATCTTAGGATCTGCGTATAACAATCGAAGATCCTTATCCCTAAAAGCTGGGGATGTCGATCTTTTCTCCTGATATCTTGGAGTGAGCCCAAGATTACGGTTTTACAGCTCAGCTTGCTTAAGATAACCTTCATTACATCGGACCGAGCCGACCAATTTCCATCGGGTTAACATGACCCGACTCGTACCCGGGGCCTGAGATGGGTCGGCTCGTCCTTGTCGGGTCGGCAGAAAGCGCTCTTTATCAGGTCGGATCTTTACCCATAACACTCACTTTTTTTTCTTTACTAAAATAACGAAAATTGAGAGAATATAAGGCTTCGTTAGAAGAGAAGGCATTTCATATTTGAAATTGTCACTTCCTTGTGATTGTTAGGTACCATCTTAATATTCTTTTACTTGGAGATTAGTTTCTTTAATAAGTTAGAAAATATTACTTCATGATTCAACAATGTACTTACATCTACGAAACAATAATAATAAATTCCTTTTCTTTTTTAACTTAAATAGGAGAAACAAAATTACAACATTCACCTCTCTTTTACGTTTCAAGCTTTGTCACCAAGAATTACCCCAAAAGAACACATTTTCTCTTTATATGATCTCCCTTATATAGACTGCACCACATAGAGAGAACAATTCTAAATCCTAAATAAACTAGGCTTTATAAATATCATTCATGTGCAGATGTTTTTCCACAACAAGAATCCAACGGATGATTTCCTCTTTATGTACATACGTTTCAACTGCCATAATGGATTACTCATGTAAAACATCTTAGGATTGCAAGATTATTTAGCCATCGGATGGCTTTAAAAATAATGCATTTAATAATTTGGATCAAATTACCGAAGGTAAAACTAAGATTATGATTTACCAAAGTAAAACTACTGAATTTTGACTTTTCTTCCGCCCATTTAGCTTGCACAATATTTGATGAGGAAACATATTTCATTTCAATTTTAGATTTTTGTATTGACTTATGAATGTATGGAAATTCAATCTAAAATGATACTGTGCTCTTCACAATTATTATATATTCATATAGACCTATCATATGGACAGGCCGACTCAGATGGGTCTTAACACATGAATTTAGAGGTTTGACGTATATTTTTATACAAGGCCACTAAAGTAGTGAATTTGCTTGTTTTTTTTTACCAAGTTTAAATGAGGGATGGTATACCTGATGGACAGTTGTAGATTTCATGCATCTTAAATTCTTACCACTGCAATAGTTAAGCGTTTTCCTTCGTCCAATTGAAGGAATGAAATGATGTAAAATTGCATTTAGTTCATTTGCCCAAACACCTCACATATTATTTCATAATCTTAGGGTGCAGTCCGCCTACCACCCTTGCAGTTGGAAGCTAGGTAGGGCACATGGTGATGTTTGTGAGAAATCCATCCCATCCGTTCATTTTACAAACTCATGTTAGGGCATGGGCCAATAAATAAGGTATATACAAAACTCAAGTGGGCCACAAGAAATAGTGGGGATTGAACGTCACCATTGAAACATTCATGGGGTCACAAATATTTTGGATCAGGCTAATATTTTTGTGTTTTCAGTCCATCCTAGTGGGAATGACCTTGTGAACTGTTTAGATGACATATAAACATCATTGTGGTCCTTGGAATGGTATTAACGGTTCAAATTTTCCTCCCACTTTTTCCTGTGATGTAGCCCTTTGCCTTAAGTTTTTTACTCATATCATAGTGTAAGCTGGTAAAATGAATGTACTGGGTGGATTTCTCATAAACGCCACGGTTAGGCAATTTGTCCTCATTTAGGAGGTGTTTTGATCATAAGTAACTTTCGATAAGCCATTTAGCTAGGCGTTTCTACTTATATAAAGGATAAGTATGTTCCGTAAACAATATATTTATTAGCCAAAAAGTAAAAAAGCATGTTTGGTTTCCAGCGTCACAAGTATTTATTCCTCAAGTTTATTTGATCCTCCTCACATCCACCGTGCATCATGTTGGGTCAACCTTTGATATAGATCCTTCATTATGAGGGCCTCATCTTTTATGTAGGATCCACCTTCAATATCCATCGCCAACAGGAGGAGCCCACCTTTGATGTGGACCATCCATCATGGCTCCACCTCCGATGTGGGCCATTCATCATGTGGGGCCCGCCTTGGATATGGGCTACTCATCATTAGGGCTGACCTTTAATGTGGATCGTCCATCATGCGGGGCCTACCTTGACATGGATCATTCATCATGTGGGGCCACCATTATTAATTGCCCAACATGTGGAGCCCATTTTTGATGTCGATTGTAAGCCCATCATGTTGGCTAGAGCTGAACATGAGCCAAGTTAGCTCGATTAGCTTTCTTGACTTGGCTCAAACCAGCTCGATTCGGCTCGGCTCACCTTAATATATATATATATATATATATATATATATATATATATATATATATATATATATATATGGGAAATGGTACTATGAGGTCGACCTCATGGGAACTTTCCATGAGGTCGAGTAGTGTGGGCCCCACTGTTATATATATATATATATATATATAATGGTACTAATGAGGTCAACCTCATGGGAACATTCCATGAGGTTGAGTAGTGTGGGCCCCACTATGACGTGCATGTGTATTGAACATCCACCCCATTAGTCAGATGCACCATTCCATGATTAGCCACGAGCCTAAGAATCAAGCCAATCCATGACTTAGGTGAGCCACACCAAAGATAGTAGTTTAGGGTGGTTACCCGCTCATTGAAACCATTATGATCGTTTATAAGGCCCACTGAGATGTGGTTCTAAAATCTAGCCCATTTATTGTGTGTGTCCCACTTGGATGAGAGGTCTCACTAAGTTTCAACAACATCCAAAATTCAAATGGGGCCCAACAAGTGCTTTTAAATGTTTTATGCATGATTTCATACTGTTTCAAAGTGTATGGCTCACTTGAGTTCTGGATATGGCTGATTTTTTGGATATCCCATAACCTAGAGGGGGCCCACCAAATGCATGGTGTGGATGTTTGATACACATCACGATGAGGCCCACACAACTCGACCTCATGGAAAGTTCCCATGAGGTCAACCTCATAGCGCCATTTCCCCTCCCCCCCCCCCCCCCCCCCCCCCCCCCCCCCCCCCACACACACACACACACACCCACCTTGAAAAGCGCGAGCTCGAACTCGGCTCGAAAGATCGATCGATCGTGGAGCTCGACTCGACTCAGCTCATGTACAGCTCTAATGTTGGCCCCACTTTCAATATGGGTTGTCCAACATGCGGGCCCCACTGTCAATATGGGTCATTCATCATTAGGGATTGACCTTTGATGTGAACTGTCCATTATGTGGGGCCCCCTCTATGTTAACCATCCATCACTTGGGGCCTAGCTTCATTGTCCATAGCTCTTTGGTGTTAACCGTCTATCGTGTGGGCCCCACCTTTGAAGTGGATCGTCCAAATCATACCTACCTATTTTGGATTTGGGCTATTTATTATTAGGGGCCAACCTTTGGTGTAGACCATATATCATGTGGGCCCATATTAATATAGGTGATCCATCATATGAGTCTTACCTTTGATGTGGACTGTCTATCATGCAAGCATCACCTTCGCACAACCCATCATGTGGGGTCTCTGACATGGAGAGAGCTAGGGAAATGAACAAATAAAAAACTAAAATTAAAAGAAAAGAAAAAACTTTTAGAGAGATAGCTTTAACCACATGACTTATCTTACCAATTGCTACTAAACTAACTTAAGTGAAAAAAATAACTTATCTCCCTAATATAAGTAACTTATTTCGTGATATCCAAAGAAGCCCTTAAAGGTAATCTTCAAGGCCGTAAATTGTTTCTTCATTGTCTTGAGCATAATTGGTTTGAGCGGTATCAGAGAGTAAATCATCATCGTCATCAGAGGCTATTTGTGAGAGGGCGTCCATAAGGGACTTCTTGTATGCTGCTCGGCTACTGGTCCTTGCAATATCACACTGGAGTCTTGATTTATTAAGTAGAAATTCATGGTCAGGGTTATTAAGTGGGGTTTTGGAAAATTGGGGATTTTTAGAAAAATAGGCTATTAGGGCAGTTTTTGTAACTTTGTTGATTTCTAATTTTGGCCACCATTTTGTTTTAAATCGTCTAACAAGAAAAGGAGTAGTACTAGTTGTGCTAATGGTTTGGATATTATATTCCCACATAGCTATCCACGCTAAATTAAATTGTGCAAAAAATACTAATAAAGGTGGTGCTTGGTCTGGAGGAAAACAAGAAGTATCTTTAAAATAATTAAAACCTTCTAAAACTGGGCTAATTAGATTAGAGATATTTGGTCTTAAATGATTCCAAAATTTATAAAGCCATGCAGGGAATTTTAAAGGATTGGACATTTGAAATTGAAAAAACCAAGAGTGAGTAAAATGCCTATTTTGAAGGAAGAAAGCAAAAAGCCAGGCATCCTGGTAATCATAATAGATAAATGAATGAGGATTAAAATTTACTGAAAATTATTTTGGAGTATTAGGATTTTGTCCCCAATCGGGTAAAGTAAGGAATTTATAAATTCTACATTTGGAATATGAAATCTTTGTGGAATCAAGCAAATCTGGGATATGTGTAAAACTACATGAATCAGTATTGACTAATATAAACTCATAATAACGCTGGACTTTAGAACCTATAGTGGCGGGCCATTGCCACTCAGGGAGGAAATTTTCTTGAACAATTTGGGAAATACCTAAGTGTCGTATTTCTAATTCTATGGCCAAGACAGGATATACTTCATCTTTGTAAATATACTGGGGGTTGAGACTAAAAAGGTTGTCCTTGGATGAGGAACTAGAGGCTAATGGTGGAGAACTTTGAGCTAGCTGGGGGCTTGTTGGTGGATTTTGAACTACTTTAGAAAAAGATTGTGGTTTAGGTGTTTGAGAGGGAGATGGAGATAACGGTTGGAATGGATTCTTATGAACAGGGATGGTTGAAAAGGTTGGTCTAGGGCTAATGGTACTACCTACAATAGGGCTTTGTACTACTTGTTTTAGTTTGACTGGGGTCTTAAGTGGAACTAAAGCATAATCTTGCTTGGTTGTTTGTCGCGGCCGGCTATTCATTGTGACTAGTTTGAAGGTACTCTCTGGAAAGGAAATCAGGGAGAGAATTAGTGTCCCCATTAATAAATTCTATTTTGAAATCAAAACTAGATAAAATAGCTTGCCAGCGGGCGAAAATTTGTTTATGTGCTAAATTTTTAACATCTTTTTCTAAAACATCCTTGGCGCTTTTGCAATCAATGCGTAGAAGAAACTCTTTATTGAGTAAATCACTTTGAAATTTAGTAATACATAAAACCATTGATAGAATCTCTTGTTTTATTGTACTATAATTCTTTTGAGCATTATTCCATACTCCTGAGGTAAATCTAACTATTTCTTCTTTATTGTCGAGTTTCTGTTTAAGAATGCCACCATAACCTAATCCGGAGGCATCGGTTTCTACTATCTTAAACGCTTGTGGATTGCTATATGTAATAATGGTATGTTTTTAACCTTTTGTTTTATTAATCTAACGACGTTCGTATGTTCTTCAGTCCATGGTTTAGGATTCTTTTTAAGTCTATCATATAATGGTTGACAAATTTTGTTTAGATTTTCTATAAATTCTCTAACGTAATTAAGGCTTCCTAAGAATCTTTGTAATTGTTTTTTCTCTTTAATTTCATCGGGAAATTTATTTGTAAATTCTAAGCTACGCTCTATTGGTATTATTGTTCTATTATATATGTGATGTCCTAAAAATTTTATTTTGGTCTGAAATAATTTTACCTTGGTGGCTGAAACGACTAATCCATTTGTTTTGATGACTTGTAGGAATATCTTAAGGTGTTTCCAATGTTCATCTAAATTGGTGGAGAAGATTAAAACATCATCTATATATACGATAGAAAAATGAGAGTAAGGGTTAAAAATATTATTCATAATGTTCTGGAATTCAGAAGGTGCATTTTTTAAACCAAAGGGCATAACATTCCATTCATATTATCCAAAAGGTACATTAAAGGCTGTCTTATATTTATCTTGTTCGGATATTTGTATCTGCCAAAATCCTGATTTCATATCAAACTTAGAATAAATAGAAGCATTAACTAATCTATTTAATAAATCTTTTTTATTAGGTATAGGATATCTGATCCATTGTAATACTTTATTTAGAGGTTTATAGTTAATTACTAATCTAGGTGCTCCTCTTTCTATCTCTGCACTTTTATTAACATAAAAAGCTGAACAACTCCAAGGAGATTTACTAGGTCTAATTAAATTTTTATCTAGTAATTCTTGTATTTCTTTTTTACAGTATTCTAATAATTCTTAGTTCATCTGTATGGGTCTTGCTTTTGTTGGTATTTTGTCTTCCTTAAAATCTCGTTCATATGGTAAGTTTACTATATGTCTTTTCTACTCCAGAAAGCATGAGGAAGATCAGCGCAAATTTCTTGCTTAAGTTTTTCTTCGAATTGTTTTATCTTGTCTTTAAAATACTCTTTTTCTAGTTCTACTTCTATTTTCTTAAGGTGTATTTCTTGCTTTAAGTGGTGTAGATAATTAGTCTTAGTATCTATTAAATTTATAACTTTATTATAATGCTGTTGTTTTAATTCATTAATATTTCTAATTTGTGGAGGACTGATAAATTTAAGAGTAATATTTTCTCCTAGGATGTTTGTATGAATCCCTATATCATCAACACTAAATGGTTTGAGAAGTTCAATGAATGGGGTTCCTAATATTAATGGCCTATTGATATCATTAATTACAAGGAGGTCAGTAGTAAGACAGATTCCTTGGATACAAATCTTTGTATTAGGTAGTTTATATTTAATGTTAAGACGTGAGCCATTGGCTGTCCTAAGTTCTTCAGTGATTTTTTCAAAGTATTCACTAGGAACTATTCCTTCTTGTATACAATTCATATCTGCTCCCGTATCAATTAAGGCTGTGGTAGTAAAATGGTGATTTTTAATTACTACGGACACATAAACATGCCATTTTTGAGATTCCATTTCTGTTATTGTATCTAATTGATTTGTTTCTGGCATAGAGCCTAGGTCTAGAGAAGTAGATGGTTGATCAGCTATAGGCATATTTTGGTTTATAGTTAATATAGTCATTTACTTTTTTAAGTCTTGGATATGTTTTTTAATATTTTTTAATTCATATTGGAGGTCTTCTACTGTTGGTGTTCTAATTATGGGATCATCAAATCTTGCTATTATTTCTTTTATATTATATGATTCTAGGGTTTGTTTTAAAGGTTGGTTTAAGGAATCATGTAATTGTTTTAAGTAATGTTTCTTTAATTCTGGATTATCTATTTTATTAGCAAATTCTATAAGTAATTTTTGTTCATTGGTGAGTGTATAAATTTCTTTACTTAAAACATTAATGGACTTACATTTTCCTTTGTTATCACATCCTTGACAGTAATTAAAATCTGATTTCATAGAGTTGTTATTTTCACTATCGGTGCTATCTGATGAACCGTCTAAAATATCTATTTCATTATCGAAAAAATCTGAAATTTGTGTTTTGTCGTCTTGGTCTATATCGGAATCGGATGAGTGTTCTTTGAGTATATTGTATAAGTTGGTTTTTAGCTTATCATCTATGTCTAATTCAAAAATTTTAGTTTTTAAAGGGCATTTATTTTTATAATGTCCTACTTTTCCACACTTATAACAAGTTGGTGGGGATTTGCTGTTTTGATTGGAAGATGTTCTAAATGGTCGTCTTAATTTATTTTGTTGAGGATATCTTTTAAAAGGTTTTCTTTTTGAAGGATATTTTTGTTTCCAATGATAAAGTTTATTAAAATTTCTTTTAAAATTCTTACGCTTTTTATAAGATTTTCTCTTCTGGACTGATGGTGGAACTAATGGTTGAAATCCAAATTGTTCACAAAATAAACCTATCTGTTTATTACCTACCCTGGATTCTTTATCTAGCTTATTTTTAAGTCTTTGTTCATTACAAAATACTAATGCATCATTATTAATGTATGAAACTATATCTCCATAGATTATTCTGTCATATGGGATAGTATTATTGTAATGGCTAAGTAATTTATTTCTAACTCTTTCTGCAAATAAGTTTGGTAATCCTAATATAAATCTTTCTTTCCAAAAAGCCATATTGCAATCTGTCCTAAGCATAATTCTACTAATAAAATTATCTTTATACCATCTAAAATCGGACATATCATTTATTTTAAGATTATTTAAAAGTGTACTTTGTCTTTCTCTAATTACATTAGGGTCTCCTGTGAAGTGTTTAAGGATAGTGAATATAATTGTATTAACTGCATCTGGGACCTGTTGTCCATTTTCTAGGATAGGTGTTCCTGTAGGGTCTACTTTTAATCTGGTTAGAAGGGCATTTCTATCATCTTGGCTTAAGTAATTATCCCACCATCCTTTAAGCTGTCCCGTGAAGCCGGTAATTAAGAGCTGGGCAGTTTGAAAGTCAGTGTTATTCCGAGTTTTGTAGGTGGTTGCTCCCATGGCCATTTCATGTGCCATATTTAATATCTGATATTCGGCTAATCCATCTATATTCCATTCATATATCGAGTCACCGCTATAACTACTTTGTATGTGTTGTCCTCTTTCTTCAAATTGTAGGTCTATAGTAGAGGGTCTAGGATAATAGTTGCGAGTTTCAGGTAGCGGAGTGTAGGGATGTCTATGTCTGAGGGTGTTGGTATTAATGGTGTTAGGAACATTCTCAATTACTGCTACATGTGGGTTGTTACTAGAGGATGGCCTACAATTTTGTTGTCTAGGGTTATCCTGTGTTTGTAGTTCTGCTAATTTATCTGTAATAGCTTGGAGAAATTCTTCTGTATTATTACTATGTAGATGTATGTCACTAGAGAGTTCAGGTGGTCTAAACATTGGTTGTTCAGTGTCTATGTTATCTTTGAAAGGTAACTGATTATCCCTACTTTGGAGTATACTATAATTATCTGTCAACATTGTTCTAGTCTGAGTTACAGTATTTTCTATTCGTCCTAATTGTTCACCTATATTTTGGAGATATAGATTACTATAGTTATTTTGGTTTAAAATAGCTTTGTGTAGTCTATTTTGATCTGTTTCAGTAAGGGCTTTAAAAGGTGTGGCTTGTATGGTTGAGTTCTGCCCTTGTATTTTTAAGTTCTCGTTAGGTGGATTTGTGGCTTGTATTCTACGATTGTCTACCGTTGTCCAAGTATTAATTGGCTTTGTAACTACATTGACTTGTTTTATAGGATAATAAGTATCTATCCAGTCGAAAAAAGGAATGTATTCTACTTTGTCGCAATACATTAAGTGACCCTTGCGGAGGGTTTCTTGGACAGGAGAGGTGTAATGTTTACAAAATTGTTCGCGTTTAGCTAAATTTTTCATATTAAGATAATCGAGTTCTATTTTACAGACATAATCCATGTCTAAATTGTGGGATATCATATTGATAAAATTTTGGGGAGAATTATCGGCCATTTGTGAGTGAGTAGGTGAAAAACTAGGTTGTTGATGAGATTGAGCATAGACGGGTTGTACTAAATTATTCTGAGTATTAGTTTTGATTCCATGTATCTGTGTAACAATAGGGTCTATGGGGTCAGATGAGGATGGTTTAAACTGCGAGTTTGTTGTCCTAAAAGAGTGTGAAGATAATGAGTTTCTAGGGCTATTGACCTTAATTACAGCTTGCCTTTGTGGGGTAAAGTTGAGGATTATACTACCATCTGGCGATTCTACTATCTGTTCAAGTCCATTATTTTCTACTGGAGGTGGCGTATGTATATTTTCTAAGTTCCATGTAGAGGGTAATGTTACTTCTTCCCATTCTATAGTCCTAGGTATCATAGTGTGAAGATTTTGCATATCTGACTGTATTAACATGGTCTTTCCTCTAGGGCTCTCCTTCAGGGCTTGAGGGTTAAGGGTTGTATTTAATACTTTATAACATACTTTATATATTACGGCTAAGCTGTCACTTCCTTCTAATAGTTGTATACCCTGTGTTTGTATGTTTAAAACTAGACTACGTAATACGTGTTTGTCATTTATGTTTACTTTGAAATTTGGATAACAATCGAAGTGGACTGGTCCTTTGTTTAAACTGGTTTCTACGACTCCTAGAAGTGTATTTTGAAATGATGAGGTGTGCCTAGCATCTCTTAAACAGAGCAGTGTACTAACATTGAGGCCTTGTCTGAAGAGTGGTTGGATTCCTACCTGTACTAATCCTATATGTAAAAATTTGTATTTTTTCTTATTTCTACGTAATTCTTCTGCTGTAAATAATTCTATTTCAGCTTGGGCTTTATCTAGATTAACTATATCTTCTATGGTTTTTACATGGTAGTCATACGAAAAATCAAATCTACCTTCTCTTTTATAAACTTCTTCTTTTCTAACTACTGGTAATTTCCAATTACTAGGGTTACATTGTAAATTAAGATCTGTATAGGTTTCATGCAGACTATTAATAGTATTAGCGTCGTCGATACTATTTCTAGAGGAACTGCTACTACTTCTGAATAAATTATTCATCATGCTACTGTAGAAAGACTAAACTGTTCAATTTCGGACTCCCTGACGTCACAACGGCTGCCTGCCTCAGAGACGTTCCACTGGGCACACCACCTTAGAACAGTAGATCGATCTCTACAGTATTGATCACAAATAATTTATATAGAGAATAGAGGGCGTCTCCTCTGTGAGATAGGGTCGATGATGACTAATGGACTACTGTAGTCTGGTTCACCTTCTACAGTAAAGTCTCTGGGATACCAATTTCTATTTGAAAACCCAGGCGGTGGCTTTTAAGACAAAGTAAACTAAAATTAAAAGAAAAGAAAAAACTTTTAGAGACATAGCTTTAACCACATGACTTATCTTACCAATTGCTACCAAACTAACTTAAGTGAAAAAAATAACTTATCTCCCTAATATAAGTAACTTATTTCGTGATATCCAAAGAAGCCCTTAAAGGTTGGCAACTAGAGTTACAATGGCAAGATTATAATTATATAAACAGTTGCAGTGTTTAATAGAACCCCTTTCCTTATTGCATGCTACAATGTTTAATAAAGACACTTCACTTATGGCAAGCTAGATTTGATGCTTTGGCACGGGAGTGGCCGTTAAGATGGGCGCCCCCATCGAGGGTCGATGAGATCAGAACCTATCTCTAACCTTGGCGCAATGGACTGGTAACGGTTTCTCACAAGGGACATGGTTCTGGGATTAGTGATTCGGGTCGTCCATTTTGTGGGTCCAATGAAATGGCCCTACAGTGGACTGTCAACACCTTACATGTATTCTGGTTGTAAAAAAAAAGTCGCTTAAAATGAATGGTGGAATCCATAGAAATCAATCGTCCAGTTTTGAAGTAAACATATCTATCGACCAGATCCCAATATTTCAATCCAGGTGGTTTTGGACCACTGGTATACGTAAACCGACAAACTAGAAAGGCTGGGTTCATGGATCGCACATTCATGTGTACTGTAGATTGGAGACGAACATGAATTATCCATTGCTCAACGGACTAAAAAACATAGACGTCTAGATAGTATATAGGGAACATGCATGCATCTATCACGATGTTCTAAAGAGATCTGCGCGACTCAGATAGAACAGCTGATTCGCTACTACGTACCAACTCCAACTCGGTATATTTGTATCAGATCTAGACTATATATCATCTAGAACCTGTAATTCTAGAAAACAGATGCCATTTCACTCACCAGTGGGCCACACATTTATATAGACGTTTAACAAGAACTGATCAACAAACCATATTTGATAAATAACTGCAGGGCATATGATAACCTATCTGGCACAAATCGTAATCTAGATAATTTTCATAGTGGGTCCCATCTGATGAATGGCATGGATTATTAACACGTTTGTAACGTCAGCACGTGTGTAGGAAATTCAGTCCGTCCTCGTAAATCGCATGAGAATTTCACATATTTCCATGCAGTATCTTTTTTGTCTTGGAAACAAGAAAAGAACCAATGGCCGACGCCATAAGCGCAATATGATATCTTTTTCGGGTTCTTACACCGTGAGAGCCCTGATGTTGAGCGGAATAGATGAGGGACGGGGGATTGCGTCTGACCAGAGGTCGGACCTTTAAGCGTCCGACCAGATCTATACGAGGGCCCACCGTGATGTATCAGTTTATCCAGGCTGTCCACTCATTTTCTGAGATCATGTTAAGGGACGAACCCAAACCTTAGGCAGATCCAACGGTGTTATGGTCCACACCAAAGATAACTTTTGCAGTTAATGCAATTTGAATTTATGCTATGTGCATTTAATAGGCATTTAATGCAACCCAAGCTTACTATTTGGTGCGGTGGACTAGAGCTTGGATCTTACATATTGTTGGGCTCATACCTTAACATATCTTATAAGAGGGATGGACGGCTTGGATAAACCGATACATCACCGTGGGTCACAAAACAGTTTTGGTCGGACGCTTAACGGTCCGACCAAGGTCGGACGCAATCCGCGTCCATAGATGAGACCCCGGCCTCACGCAAGACGCTGCAGCCTTTTGAGTGGGGTTACAGCGTAGCCCACCTTGATGTATGTATTATACATGTATCCATGCCGTTCATCCATTTTTCCATATCATTACATGTCATCGTACAGAAAATGAATCAGATACAATTATCAGGTGGGCCATACCAGAAGAAACAGTGGTGGTTGACCATCCTAGCATTAAAAAACCTCTTAGAGTGCATATTAATGTTTCCATAGTGTTTATTTACCATCTAATATGTTGATAAGGTCACATAAGCCTGAATGAAAGTTAAAAAACAGATATCAGCATGATATAAAACTTTTGAATCTCATTAATGGTAAGAAATGACTTTTTTTTTTTTTTTTTTTTATAGCATGGTTCACTGGATGATTAGATCTACTTATTTTTTTGCATTATACCCTAAAATGGTATGAAAAAAGGGGTGTACGATGTGGATACAAGATAAATATATCAAGGTGAGCTCCTTGGTACGTAATTCACAATATGGACCGCACCATCTTGCTTGAGGGGGGTCTCACCTAATTTGCTCTCCATTGCTCTTCATGTTGAAGAGAGCAGATTAGATGAGACCCAACCTCACGCACAATGCGGCCGTTACAGTGGGGTTATAATGGAACCCACCTAGATGTATGTATTATATATCTATATCGTTTATCCATTTTTTCATATCATTATAAGTCATTGTACCGAAAATGAATCAGATCCAATAATCGAGTGGACCAAACGAATTGCATCCTGTCCCATCTATACAGAAATCGTCTCATGCATAGGTTGTGTGGCGCTCACCGTGATGTATGGGTTTTATTCACGCCGTTGATCCATTTTTAAAGATCATTTTAGGTGAGGAGCCAAAACAATGAAGCAGATCCAAAGCTCAAGTTGACCATCATTTTAAGTGAGAAGCCCAACAATGGTTATGAGGCTCACAGTTGAAGCCTTTCTAAGGCCCAACGTGATGTTTATTTTCCATATAACCGACTCATAAGGTCACACAAGCCAGAATGAAGGGAAAACTAAATTAATTTCAGCTTGATCCAAAACTTCTGTTGCCCTCCAAAATTTTTTTAATGGTGGGAGTTCAATCCCCGCACTGCGTGGTCCACTCAAAAGATAAAGATGGATAAATGAGTGGATAAAACTCATTAGAGTCGGCTTGGACCGATTCTTTCAGGCGGGGGCGGGATGCAGTCCGCTCCCCCTCGTGTGCGGGGCAAAATACGTGACAGAGACTTGTTTATATGGAACACGTGTCAAAGATCAAGACCATTCATCAGGTAGGGTACACCTTCATCATACCGTAGATTAAAAATAATGCTAATCAAGAAGTTCAAGCTTCGATGACAAAATATACGGTTGAAAAGAATTCTAACGGTTAAAAGATTCAACACACAATAAAATTGTGGTGGCATGCTTACAGTGCTACCTACCCGATGAATGGTCCAGATAACTGACACGTGTTTCTTACGTACGGAACTCTTACACGTATGCTGCCCACTCACATGGAGGGCCGCTCACTGAACGACGATATTATTTACTATTTATTATTTATTTTAATTTTTTTTAACTCTTATAATAGCAACAGGTCGTTGAGAACGTAAAGCGAAAATATCTTATTTTATCTTAGACCTGTTTGGTTTGAAAATATCGGCAGGAAGGTTAAGCTCTTTTCTACTTGGGCACACGATAAGCTCCTGTCACCTGTTGGGCGTAATTTAGAAGCTCGCCTTAAGTCTCCTCCTCGAATGCACGTGGCGGAGAAATACACGAGACCCAGGAGAAGCAGGTAGTGCGTACTGCGCACCATGTTACGTTAGGACGCGGATTGCATGCTTACAATCCAAGTAGCGAATAGATTGTGTGGGCCCCACATGACGTATGTATTTTATCCAGGCCATCCATCCATTTTTCCAGCTCATTTTAGGAGGTGGGTCCAAAAATAAGTCAAATTAAAATCTCAAGTGGACCACACCACATCAAATAGTGGTGATTTAATGTCCACTATTAAAATCTTCTTGGGGCCTTTGGATCAAGCTGATATTTGTGTTTTCCATTCCTTTAGGTCTGTGTGACATAATTAAGAGGTTGACTGGCAAATAACCATTACAGTGGGCCCCAGGAGGTTTTTAATAGTGGGCGTTCAATTAACACTGTTTTTCTGTGGTGTGGTCCACCAGATAGTTGGATTTAGCTTTTTTTTTTTTTTTTTTTTTTGGCTCATGCACTAAAATAATGATCCAAATGGGTAGATGGCGTGATAAAGCACATACATCATGCTGGGCCTACATAGAACCGTCCATTAGCGACGTTGCTCCTGACAGTATCAGTCTGCAGTCCGCATCCGTTACGTTAGAGACGGAAAACCAGAATTTAATAGAGCAGTCTCCGCGCGATAGGGATCAATCAAGTCCGTCCATCTAATGGGACCTTTGAGGGATGGAGTGTTTCCAGACAACACACTTATTGGACAATCCTGCCCGTCAGTTCTATTGAATTCTTGGATTTCCGCCCATTGGATAGATATCATCCCATTCATATGTATGCAGGTGTAACTACATGGACGGACCTGATTGATACATCACCACGCAGCGTGCTGTTATAAGGGGATCGCTGTACCATATTCCCGTTCTTCCTGGTCTACCCTATCATGGCTAGCATCATGGGTGCTGTAAATATGTGACAAATAGATAGGGCTCTCAATGGGTCGGATCTGGATCGGATCCGGTTGGATCCGGCTCCAAGTCCATATACGGATTCGGATCAGATTCGGATCCATCTCGGATCCAAAAGGTGATATCCATATCCGATCCATTTATAAATTGTTAGATACATTTCCGATCCAAAATCCATATAACCATCGGATTCAGGGTCGGATCTAGGTTCGAATCCACCCCATTACAAATCTAAAATAATATATAATATAATATATTTAATTTAGTAGAAAAATGATGCAAATCCCACTATTTACTATGGTATGGTCGACATGGCCGTAAAATAATTTGTAAAATAGATGGTCAGCATGGATATAACATATACATTAAGGTGACAATGAGTCGGATCTTAATCGGATTCTGATCGTACTCGGATATGTTCCTGTGAATCCATATCCAGTCCATTTAAGTAATCGGACCTATTTTAAGATCCAAATCTGGTCCATTTAACTAATCGGACCTATTTTAAGATCCAAATCCGCATTATACGGAT
Organism: Liriodendron chinense; assembly: GCA_003013855.2. Lineage (NCBI taxonomy): Eukaryota > Viridiplantae > Streptophyta > Magnoliopsida > Magnoliales > Magnoliaceae > Liriodendron > Liriodendron chinense. The sequence continues at coordinate 1,968,059 of PVNU02000815.1, read as the reverse complement.
TTGGAGCCAATCGGATCTCGGATCTGACCTGCTCCATTGAGAGCCCTACAAATAGATCTGTGATCCAGACCGTCGATCTGGCGGGCCACGGCATCGGGACATACTTGAATACTCTCAGCCATGAGCAACTCCGCGTATTTGTAGTTGGGGGTGAATTTCTATTGTTGAATGTGGTTGATCTAACCGTTCTGTCTGTAGGCCATTGATCCAATGGTTGGCATAGTCCAATATTACCCATGTGCGGACCAGCGGATCAACGTTCTTGATCATAAGACATGTTTGTCATCCGTCGGTGAGGAGGGAAGGCAGTACAGACCGTCCAAATACAGACCATTCGAAATTGAACCACTCACAATTTTACTCTTTACCATTCCTTTAATGGCCTTTATTTGGGTGGTCAGGATTGCTTGATCATGGTGATTTTAGATGTATGTTACAAGATGCCCGTGACAAATCCACTCCGTCCATCAGTTTCCAAATCCCACAATAGCACAGGATTCCAAAAAATCAGCCAGATCCAAAACTCAGGTGGGGGATTGAATGCTCACACCATTGGAAACTTTGCTTTTGTATCAGGATGATATTTATGCCTACAGTTTATTTGAGTGGTATCGACCCTATGAATGGTTTAGATGGCATATAAGGATCATGGTCGGCTCCTGGAAGATTTCAACGGTGGAAATTTCTGTTCTCACTGTCTTCGTTTCGTGTCGTGTGGCTCACATGAGTTTTGGATCTGCCTGATCTTTGTAGTCTTTTCCTATTGTGGCTTTTACAAACTGATGGACAGAGTGGATTTGTCAAAAAGCATCTATGTGGGCCCCGTATAGCTACCAACCACTGGAACTTCCTCTGGCCAGCGGCATAGGCAATCCTCTGGATAGCTGTAAATCCGTGCCACGTGTGCGTAACCGCCGATTTTCAACGGTGCAAAACTAACACAGGAATCGACGCAGTTTGGGGAGCGATTGATAGTTGCCACACTTCCCATTTGGTGGTTCACCTAATCTCGGCCGTACATGGCAATCTGCGCACGTGGTTGCTTGCTAGCTGTTGTTTTTATCGGCGGGTATACACTGCTTGCTAGTTGGTACCAGCCCGCTGGAATGCAGGGATTTCTCATTGACCGGAATAGTCTATAATAACCATTAAACGCAGAGCCGAAAACATCCAAGCTCTATAGGGCCCACCATGTTGTTTATGTAAAATCCACTCCGTCCATTACGTGATAACCCTTTTGTTCAACGTAGATACAAAATAAATAAATAAATAAAAATAAACGGATGACACACTCATATAGGCCAAACCAATGGGAACAGCCTAATTTTGGCACCGTTGTCTTCGTGATAACCCTTTTGTTCACCGTACATACAATAAATAAATAAATACAAATAAATGGATGACACAGCATAATTTTGGTACGTTGTCTTCACGCTGTGAGTTACACTTGATTATCAGGTCTAATGAAAGATACACACCGGCCTCACAAGGAACATGTCGTTGTCATCCCATCACCATTGTTTCCTCTGATGTGACCCATATTAGTTGTGGATCTGGTTGATTTGTGTCCCAAGGGCCTAACATCAAAGAGAGAAGACTGATGGACGGAGTGGATTTTACATATGCAACACGGTGGCCCCTCGGAGACGACCCGTCCATTTCTATGGTGTGTTGGCTTGAGTTACTATTATACTGTTGAGGCTTCCTGTATATAGGTGAGGTGAGGCCATTGTTTGGTGGACCGACATGATATTGTGGGCCCAACTGTGTATGGTTCATGCTTCATAAGGAAATTCCTGACCGGGATTAGCTTGTGAACAGCTTCAGTAGCTATCTTGCTACTGAAGTGACGTCACCAAGTTCTATGGAACCCCACCACTGATGTATGTGTTATATCCAAACCGTCCATCCATTTGGAGAGATCATTTTAGGATATGAGACAAAGAATGAGACAGATATAAAGGTCAAGTTGATCCCATCACACAGAACAGTGGGGATTGAACACCTACCATTAAAAACTTCCCTAAGTTTTGGATCAAGTTGATATTTGTGTTTTCCTTCCATCTATGTCTACATGAACTTATAAACATGTTGGATCTCAAATAAACATTATGGTAGACCCTGAGAAGGTTTCAATTGTAGGCATTTATGTGGTCACTGTTTTATGTGGTTGGGTTCACTTGAGCTTTGGAGCTACCTTATTTTTTTGCTCATGACTTAAAATAATCTCTCCAAATGGATTAACGGTGTCAATACAAGATATACATCATGATGGGCCCACATAACTAGGTGGTGACGTCACTTCCGTAGCAATCTCTCGCTGTTGAAGCCCTCTGTTGCCAATCCGCGTCCGAAATTCCAAAACTTCTCAGTAGGTGGCCCGCAAAGAAACAATTAAAAATGGCCTAAGGGGCGGGTGGCCGATCATATCAACGCTTTAGGCCGAGCGTGACAATAATGCCTCAAGTTTGCATGGCAAATACGAAGATCCTGCGCATTCATAAGGCGGGCCCCACCTCAGGATCAGAAAACATACCTGCTCATAAGGTACGTCACACGTGTACGTTTCAAATGGAGTAGACTGGCCTATTACTGAGCAAGGGTAAAAATAAGGTGTGGCCCACGTGATGAATGCTCGGATCTCGTACACTTGCACCACATGCACGTCTCAACAACGGTCGTGGATTGCCTGGAGACACGGTCGCTGGTGACCCAACTCTGTGGGGCCCTCCCTGATGTATGTGTTTTATCATGCTGTCCATCCATCATCTTACAGCATTGGCTCAAAAATTAGGCAGTGATGTGTGGTCCATTTGAGCTTGGAATTGCTTTATTTTTGGGTTAATGCCTTAAAATGATCGGATAAAACGGATGGACGGCATGGATGTGGGGACGGGTTTCCAGACAATGCGCGTCCCATCAAGAAGTTTCATCAGTCTACTTCGTGCTAGCATCAGGCTCTCTGCCATCAATAATACAATATTATATTTTGGTCGGGCTAGTTTTTGGTCGGGAATCCATTTCGTGCTCTGGCGGCCAATGCCGCTTGATACTCAGCCTCTCATAAACTGAACACTTAGGATATTTTGGTCGGGCTAGTTTTAGGTCGGGAAGCTATTTGATGCTATGGCAGCCAATGGCGCTTGATACTCAGCCTCTCATAAATTGTACACGTGGCATAAATTGATCCTAGTGATTGAACCTTCATTACCTAGTCATTGATACACAACCGTTGAATCTTGTCATTTTTAACCGTCCAATAAATATCTACCATGTCCCATAGACAGATGGTCGAAATAAGCTTATTTTTCGGCTCAAGGGGCATATAGTGGTCCACAAGTTAAACAGTTTACTGCGAATTAATTATATTTCACGCATGCAATTTTCAAGTATTGTCTAAATCCTGAGTATCATCCATCACGTCATGACAGAGTATATATAAAATTCTACATGTCCATGCCTATTTGAAAGAACCACCAGGCACCAATTCTCATGGCATTGGAGATCTACTGCGCACCTGTGCACCCGCGCTCATAGCTGGTAGGCAACTGTACTACCTAAGTTCAAGATCCAAACCGTTCATCAAGATACGTCCACCGTGAAAATGCCTATTCCCAAAAATCAGGCTGGCCTCTTCTTAGTTGGGACTTAGGCGTACGATCAAACGCATTATTAAAGCGGACCAATGGCCTGGATTCAACATAGAGTCGTGTCTCATCTGATGATTGTGTGGACCTGATCTTTTGGCACCGGCTCATCTGCACCACGTGGACCCTCCGCGATGAAATAATATCTAGCATCGAACATGTGGCACAAAATTTGGCGCGTGTGTCTGCTGGCACGGGCAATGCCAACCCATTCTTTTTAGGAAAACCCGTGCGAATACGCACCGCCATGCACATCGGGAAAGAGGTCGTTAAAAAATCGAAAACGCTTGCGTGACTACGCGTAGTCACGTGGGGCGTGTGACTATTTACTGACGTGGATGTAAGAACTCATTCAGATGAAATCCACCTCGTCCATAAGTTGAGACACCATATTATTAAGTTGGAGACAAAAAATCATGTAGATCCAATTCTCATATGGGCCACACCATTGGTAACAGTTGAGATGAGAAGTCCCACCATTAAAATCGTCTACATTCAGTGCGAGGTCAATGGTGATGTTTAATCATATCCAATCAACTCACCAGACGTACCACACAAGGATGAACAAAATATCATGAAAATATGGACACTTAAAGTATTTTGTGGGCCATAACACGTTAATTTAAAGGTTTGGAGCATGATTTTACACCATTCCCTATGTTTCGACCCACGTAAGTCTTGGGTTGAAACAATATTTAGGATCCACGGTTAAAATATTTCGGCCCACCTTATTAACGGTGTAGATATGACGTTAATACCTCCCACGTGGTGGACAGTATTTGTAGGCACGCCCTATGTATGAGTACGTAGTCGAGCTAGTCATAGACCTTTAAAAAATCTAGAACTTTTCGCTCAATTCTCATTATCCGTTGCGCCTGGTGGGGAGCCAGACCGAGCAGAGCCGAGCCGAGCCGATCCGATCCGATCCGAGCCGAGAATCCAACGGTGCTTATTTCTTTCCAACTGCGAGAGCTGTTTGGCTGTCAGTTGCGGAGTGAAAATCGGAGTGGGGTTTTGCGCCACGCCAGAAATCTCTCTCTTTCTCTCTCTCATCTGCTTGCGACAAGAGACGGAATCGATCTTCAGAAATCCAACGGCGGGAGAGAAAGGAAAGTGAGTTAGGCTCGAATTCGAGGGAAATCGGACGGTCGCTGGCGGTTGGAGTGAATTTACAGCGAAATATCGAGAAAAGAGAGAGGATTAGGGTTTTGCTCGAGGAAGATCGTAAGATTCATGATGATTTGAGAGGATCAGGGCAGAATCTGGAAGGGAATTGAGGATTTCGGCGCGATTCGAGCTAAATCAGACGATCGGTGGTTAATCGAGAGAAGGCTTGGAAGATTTGAGAGAAATAGGATAGAATTTCAAAGAAAAGAGAGGACTGGAGAGAATTTCAGTGGAAATTGAGGAAAGGAAGGGTTTTGAGCAGATTTTCGAGGAAAAATGGTCGGATTGTGGGAGATCTGACGGAGTGAAGCAGGAATTTCAGTGAGTTTTGGGGATTTTTCCGATATCCAAGTGAGTTGCGCTGGAAATTGAAGCTTCGTGTTGAAGGAAAGTGCGAGGGTTTTTGGGATATCTAGGTCTGTCAGAGTAGAAATAAAACGATTTGAGTGAAACAGGGGCAGTTCAGTGCTCATCGAGGAAGAAAGATAAGCAGAGGTAGTTCAACGGGAAGAAATCAGTGAGAATTAGTAGGAAATTTGAGACAAGGAGAAGGCTGGAAATGCGAGGAATGATTAAAACGGTATAAAAGGAAAAAAGAGAAGGGAATTGCAGAGGATTCAAAACGAGTCTCTGAAAAAAAAATCCAAGAAAAAGGAGATCAATCAAAGACCGACAAAATATAAGGTAATGATGCATTTCGTTTTTTGCAGTTTCTGTAATTACTGTTTGGGGCCCTCCTTTTCCATTTCCTTTTCATGTTCTATTCTTTTGTCTCACTTGAATTTTCGTTATCTTCACTGTTGTAATGATCTGCTTCTACATTTTCTTTTGTGTTTGTAAAGTAGAGATTTATTCATTTATCATTTCGAGATTGATTAGAAATGATGAGGGTTTGGTGAATTAACGAAAAAAGTACTTTTCTGTTAGTCACTGAAGTACCTTTGTGATCGGCAGTACTGAATCATAGCTGATGAATGTAAGATTAGGGCAGTTTGAAAATTTGAAATCGTATGTGATTCTCTTGCCACTGGTGGGATTGTGCTTATTGATCTTGAGAAATGTTCTAAGTGAATTTGCGAGCTCACTCTGGGCCGCTAGTGCCAACATCACCATGTGCCTGCAAGATGACAGCTACTCATCAGGCGGGCTCCCTGGTGGAAAAATATGGGTGAGCTGCACATCTGGTGAATCACACGTTGAGAGTCATCACCGACTCTCGATACATGCACCCGGGCTGGTGAGATTATCTATTCTAATTAGGATTCTAGTTAAGTTGTTTGGATATGCTTAGACTAATTAAACTGGTTTAGCATGGTTGAGTTAGGGCAAAAATCTCTTATGTACATACACAATGTTCTCCTTGTGCATGCACTGTGTTCAGAGAGAGGGTGGAGAGATTTTTATTAGTAGCTTGGCATTGTCTAACATGAGAAGTCTTTTTAATATTCATTGATCTCTTATGTACATGCACAATGTTCTCCTTGTGCATGCATGGTTTTTAGAGAGAGGGAGAGAGATTTTTATAATTGCTTGGCATTTTCTAACGTGAGATGTCTTTTTAATATTCATTAATCTCTTATGTACATACACAATGTTCTGCTTATGCATGCATGGTGATGAGAGAGGGAGATTTTTATTACTAGCTTGGCATTGTCTAACGTGAGAAGTCTTTTTAGTCTTTTTAATATTCATTGATCTCTTATGTACATACACGATGTTCTCCTGTGCATGCAGGGTGTTCCTGGTCTGCATGTGATCTCTTGATGTTATAATTAACTCTGTTTGCATGTTGCTGCTTTCTCAAGTTAACATCACATGTGAATGTTGGGTCGGACATGTGCATGAAATGTGGATTGCTGGTCATATTCATTGATATTCTGAGACCCACTTGATGAGTGAATCAGCCTGAGTTTTAGGCCAGGGCATGCAAATGATGGTTCCCATGTAATGAGCATTGGGCTTGTACAAGCGAGCTGCGTTGGCATGTGACAGCTGTGAGTTTACCTATGTGAAGCCTGTCATTGTGGGTCTCCTGTGCATGCATGGTGTTCCTGGTTCGGATGTGATCTCTTGATGCTATAATTAATCCTGTTTGCATGTTGCTGATTTCTCGAGTTAACATCACATGTGAATGTTGGGTCGGACATGTGCATGAAATGTGGATTTCTGGTCATATTCATTGATATTCTGAGACCCACTTGATGAGTGGATCAGCCTGAGTTTTAGGCCAGAGCATGCAAATGATGGTTCCCATGTAATGAGCACTGGGCTTGTACAAGAGAGCTGCGTTGGCATGTGACAGCTGTGAGTTTACCTATGTGAAGCCTGTCATTGTGGCTTTTATTTGTTTTGGTGATACTATGGTTGTATAGTATTCTTGATTTCTTGCAGAGACTTCTCTCACTGTGGTTGAAGGTGGAAGTCATAAGCATCTGCCATTTTTCTTCTGCTTTTCCATAGTGAGCTTGCATGGTTCTTTGTTTGATCTTCATTCCAACCTCTCACTTCTAAATCAATCTTATCCAAGAATGGTCTTTGAAATCTTAAAAAGTGTTTTATTATTATGAGAATAAATGCTTTGATTTTGTTTTTCAATGATTCTACAATGGTGGAAAATCTAATGCAAATGTTATTGTTTCATTGTGATTTTCAGAAATGGCAACGTTGGTGGATCCTCCAAATGGGACTGGAACCCTTGGAAAGCATTACTACTCAATGTGGCAAACCTTGTTTGAGATTGATACAAAATATGTGCCGATCAAGCCCATTGGTAGAGGAGCCTATGGAATCGTGTGCTCTTCTGTGAACAAGGAAACAAATGAAAAAGTTGCAATTAAGAAAATCAATAATGCCTTTGAGAATCGGGTTGATGCACTTCGAACTTTACGGGAGTTGAAGCTGCTTCGACATCTTCGGCATGATAATGTTATTGCTTTGAAGGATATCATGATGCCAGTCCACAGGAGAAGTTTCAATGATGTGTATCTGGTGTATGAACTCATGGATACAGATTTGCATCAGATAATCAAGTCCTCTCAGGCGCTTTCCAATGATCACTGCCAATATTTCCTCTTCCAGGTATGGATTTCCCATCACATAGTGGCATTTGCATTTTTTTGAAAAGTACTTCAAAATGATCTTCAAGTGTTTGCTGATTCCCCTTGGCGGGTAGCATGCAATACTTATGCTAAGGTGTGGTGTGGGCCTAAATGTTTCAGCTTATTAGTTGTGTTGGCAACCATATATCAGTGGTTCCCTGCTATTTTGTGCTGCTAAATACTCGATTGTTCCTTTCATGTGTGTGGATGCTTTATGCTGAGTGGTTTCCTTTGAAACTCCCCTCCATGACCTGACTTTGCTTGCTCACCCTTTGTGGCGTGCATGTAGTCGTCGACTGGGAATCATTACTAGGTTGTAGCATGTTGGCATGCGAGTGGTGTTACTGTGAGCCTCTGTCTTGGCCAGTTCCAATAGCAAAGGTAAAAGAGGAAGGTTGAGGACTTGATGTTTGGTGGGCAGCCAATCATAAAACATTTACCTATCGACCATTTAAAAGCCAACCCCAAATTGTTAGGGGGAAGGCTAAGATGACGACGACGCCGCCACCTTTAAAATGATCTTCGCAATAAGTCATGCAATCAAAGGGAATTTGATGGTGGAGAACTTTACCATGACAAGTTAAAAAGATGATTGGTGTACTCAACCTGTTAGTTACTAGTTGATTTCTGATTTTTTTTTTTTTTTTTTTTAAATTGCTAACATCTCATGCAGCATATATTGGTGCAAGCAATCAATAGAAGCTCCACTTTGTTTCCTAAGTTCTATAAATGCCCTCCATTTATAGTTTTCTACCTTTGGGTAATGCAATATACAATTTTATGCATTGTATTACCAGGATGGAGATGGTTGCTGTATTGACCAGTTAGGATGGGTTCAAATTATGGATATCTTTTAGAAACTATTACAAGATTTGATCCCTGTTATTATTGAAGTCAACAGTGTTGTATGGTGTTGGGAGATGCCAACAGATCCACCATTAAAGAAGAATCAAACTTCATTATTAGGAGATGTAATATCCCTGCTGGTTAAGTTACTGTGCATACCTTATAGAGATGAACATGCCTGTCAAACAAGGTGACCTAAGAATAACTGTCATGCTGACGCATCTGTGATTCTGTACGCTGTGTGATAATATTGGAAGATAGATACTTGCATATAAACTGTTGATCATAAAAGCATAAGGTATGGAAAATTGCATGTATTTTAATTTTAATGCAGATATCAATACTCTTTTTAATAACAGAAAACAATAAAAGGATAAAATTAGGGTTTTTCCTAATATCCATGTCTACATGTCTCAGACATGTGTGACCCACAGAGAAATTTTCCCTAAAAATGGGTTTATCTTGTTATAGACAGATACCCCAATTTGTGTACAACTTGGATTCATCTTGACATAAAGAATTAAAGATGCATCAGTATGAGTATGGATGATCGAGGTATACCCCATCGTCTCCTATATGCCTGAGATGGAGATAGGTTCTGTCCAATGCTTCGTGCTATTCAAATGCATTTGAACTGCAGGCCCTGCTCATGTTGGTCCCCCGTGTTGACAGTAACTGGTTTGATTTTGGTCATAGTTTGGATAATCTTAAGATAGAAATTGGCCGTAGCAGCTAGCTGGTATATGTTGTCCATGATGGCAGGATATAGCAGGCGTACCAGATGGATACAATAGGAAAATGGCTTTTAAAAAAATATCGAGCCAGAGGCACAGATGCGTTGGTACATGGTTTTAGAAAGGATATGGTGAATTTACTTCATGTGACAAATCTACCAAGTTGAAGCTCCAACAGGAAAATGGCTTTTAAAAAATATTGAACCATAAGCACAGATGTGTAGGTACACGGTTTTAGAAAGGATATGGTGAATTGACTTCATTTGACAAATCTCTGAGTACCAAGTTGAAGCTCCAATTGTGGAAGAAATCGAGGTTCTTTTCTTTTCTTTGAAATGGCTTTTAAAAAATATTGAACCATAAGCACAGATGTGTAGGTACACGGTTTTAGAAAGGATATGGTGAATTGACTTCATTTGACAAATCTCTGAGTACCAAGTTGAAGCTCCAATTGTGGAAGAAATCGAGGTTCTTTTCTTTTCTTTGAATTGGCTGAGTCATGCTTGGAAATTGGAGGACTGATTGCCAAATCAAATCCAGTTGTTTAAAATGATCCTCAAGTTCTTTCAGAAATTGTCAGTAAAAAGATTGGTCCTTTGTGCAGTGAATGCAGCAGGCATGGACGTCTCTACATCTCCATGTGTTATCTTTCCTTTCAATTTATGTGATTCTGGCAAACTACAATGTTGCCACTGATTATTACTCCTTTGGAACCAGCATTGTCGAGTCAATCAGTCTGTAGTTGTATTGTAAAGGCAATCAGTCTGTATTTGTTGTATGTGCAGGAATAAATCCCTTGACATAACAAAACCGAAATAGACATTAGAAATCATACTATAGTGGTGATGCTATCTCCTTCAATGTGATGTGGATGACACGATTAAGGTTAAAAAAGGAATCTTGGGAATTTAAGAACAAACTATAGGTGCATCATGAAACTCTCCAAAATAAGCTGGCCAATTGAAAAACTACTCACTTGAGAGTGATTTATCCAAAAACCTTTTCCAAAATTGCAAATGATAATGCACCAAAGAAAATAAACTTCACATAAAAGCGCAAATGTGTAGGGGATTCTTGCATCTCAATCAAAAGAACTAAGATTCCAGAAAGACAGAAAGCTGCCACTGGAAGTTTTTGTGTTAGGTTTTCTTAGAAAGACAACAAAATTGAAAAGAAACTTTTCAAAACTCAAATTTTATTTAGATTAATGAATCCCCATCTAGTTTTAATCAAATCCAAAAGCATAAACATAAATTATGTATATACATACCTGAGATCAATGCCACAAAAAGGGATATTGCCGTTCAATGTCAATCTTCCAATGAGGAAGTCTTTTCCTGATCTATCACAGATGAGAAGTGAAGAAAAACTCCTGCACACCCCTACAACAGGGCTAGGGGCGCATGATGAGAACTGTCCACTAGGTGAACTCTCTCTCTCTCTCTCTCTCTCTCTCTCTCTCTCTCTCTCTCTCTAAGGTGGTAACACCCAAGGTGTAGGGATGTCTGAGGTTCTCTCCCCGCCTCCTTTGGGGTAGGATTAATTTATAAGGAATTAAGGTTCCAGGGAGACACCAAGTATGGTGCTCTGCCACCCCATAGACTTTAATACTTGCTCCTTCATCTCTAATTTGTGATTCTGCTTATCCATGTACCCATATTGAATTAATCTCTCCACTCTTAAAGCCACCATCCTTGGCAAGTCCAGGGGATGGATTAATATATCTTGACAATTTGATGTCCATCAAGCTTGATTTAAAACAAATCAACGGTTGAAAAATCTTGGTTAATCATTAGAAAATATTGGAAGTGCCGGCCAGCTAAGAAAACACTTGATGGACAGTCTAAACCATAATATCAGTCCATAAACATGTCCAAGGCAAACAAGTTGATCCCATGTCTTATCACGTGAGCCTTTATTGGACCCTAATGCATGTACCCAACACCACCCGCATGTCAGCTACCAATGTAACCATATAAAGTGAGCCAAAGCACATATCACAATGACCTTGAACTCCTCACACGTCCTCAAGTTTAAGAATTAGATTTGTCAATGATAGTACATTCACAAGTCAATCTAATCTAGGCATGATGGGTCTCCCGACGTAGAGACTTGGATTGATCCACCAATGCAAGTGTCCAACAAGTCCAACTCAAGGAGCCCATTGCACACATGCACTCTCATGTGGGGTAGGGCAACAACACACCGACTCATTATCATTAGGGGTGTCAACGGGCTGGGTTAGGGCCGGGCCAAGCTTTGTCCAAGTCTGGCCCGTGTTCTTCAAGGGATGCCCAAACTCGGCCTGGGCCTATGACGGGCCAAAATAATCTATTCCGAGCGTAGCTCAAAAGACATATGCAAGGCCTGGCTTGAGCCTGACCCCGAATTTGGCTAGTCCGAGAGAGAGAGAGAGAGAGAGAGAGAGAGAGAGAGAGAGAGAGTGGATCTAATCTGGTTCGGTGGAGGGAGCTAGTGGTGGTGGGAGGCGGAAGTGTTGGAGGAGGAATAGAAGAAAATGTTTGGGTTGGAGAAGTCGAGTCGTTTGTCTTGTTTGGGCTTGTCCCCAACCATATTCTGATTTTGAAGCTGGCATTATTACGTAAGAAATTGAAAGTGAATAGGCAAGGAAGGTGAGGGCCATGAAGTGGTGTGGGTTGTGGCAGAGAGAGAAGTAGCTGGGATTATGTCTATACACTTTGGTTGAGATGTTGCAGTAGAAAATATTGAGAGAAAGAGATGGAGAAGGGGCAACCGGAGAGAGAGAGAGAGAGAGAGAGAGAGAGAGAGAGAGAGAGATTTGAATTTTAATAAGGGGGGAAATTTTTAGTTTAAAATTTTAATTTTTGAAAAAATAAAGGGCTAAGCCGGGCTGGGCTGATGTGCTTTGGACGGCTAAGTCCAAGCCCGACTTGATTGAGAATCCAGCCCATGTCAGGCTAAGGCCCGAAAGCCCGTCGGGCCAATCCGGCCCATTGACAAACCTAGTCATCATGCCTGATGGTGGAGACCTTCCATCCTGACTTGTCTTCCGCTCACTTGGGATGACCACATCAAGAATAAATGACCACAAGTTTGTCATACAACTTAGTTAGGTGGTTATGGTCAAACAGGGTACTAAGATCCATAGCCCACATCCCTCCTTTGGCACGTGGCCAGTGTGTCCAATCTCAAGTTTCCCTTTTTTTAAACCCATATAGATATCACATTACATCAAGTTCTACACACATTAATGAAGCAAATGAATGAATCATATTAAGATGAAACCGATGTCTAGCATATAAGCATTGGTTTTCAGGACACAATACTAACACCATGATACCCAATTACTTAAAGTAAGTAACATATCCATGTTTTATCCATATTTGAGACCTTAGTTTAAGTGTTATCTTCTGCTGTGGAAACTTAAGTTTCATCCCCTCTTTCAAACATGGCCCAAGCCAAGCAATTGGTAAATTCATATTTAGAAAAAATAAAAAATGAAGTCTATGGTCTTGATAATTGGATCCTATAAATAAGCTGAATGGGCCTGTGAGTAGTTGAGACAATTGTCCGGTATGCTTTTCCTTCTTTGTTTTTTTCCCCGTTGCAGATGTAAGCATTAGTAATTCATGGTAAGCATATCACACTCCTGCCTGCTGATTGCCTCTCCATGAATGAATAATAAATCCTCCCTCATGGCATTGTATATGTAACTTTGTACGATATACTCTGTGTCATTGATTGTGTCCATCTTCTGTGGCTTTTGCTGCTTTACAACTCAGTGAAGCAATGGATTTGATCTATATAAAGAGTTTTTCTTTTCCAAATGTTTACGTTATTATTAGCAAACCACAATATGCCAAGTATCAAGTCCGTCATTACTTTTGACCGATTCTTTCCAGCACTTTCCCATAAGATTTATGTCCGGAAGGGGTCTATTTGGATGCATGCTTGAATAGCATTTGGTTTGGGTATTTCAGCAGACATCAATAAACTGGTTGCTGCATGTGCGAGCTTCCATTTTCCACATTGTACAACGCATTCCTGTTCCTTTTCTCCCTTGTGATCCGGACATGGCACAACCCCGCCTCCTTGGGAAGTGGGAGCATCTAAACTTGTATTTATTTCTTTGGCAAGTTCTTGTGAATCTTTGTTATGCACAGAAGCAGCAGGAACTTTATAACCACAATACTTTCGTGATGATAAGGTTCAGCTCGTCATTTTTGGATGTTTTGAGTTACTCCAAGTTGAAAAAGCTAGATACTTTGACTCTGTGAGCACCTGAGACTTGATTGAGTCAACTCCATTCACCTCGAGTTTTTTAGTCGGGTAATTTTATGATATATGGCCTGCATATTTGCACATTATAGATGGGTTTTCAATTCTTCCAGATGGGGCCGATAGTTCAGTAATCTGGACCATAAGTCTGTTGTTTCCCGCTGTGGATGGAGAATGCTTCAAACTTCTTAATAGGACAATCTCAACCTTTCAACCAGCATGTGGGGGTAGATGGTTCAGAAGAGAAATACAAGGGTCCACATTCAACTGTAAAAGGTGCTAATATTGATTGATGGTACCTTCCAATCTGGGAGATGTGGGGGCTTTTTCCATTCACAGTACAATGCTCTGGCTGAATGCTTTCTCAACCATTTGGGTTTACAATAAGTGCCATTGTTCCATGATGTATGCTATTGATATGACGGGCCCCACAGGATGGTGGATGTGGCAAAAGACTCAGGTGTAAAATTCCCATCCATGCCCTCGCAAACATATGGTTAAGAAAGAAAATACAGCAACAGTTCATCCCCCTAAAAGAAAGCCAATTATGCTCTAGCTAGGATCTTTCATTCTGGGGCTCTTTTGGTGCATGGGCCATCCAGAGTGAGGCCTGTTACATCAATGGTTGGATAACTGAGCCTTAGGCTCTACTTGACAGTACTCTCATAGAGCATAAAATCTCTGCCGGAGCCTTGTACAGTCCTCATTTGTAATTCCTAGGCAACAGTGAGCACATCGTGCTCAATAAGTAAACATTGGCTGGCTGGCTGGCTGGTTTGATTCAGCAAATGTTTTTTGTAGTCTACTTTTGACTGAAAACCTTGATTTTTGGGGTGTACTTAGCTGAGACAGTCGGCTGGTTTTGATTGGAACCGATCAGTTCAACTGGCTAGTTGGGTCTTTACTCATGGCTCACTGGTAGACTTTGTGAGTTTCCTTTTGTTTTATATAGAACCACAGTAATAGTAACAGTAATAGTAATAATGTGTGGCCTGTTGGTAGATGCTGTTTACAGCTTGATTGACGTCGTGAATTTGAATCATATCAAGCTTTAAGTCATGCTTAGTCATGTTGAGTCGACCAACTAGGTGAGCTGACTCGACAAGCAAAGCCGATTCTGAACTGAATCAAACTCTGTGAGTTTCACAGTGACTCAGCTTGATTTCTGGTTGAGTCTAGTTGACTCGGCCATGTTTTGAGTCGAGTCGTGGAGTTTCATAAATATGGTTTAGCACTTAGCATTCACATCACTTTTCTGGACCGACCATTAGGTCTAGTTAGCTCCTTCTTCTGTAGCATTCTGTTGGTGCTAAATATCTGTGATTGGACCTATCTTCTATAAACTATCTTGCCATCCATTTTTGGCATGCATGTCTGGAGCATCCTATCAGTAACATTTCTCAAGGTAGATTAAGAAGAGTGGGTTGGACCTAATGAATGGTCCAGATGACTGACATTGATGCCCACATGTCTAAATGCTATAATGCACATGGGAAGGTTCCCATACGCTTTGATGTAATAGTGTTTTTATCCTTTTCTTTTCGTCTATTCACTTTTGTTCGAAACTCACCTAAAGTGCTTTAGATGGGTTTTCTATCATTCAACCGAACAAGAATAATAAAGAAGATGGAGAACCGAAAGTTTTAACTGAACTTGGCCTTTTTTTAATGGGAAAACATTGTTCCCAGACACTGTGGATGTAGATTAGGTGCATAATCCCCTATCATCCAAAGATGGTGGACAAGAACCCCAACATCATATTTTCAGAATCCATCTTGAAACAAACCTCAAGTTCCTACTTACCATCTTGAGTGGTGACGGGTGATGTGTCTGGGAAAACATTGTTCCCAGACACTCTGGATGTAGATTAGGTGCATAATCCCCTATCATCCAAAGATGGTGGACAAGAACCCCAACATCATATTTTCAGAATCCATCTTGAAACATACCTCAAGTTCCTACTTACCATCTTGAGTGGTGACGGGTGATGTGTCTGGGAAAACATTGTTCCCAGACACTGTGAATGTAGATTAGGTGCATAATCCCCTATCATCCAAAGATGGTGGACAAGAACCTCAACATCATATTTTCAGAATCCATCTTGAAACATACCTCAAGTTCCTACTTACCATCTTGAGTGGTGACGGGTGATGTGCCTGCACCAAATCTCTCAGTCCACACCATGTACACTGAAGGTAGGTCCTATTTTTGTTATAAAAGAAGGGGACCTATGATAGCAGTTGTAGTCTCTCCTTTTCATGTCTGATAGCAATCGAGTTTTCAGGTTTTTGAACAATGTCCAAGGTATTTCGTAACAGTAACGGTAGCCCTAACAGCCACCACTGTTACCCTTTACGATATGGGCCATAACGGCCCGTAACAGCCTTTATGGCACTTTTTCTTCTTCTTCTTCTTCTTCTTCTTCTTCTTCTTCTTTTTTAAGAACCTGTATTGGCCTGTTACGACAGTTACAGGACCGTTATGGTCGTTTAACAGTTGGCGCCCTTACTGTTTTGCAACGGCCTTTATGTCACACTCTGACCATGTCAGCAATTGTTGTCCATTGGATTTGAATAGTTGGCAGTAGTTCATGTAATTCCCAACTTAAGAATAGTTTTAATTTCAACGAGTTTCCACTTCATTATTTGGTGAATGAATTCCCTCAAGTTCAGCTTCTGTAAATTCTGCACTTCTTATATCTCATAATTACAATTTATCTTAAATGCAAACTGATTTGCAACTGAAAACTCAAATCTGACCCACAACTGAAACTCCCTCTCTTCCCCCTGAAACAAAAATGCAGCTGCTACGAGGGCTAAAGTATCTGCACTCTGCGAACATTCTCCACCGCGATCTCAAGCCTGGCAATCTTCTCGTCAACGCCAACTGTGAGCTCAAGATCTGCGACTTTGGCCTGGCCCGGACCAGCAATGTCAAGGGCCAGTTCATGACTGAGTATGTCGTGACCCGCTGGTACCGTGCCCCGGAGCTCCTCCTCTGCTGCGACAACTACGGCACCTCCATCGATGTGTGGTCCGTCGGGTGCATCTTCGCCGAACTCCTTGGGCGGAAGCCCATCTTCCCCGGCACTGAATGCCTCAACCAGCTCAAGCTGATCATCAACGTCTTAGGTTCAATGCCAGAGGCAGACCTTCAGTTCATTGACAACCCAAAGGCACGCAGGTACATCACGTCCCTTCCATACTCCCCCGGGACCCCCTTCGGCCGTCTCTACCCCAATGCCAACCCGCTCGCCATTGACCTGCTGCAGAAGATGCTTGTATTTGATCCGTCGAAGAGGATCAGCGTTACTGAAGCACTCCGGCACCCATACATGTCACCTCTCTATGACCCGAACTCCGATCCACCGGCCCAGGTCCCGATTGATCTGGACATAGATGAGGATTTGGGGGAGGAGGTGATCAGGGAGTTGATGTGGAGGGAGATGCTGCACTATCATCCAGCAGCTGCCACAATGAGCTCATGAACTCGGTCTTGAGCTTCGGATTCGAGTCCCACGTTGAAATTTAAGGCTCTGTTTGGATGCACAAATGAATTGAATCGTGATGATCAGGTATAACCAATTAAATGCCTCTCTAGCATTCATAATGAGGAAGTGGCCCTCAAATTGCCGTTTTACTTGATCACAATTTGGAGGCCACATCCTCAATATGAATGCTAAGGAAGAAAACTACCACTTGGTTATTCCACCTTAAATTAATAAGATTCAATAGGATGATGCATCCAAACATGCCCTAATAGGAGTGTTTGATTATTCCTAGAAGAAGCATGCATTAGTGCATGGGAAGTGTTCTGTTTTCTGTGTGTTTGACGAGTGTCAAGCGCTGTGTGCTGTTTCGTCTCTGGTTTTGTATATATATGTATGTGGTGTGGGAACTCCGTCTCTCTTGTACAATTTTGGCTAATGTTTGGTTATGTACTAGGATCCTGTTCATGGACAGTTAAGATGCAGTTCCTTTGCTATTAGGGCTACACAAATCATGGTGGGCCCTATTCAAGTGGGTTTCATGCCCTCTCACTGACGTGGAGATTGGATGGCCAGGATTGTACAGAGTGCAGATCTTTTTTCTTCTGCTAGGAGATGCTTCCAAGACTCTTTTGGTGCATGTAATCTATCATTAATAGAAATGATATTGGTTGGGAGCCTTTTGGGTCAAGGATAGGGCTCTCAATGGGCACCTGACCTGTTAAAAAAATAACAGGTAGTTATTTGGGTCTAGTCGGGTTTGGGTGGGGTCGATCAACTTAGACCTGGTTAAAAGCCCTGGAGGTTTCTTGAGGTGATACATCCAGTGGACCGTTTGAAAGTGCCCACGGGTTTCCATGAGAACTGGGAAATGAAACGAGGTTTTACAAGCCAAGCGCATGCATTTGTACCAAACTCAACTCCAAGCCTAGATCCAAGAACCCGATAGGTACCCAAACCTAGTGGATCCAGGCCCGACAAGACTGGAACATGGTTATGCTGGACCCGAGTCACCCGACCCAAAGGCCTAGCCTAAAAATTTCAATTTTCATTTCTTTCACGTGGACCCGAAACCTCCAAAACACCTGTTGCATGAAAGAGCGTGCAACATCGAGCCTCACCATGGTGTTTGTTTGACATCCGGGGCTGTCCGTCAATTGCGAAACCTCATGATAGGATCGGAGCCCAACAATCGGTCTGATAAAAAAGTCAGGTGTATAGGATCTTGGTCTTTCATCAGCTATGCCAAACTTCAAGAATCTCATAAACCAACAGCAGGTCAGTCCACTCATCAGGTAGACAACACATTTATCTGTCCAATTTTTCCCTACAATGGTGTCCCACTTGAAAGGTAAGCCACTCTGACTTTGAGCTTAGTGGGTCCCACCATTTCATTTTGTGGTCCGTACTTTTTCTAGCATGGGATTAATGAGGCTTTAAATTAATTTAGTACTCGTTTTTATAGTCAAAGATAATAATATGCACTCTTCAATATTTTACTAATCTTACTAATCTTACCCACCTCTACTTTCCATGGTACTTTAATGGTTAAAAAAAAGCTCTCCATCTACCGTTGCTTTCTACAATCACCTCTACTTTCCTTGTCTACTTTAACCAGTTTCTAAAAATCCTAACCCTTTATTTACAGACTTCTGTAGTCAAAATTTATTTCATCCCGTAAGTATTTCTGAACTCTATAAATTGGTTAATAAGGGTAATGTGAATAAAGATCGAATGCATTTCATTGAGAGAGATGAATTGGGTAGTTGAGTTATTTCCTTTATTTTCATATTATAAAAAATTTCATTACATTTTTCATACATTAATAAAATTATTTGTACTTAAAATTTATAACGAATAATTTAAAGATAAGTATATAATCCTATCATTAATTTATTGTTCTTTTACTTTGATCACATCGATGTCTCACTTTTATATAGTTTATTTGTATTGTAGGAATTTAAAATCAAAATGTTTCAGGATAAATTGAGAATTTTTTCTTGTTAGTACACACACCCCACTGTTATTACACCCACCCCCTGTTAGTCACACCACAATGTTAGCGACCCCCACTCTGGGAATCGATGAGGCTATCTTCACTCGGTCTACCACTTGAGCTATGTATCTGGGTGTTAGGATAAATTGAGATATCGGAGCAAATTGAAAAAGGTAAATCAAATTAAATAATTATTTTTTAGTTTTCATTTGCAATACAAATTCTACAACTTTTATTTATATTGAGGTTTTTTTATTATTTATAATGTGAAATTAATATGCATGGTGGAGGAAGAAAAACCGATGGTAATTCTCCACTTGATATGGGAAGCATATTGTCATGAGTATTGGATGTATACTTGTGGTTTCTTGCTTCTATTTCCCAAATTCAAAACCCTAGTTTGATTTAAAATTCTGAACTGACCGTAGCTTTCAACCATACATGGGCCCACCTAGATGTTTGTGAAAAATTCACCCCATCCATCTGTCAGCTTATTTAACACACAATAGAGAAGTTTTAGCAGGATATCATGTAAACCATTAATTATTTTTCTTTGATGCTGTATGTTGAAAGCCACTGATTAATAGCGTCATCAGATGAACAATATTTTTTTAATCATATGATCAATGCTTTCTTAATAAATCACTTTCCATCCACGACTAATTCAACTTACCATGTGTGCTATTGAGCTTTGACTTTACCATATTCAGCGTCTGCAGAATGTATATAAATAAACAAGCGTGTTTTGAAAAATAATTTAAATGCCAGAGGTTTTTCACTTATAACTGAAAAGGCAAGCGGTTATCTGGAAAAATCCCTTACTAATGATACACATAGTGAATCTCTAACCACGTCAACTATACTAATTAATTAGTAAAAATTAGATATTCTCTAATTGTATTGAATATAATAACTAATAAAGTTTATGCAGTTATTTTCTATGGTATGGTTACTTGTATACTAAACTCTATTGCAATAATTTTTTTCATTGAATTTGGCTTCAACAAGCAATTCTCGAGTTTTGTTTGATAAATTGATTTTTCTCCCGAGGCCTATCAAGTCAAATCGAGTTTTTCTGAACTTTAATAAGGCATGAGTAATGCTCTAATCGCAGGCACAATAAATGCTAAATTGTACAAAGCTTTGGCACTAAAATTTAATTTCACCGGAAAACCTTATTTCCGAGAAAGCATGGGGAAATAAATATCATTTCTCATGTTTGTTTATCAACAACATTTTCATCAGAAAGTTAAAATTTATTTTCAAATTATACGTTTGGCAAAATAAAATTTTCTTGAGAAATCTTTTTGGTTGCAATTTCAAGTCTTCAAGATCAAGAAAGCAATATGAGCCGCACTTTAAGCACACCTAAATAATAGCTTAGATGAAATATTTGGTATCCACATAAAAACCTATGTTCATCCTGTCCATACATATTCTTGTGGATTGGCCCACTTGAGTTGTGCATCCGTAGGCCCTAGGAAGTTTTTAATGTAAGGGCATTTGATCACCATTGTTTCCCATAGTTTGGTCTTGTGGATCTACTTCAATTTTGTGCTCATGCCCTAAAACAATATAGGAAAATAGATGCACGGTGTGGATGTAGAATGCATACATCGAGGTGAGCCCCACGGCAAGGGCTACACCATCTTGGGTGAGGCCAGAGCATCGCCTAATCCGCTCCCTTTTTCGGTGGGATACAGTAGTGAACCTACAATTCCATGTTGATGCTGGAAATGGTATGTGGGCCAAGATGATATATGTGTTTTATCCACACCGTCCATTCATTTTTCCAGCTTATTTTACGACATTAGCAGAAAAATGAAGCATATCCAAATCTCAAGTAGACCATACTATGGAAAACAATTGTGGTTATACTCCCACCACTAAAAGCTTTTTTAAGGCCCATCATAATGTTTAGTTACCATCCAACTTGTTATTGGGTCACATGGACCATTACGAAGGGAAACCACAAATATAAGATTTATACAAACATTTGTGGCTCTAAACTAGTTTTTAATAGTGGGCATTCAATCACAATTATTTACAATGGTGTGGTCCACCTGGGATTTGGATCTTCCTTATTTTTTGGCATGAAATGAGCTGGATAAAGATACATGTATTATAATGTCCTACATAGCTTTTCTAATGTCGATTTGTGCAACTTGCTGTCTGTGAGGATCCAATCATGTATCCACCAGTTCCTAAAAAAAGGGGAGCCAAGTGCGTGTGTGTGTGTGTGTGTGTTTGTGTGGGTGTGTGTGTGTGTGTGTATTCTCGGTTAGTCATGCAACCCACCCACCCAATCAGTCGTGCAAGGCACCACTGGTGCTGTCAACAGCATGGATATTTCATTACTGATGGGTTTTGAAATCGAGACCCGTTGTTGAAACTCCGCAGAGTCTACCAATGAGACAAGGCCCCGAACTCGGGAGCCAAGTAGTTGCCACAAAGGCCTTACCTAAGACGTTTTGGCCTTTACCATGGGCCTACCTTGATGTTATTCTATATCCACACTGTCCATCTGTTCTTTCAAATCATTTTAGGGCATGATCTCAAACATGAAATAGATCCAAATCTCAAGTAGACCATACCATGTGATATTTTTTTTCTATCTTCATCTAAGATTGTGTGACCTTATCAATAGTTTAGATGGAAAATACATCATCGAAACATTAGAATGGTGGGGCATTCAATCACCACTATTTCTTATAGTATGGTCCGCTTGAGATTTGGATCTGCTTCATTTTTGGGTTTGTGCACTAAAATAATCTGAAAAGATGGATGGATGGTGTATATATAGGATACATACACGAAGGTGGGCCTATGGTAAAGCTTACACCGTCTTAGGTGAGGCGAGGCTGTACCTCATTAGCTTGCAAGAAAACGTAGGAAAGGAAATGTCATTTCTCATGAGTATGGGCGAGAAAATAAAAAGACGATTTTGAAGGAAAATTTATGATGTTGGAAATTGAATTTCCTCTTTTTTCTATAATTTTGAACTTTACAAACATGAGAAAGATGGTTTCTCAAGGAACACTGTTTCCTTTCCAACAATTTCATTGAATACAAACAGGCCCTAAGGTTATAAGATAACTCCATAGGGCCTATTTGGAATACAAGATTAAATGGTATTGAATGGAATTAACTCTATTATTACACAATAATTATATGTCTGGAAATAGCATGGTAATATGATCGTCCTATATAAAGTTTGAGAACATGTATGATGTTGGCAAGCCAATCGAGATAATTGAATATCACTAGAAAGTCATAATCTCTGTTGGAACATTGGTATTCTACCCTTAACATTAGACTGAATGGGAAACATTTATCATCAACCGGCTATAATAGCATGGCTCTCAATAGGAACACTCTGCCTCCATCTTTAAAATAAGATGTGGTCCAAATTGATTAGGAAAACTAATTCCAATATATTTTAATGTCAGTAATTTACTTCTGCATAATTCCAATGACTTCCTTTGCTGCTAATATAGTCTTTTGCCTGGCAGGTTCGCTGTCACGTACGTTGATAAAACTGAGACATCATCTAAGAAAGCACTGAAGAAGAGTAGCCCTACACATAATTCCGGCAAATGACCGCAAGCTAGCAATAAGGAGACTATACATTAAGTGGGTGATACACATTGATTTGATCCACAATTATGGTGTTTTACACAATTTAAAAGTTGGATTGATTCCACATTAGTTTTCAACAGTTTAAAGTTTCAGGGACTAGTATGATTCATACTATTAGGTGAAATATCAACTATTGTTATGATATCTCTTTAATAACACATATATTAATAATGATAATAATAATATTATGAGAAATTTCCGTCTGTAAACGTCAGTTTTAACCCAGCAGCTAAAGTAAATCCCCTAAAACTTTAGTTTCCAAATATAAACTTATGGACTTTTTTCGGACGAAAATGCCCTTGATTTTTTCCTTCGTAAATGTCTTCTCTTCTTTCTCGTCTGTAAACTTCTTCTCTTCCTCCTCCGTCTTCTCCTCCTTCGTCTGTTGGGCGTCCTCTCTTCTTCCTCTGTCAGTTTGATATCTCCAACTCCAAAGGTTGAAGATGGCTCTCTCGTCCAAGAAGCCAAGCACAGGTAGTTTTTTGGCCAAACCGAAAAACCTCCAAAAACCCATGTTCGTCTTCATTTTTCTTCTTAAAAAGCCTTCTTCATTTTTTTTGCTGAAAAAAACCCATCTTCTTCTTGTTTTTCTTTTTAAAAAAAACACCATGTTCGGTCATTTTACTTTGTATTCGGTCAAAATGCCCCTGTGATCAGTCAAAACCCCTGTGATCGGTCAAATGACCGATCACAGTGAAATCTTCCCCTGTGATCGTCCAAAGCCTACTGTGATCGGTCAAAATGACCGATCACAGTCAAATATGCCCCTGTGATCGGTCAAAACCCACTGTGATCGGTCAAAATGACCGATCACAGTGAAATCTACCTCTGTGATCGTTCAAAATTACAACGTGATCGGTCAAAATGGACCGACTTCTCCTTTTACGACGGATTTTAGCCGTCGTTTTAGACAAATAAACGACGGCTGAAGTCCGTCGTAAAAGGAGAAGTCGGTCCATTTTGACCGATCACGTTGTAATTTTGGACGATCACAGTGGTAGATTTCACTGTGATCGGTCATTTTGACCGATCACAGTGGGTTTTGACCGATCACAGGGGCATATTTGACTATGATCGGTCATTTTCACTAAGTGCTCTTCCAAATTGACTGAGTGCTCTTCCAAATGACCGATCATAGTCAAATATGCCCCTGTGATCGGTCAAAACCCACTGTGATCGGTCAAAACCCACTGTGATCGGTCAAAATGACCGATCACAGTGAAATCCACCCCTGTGATCGTCCAAAATTACAACGTGATCGGTCAAAATGGACCGACTTCTCCTTTTACGACGGACTTCAGCCGTCGTTGATTCGTCTAAAACGACGGCTAAAGTCCGTCGTAAAAGGAGAAGTCGGTCCATTTTGACCGATCACGTTGTAATTTTGGACGATCACAGAGGTAGATTTCACTGTGATCGGTCATTTTGACCGATCACAGTGGGTTTTGACCGATCACAGGGGCATATTTGACTGTGATCGGTCATTTTCACTATGTGCTCTTCCAAATGACCGATCATAGTCAAATATGCCCCTGTGATCGGTCAAAACCCACTGTGATCGGTCAAAATGACCGATCACAGTGAAATCCACCCCTGTGATCGTCCAAAATTACAACGTGATCGGTCAAAATGGACCGACTTCTCCTTTTACGACGGACTTTAGCCGTCGTTTATTCGTATAAAACGACGGCTAAAGTCCGTCGTAAAATGAGAAGTCGGTCCATTTTGACCGATCACGTTGTAATTTTGGACGATCACAGAGGTAGATTTCTCTGTGATCGGTCATTTTGACCGATCACAGTGGGTTTTGACCGATCACAGGGGCATATTTGACTGTGATCGGTCATTTTGACCGATCACAGTAGGCTTTGGACGATTACAGGGGAAGATTTCACTGTGATCGGTCATTTGACCGATCACAGGGGTTTTGACTGATCACAGGGGCATTTTGACCGAATACAGAGTAAAATGACCGAACATGGTGTTTTTTTTAAAAAGAAAAACAAGAAGAAGATGGGTTTTTTTCAGCAAAAAAAATGAAGAAGGCTTTTTAAGAAGAAAAATGAAGACGAACATGGGTTTTTTGAGGTTTTTCGGTTTGGCCAAAAAACTACCTGTGCTTGGCTTCTTGGACGAGAGAGCCATCTTCAACCTTTGGAGTTGGAGATATCAAACCGACAGAGGAGGAAGAGAGGACGCCCAACAGACGAAGGAGGAGAAGACGGAGGAGGAAGAGAAGACGTTTACAGACGAGAAAGAAGAGAAGACATTTACGGAGGAAAAAATCAAGGGTATTTTCGTCCGAAAAAAGTCCATAAGTTTATATTTGGAAACTAAAATTTTAGGGGATTTACTTTAGCTGCTGGGTTAAAACTGACGTTTACAGACGGAAATTTCTCTAATATTATTATTAGTATTATTTTTTATTCAATAGTAGGACCCACACTTAATCAAGACAGACCACGCAGATTAATCAATTCTATTAGACATAAACCTTACTCTGAAGTGACATTTATAAGTTTCAACTAATGTTCTTGGTGTCGATGGTAGAAATATATGGGATGTTACAGTAGACCACACCAATTGAAACAATTTGATTGAATCCCCACCATTAAAAACTTCATGGATTGCACCAGAATGTTTATTTCCCATCCAATTTGTTGATAAGGTTAGAAAGATGTAGATGAAGAGACGACACAAATATCATCTTGATCCGAAGCTATTGTGGCCCACAAGAAGTTTGTAACCTTCCATCAAATCACATCCACGAGTGTCGTGTGTCACATGCGTACCCATTTTCAAATCACACCAGAGCTTGTGGGTCCTACCGTGCTTTAATATATGTAAAATCCATTCCGTCCATTAGGTTCTCTCCTCGATTATAGGATCCGAGGAAAATCAGCTAGTTCCAAAACTCAGATGGGCCACACCACTAGGAACAATGGGGATGAGATGCCAGCCATAGATTTGTGTGTGGGGCCACTATGGTGTTTATATTTCATGAGACCCGTTACATAGGTGTAATTCACCAGGATGAAGTAAAAATAAAAATAAAAAATAAAAATCAGCCTGATCTAAATATCAAGCGGGCCACACCTTGTGAACTTAGAGGTTTTAAGAGAAGTTTTACCTTATTCCCATTGGTGGGGGCCCATTAGAGTCTTTATTCGCTTGATCTCTTAAATGCACGGTTCAAATGATGTTTCTCACCTAATGGATGGAGTGGATTTACAAACCTTTTATATTCACAAGCGTGCAATGCAGGCATGTTGTAGTATATATGGCTGGATTCATTCCATCCATCTGTTTGTAAATGTGGGGCCCAGCAATTTTAAATGTAAAATCCATTCCATCCATCGGTTTTTATAATCGTCGTTAGATAGTGATGTTAAAAATAACCTTAGATTTACAAATCAGATGGGCCACGCCACATGGAACAGTGGGAATGGGATGCAGGACATAGGTTTGTGTGTGGGCCATCATGTGGTGTATCTTTAATCAAGACCGTTAATCAGTTCTAAGTCAACCTGATAGAAACACCCACGTGGGCCACACTAGGTGAACTTAGCAGTTTTGGAAGTGCTTTTACGTATTTTTATATTGGTGTGGTCCATATGAATTATTTATCAGGCTGATTATTTATATGTACTGTTCAAATAATGGTTCTCATCCGATGGATGGAGTTGATTCACATATACAACATTGTGGACCCCACAAAACGTCACACGGTCCCTCTTTGACCGGGCTACAGTCTGCTCGCGTTATACATGGTAGAGATTTTGAAAGACATCTCCTCCACCCCATTCCCACCACCATCCACATTCCTGGCATGGCATGGCATGCATGCGATGGCATGTGCATTGGGATATCACATGCATGACTAGAGACGTGCAAGCTGCGCCTACTCAACTGAAAACGGTAGATTACCTGTCACAGCATGGTATATTCATGTATGCATGCATCATACATGAATCTAGGCACGCGCTTATCACGTGCGAGGCGTTTTTTTTCTTTTCCTTGAGAAGGAAGGCAAGTCACTAGTCAATGACATGATGGTCAATCCAACGCTGGGCCATCCGGCCTAGCCTACTGGATTCTGGGCCCAGTGGCCCCGGCCTGACATGGGCTTCACTTGTACTCCACTTTCCTGGTCTGGACCCTAGTTATAGGCCTCATTTTGCAAGGGACCACGCCAGCATGACGGGCAGGGTGTGCTAATTGAGCGTCGGGTGACGCCGTATTTTTACCCTGGATGCCAAAACTCTGGCCGATGGAGCACCTAGGTGGACCAAAATGTAGGGGACTGTGTAAAATCATAACTAAACTCTCTAAATTCATGTGGTCTGGCCCATATGATTTTTTGGAATGGGTTGATTCCTGGAGAGTACCTTCATCCTGGTGGGACCCATTGGATGAATGGATCGGATGGAATATATGCATCACAGTGGATCCTGCAGATAGTTTGGAAGGTTTGGATGGTGGGCCTCCCTATCCCAACTGTTCCTTGTGGTTTGGTCTATACGAACTTTGGATAGGCCATTTTTTAGCCGAGGGCCAGGACAGGCCCAATTCAAGGGCCATTAGTAGTTTCCATTCGACCCAACTCATAACTTTCAGGCCCATGAATTGAATGGGTGGGCTTGGGCCCGTCCAGGTACGAGCCCATAACTGCCGACCGATCACTGGAAGATCAGATATTGCATGGCATGACTTGTGTGAATTGCGTCCTGCCTCTGCCAGGACGGAGTCGTTCCAGGAGGGGCTCTGTGGGGCCCACCTTGATGTATTTGTTTTATCCACGCCGGCCATCCATTTTTCCAGATCATTTTAGGAATTGAACCCAAAAACGAGGTAGATCCAAGGATCAAGTGGACCACACCAGAGGAAGAAGTGTTGATAATGATGTCTACCGTTGAAACCTTCCTAGGGCCCACTGTGATGTTAGTTTTCTATCCAACCTGTTCGAAAGTTCAAATAGACCTGGATGAAGGGAGAACACAAATCAAAACTTCAGGGCTCTCAAGAAGTTTTTAATGGTGGGCGTTCAATCCCCACTATGTGGTCCACTAAAGTCCTCGATCTACCTCATTTTCTGGGTCATACACTAACATGATCTCGAAAATGGATGAACGGCGTGGATAAAACACAAACATCACGGTGGACCCCACAGAGCCCTTTGCCTGGACCGAGTCCGTCCTAACTGAGACAGGATGCAATCCGCGACCCTTTTGTGAGGGATAAACTGCTTTTGCAAGTGGGTTGTCGTTGTAAGTAAAGATAACTGTTCACCTACAGCCAGTGTACGGCAGCTTTGGCACAGCAATATCTTTACCATCAAAATCTAATTTTTGTTGCACATCGGTACCATTGAAACTATAATCCCAATCAACCATGAAAACCATATGAAAAAAAAATCAGGCCAGTTCACTCATTATTTGGACCGCACCATTGGAATCAATGGGTAACCAATGGTACGACTCAACATACTGGTATGGCTCACCTAATTATCAGATCAGCCTGATATTCTAGATGTATGATATTCACGATGGAGGCTACTATTTTCATGGTATCGATTTCCTAAATAAGTGGCATGTTGGAAGGAAAGATGGTGCAGTACTGCAGCTCTGTGGTACCATTGCCTGTAGGTTGTACCATGGAGGCGGTGTTGAACTCAGCTTTGCTTCCGCGTTAAGTGGGCGCAGGTTAGAAAGCGTGTGCGTAATGCGCACCCATGTAACTCTCACAGCCTGAAAAAGAGTGACATGAGTGATGGTTACTAAAGGTGAAAACGGCGTATGATATTACCTCACAAAAGAAAGTTGGAGAAAGAGATTTGAGGCTTTCTATCATTCACGACTTCATCGTAGTAACGTATTTGTAAGATATATCGATGTTATAGACGTTGGATCGGGACCATTTTCAGTAATCCAAGCCGTTGAATAGACAAGATACATAGCCAATTGTAAGTTATTTAAAAAAAATTAAGATTAGAATGTTTCTAATATTTCGATCAACAGCCCATTAAACAAGGTTGAGGAGACTGTTCATATTCAAAGGGTTAAAATATTCCAATATCCGAGTTTCCTTTTCCTAATGGGATATATCATCTACGAAGAGGCCCACCATATGAATGGTTTGGATCATCAAATAATGACCCCAGATCCACTGTGGTCCCATGTATTTATTACCAATAGGATGGACAGTGTTGAAGCAGACCTCTAGCGTAGATTAGTGACGTTTGCTAGTATGGCTTTCCCTTCTGCCCCACCACGTGATCACGTACACCATCCATATAGGCCCACAGGGGAGACATCTTTCCGTCCAGAGATCTTCACTGTCCAACCAAAATGTAAGTTGAAGCTGCTTTTCTAGACCCTCCTTTTTCTTAGTCATTTTTTATGGACGGTCAGGATATCGAAATCTTTCCATCTGACTGTAGATCATGGACCTAGAAAATATCTGGATCATAATCATACAGTTTGCTGATGTGGATGATTCTATGCAAGTGGGGCACATAATCCGTTGATCCAAACCGGAGATCTGAGTACATGTAGACACCTGTACGGTTGATTGTGCATGTGTATGAACTACCATACAACTTTGGATCACCTAACCATGGATCCCACATGTACTTAATCATCCACGTCACCAAACTATACATTGGCCCAAAAGCAGGATCTGTAATTAACTATCCACACAGTATACGATCTAAAGTGCACGTGTGGTCCACCTGATGAGTGAATGGGCCTGATTTATGCGGAGTATGATTATCATGGTGGGACGTAGTTTTCACACGCTTTTGATGTTGCACATACATGACACGTAGGCACTAATGGGCTTAGTTGGATATTGGACCATAACTTAGCAGTCCACCTATTTGTATCTATTCACACAAGTAAAAAAATGAAGAGACTGTTTCCTCTAGGAAGTCTGGGTACAATAAGCTTATTCTACAAGTGCTGTGTGTGGGGCCCACTAGGGCATGTCTATGGCTTCCAACCTTCCATCAGGGTCATCCCCACCATGATAGTTGGACCCTAAAAAAATCAATCTGACCCAACTACCACCACGTAAATTATAATCACATGAGTCCAATATGGCTGTCTATATTGTGGCCCACCCAATGGTTGTGTAGCTCTGTTTATTTTTTAGTCATTTCAGCATCAATATTGGGCTCGTGTAATGCATGAGTTGAGTTGGATGGCATAAATAATACATGGTGGACTCCACTGTTAGAAAACAATGGACAAACATCTAAATACTTTCAAAATATTCACATGGTGGGGGACCTGATGGTTGGCTATGCATGATTTTGATGCACACGTTTTCTGTAGCCCTGAGATCGTTGGGTCATCATGATGTCTATGTCCACTTTGTCCATTCATTTTTACTGGCTCATCTTGTAATAAAAGTAAAAGAAAAAAAAAAAGTAAATTCAAAACTCAAGCAAATGCTCACTATTGAAATCAATTTTTAGCCCACTGCCATGTTTAAATGCCTGACCGGATAAATAGAAAGCACAAATATCAATATAATACAAAACTTCTATATTAAATAGTAGGTATTTAATTCCCATTGCATCTTCTGGTGTGGCCTGCTTGAGTTTTTTATTTATCCTTTTTGACCTCAAGTCCTCACACAACTCATGGAAAAGCCAATATGACATGGTCATCATAGCAGACCCCACATAGCTAATTAGGGTTAACCCGGTCATAGTAAAGTTGGGTTCACTTTGGAGAGTCCAACTTCATGGTGGGAATGCACACATTCCAGTTGGGTCCCACACAAATACCTTGTAGAATAAGCTTGATGTACAAGGACTGTTGAAGAAAAAAGAAGGAAAAGAGAAAGGGGAGGAGGAGGAAGTTGCTACCTTGATGGGGGCATATGTGTCACTTTCACCTACAAAAGAAACACTCCCATCTCTGCAGTAAAGCATGTGAAACTCACTACCACAAGTACACAAAACACACTCATGGTGTCCTCTGCTAAAGGTGAGGTGGCCCACCTTCTTTTGTCTGCTTCCCCACCGCACATTTCACCAACCCCTTTTGATATTTAATCACATCCTTCCTTTCCTTGATGAGATGTGCTTGCTTGTTTGGGGATGAACAGGTAAAACTGCATTAAGCATGCCAAAGTGACACACATGTGCAAGATCCTGGCCTATCATTATGTGGGCCTAATCCAGTCATCAGTTGGGCTGCACTTGTGTGAGGAAAATGGACGGTTGGAATGAAAATCACCAGCTAACTCCGCCCAAGTACATACTCATGGGGCTCACCTGATGACTAGACCATGCAGGATTTTGGGACAGGGCATGTTCAGGTAGAGCCCCACTTTGTAGATGGCTCAGATCTTTCATGCATGAGCCATGTCAGCAAGTGTACGGGGATTCACCTCTTCAGTCTCTTCCTCAGTGTACTTTGAACACCTATACTTTAATTGTAGCTTAAGGAAATCTACAATGATATTTCTTGTGGGGTCCATTGTTCCTGATCTAGACCGTTTGCGTGTTGAGTGCTCCCTGGATGGACCATGCTTCAGAAAATCTCCCAAGTTGGAAGATCCCACCATCCAATTTAGGGACATCTTTTCAGCTGAACGTGGATTAATGACGTGTTTCTCTTTTCAAAAGTTTATCTGTAGCCAACAAATGAGAAAAGTTGGGATTGCCAAATCGGAGGTATTTTTGGAAACCATACATCCATGGTGGGACACAATTGAGCAATGGTCTGGACTACCTTATAGTGGGGCCCACTTAGTTTATAGTGGAGAGTGCTGAATTGAAATTCTGAATTTATAATCCTAGATTTTCAGGACAGGAATTGAAATAATACTGAATTTGTAATCCTAGATTTTCAGGACAAGCATGGATTTCAGAAATTTGTGCTTATGAGCTTAGATTTTGACTATCGAATTTTTAAAATTATTTTATAATATGCTCATAAGGTAATGAATTTGATGAATTAAATGCTTTAAAGATTCTAAATATAGCATGCTTGTGCAACATATACATCATGGCTTTGACTCACTTGTAAGATACATGCATTTGGCCTAAAAACAAAGCAATTTTAGACTTTAGGTCGTTAAAAAATAGGCTTGTAATTTTCATAATTGAAACTAAATTCTATATTTACTTTTGGCTAGTTATTTTTTTTTTCATGGCTTTGACTCACTTGGAAGATACATTTGGCCTAAAAATAAAGCAAGTTCAGACTTCAGGCCGTTAAAAAATATGCCCATTATTTTCTTAATTGAAACTAAATACTATATTTAATTTTGGGAAGTTATTTTTTTTTCCTATAGTGGGGCCCATATAAGATTGCATAGGCTTGAGTTGTGAGCATCCTATCATCTTGATAATGTAAGTAAAACATGTGATAATGCAAGTAAAACATCCAACAGTGTGAATAAGTGTGAATGCCCCGACGGCTTATTTGATTTAGTAACGACTTTTGAAAACCCTTTGGGCAATGGAGTTGTTAAGTCTAGTTAAACTTATGGGTCCTGTTGTGTTGTGATGTACGTGACTTATTCTCACCATCCATCCATTTTACCGGCACTTTTTAGGGTATAAGCCTAAGAAATGAAGCAAATCCAAGCTTTAGTGGGTCACACCACACAAACAATTGCCCAAGAAACATACATAGTTGAAAGCTGTTTCCTTCCTCTGGCTTATAATGATATTTACTTGTCATCTAACTTACTCATAAGGCTACATAGACATAATGGGCATTTCCACCTCGGTTTTAGAGACTAATATGTACAAATAGCTTGCATGTCATGTTGGGAAGAGTGCACGAATTATAAATGAAAATAATTATTATCCATTTTTGTTGAATTACCAAAATTTTGGGTGTGACAGACAACCCCAATTTTAAATCCAGGATCATTGAACCATGGGCCTCACAAAATGAAAACCCAACTATACTTTGAAAAGCCTGAGTCAAAGATCATGGTACTATGATCCACTAAAGATGAGAAATGCACCTTGCTGTCCTTCAGGTGCACTTGAAAGTGTCCTTAGCATCCACATGTGTGAGATCTGAGCCGGTTATTAGGCAATATCCATCCAATAGATTTATTTCTAAAAAGGGCTGATATTTCATCAAGTGGGCCACACATCAACAGAGTAACTGAATGATTAAGAGAAGTCAGACCAACGGTTACAGGCCGGCATCTGAACATTGGAGATTTGTAACAAACTGTTCTGATCTCACACTGGTGTCCCAAGTTTCCACTTGTGAAACGAGTGCACCTACAAACAAGGTGAATGAAGGAAGGAAACCCAAGTTGCTAAGGAAAGATCAAAACATTCCAAAAACAAACACCAGCAAGGAAGATAAGGTGGGGCCCTGATTCAAATCTTCAATCCATGTGTGGTTTGGATTGCTTTGATATTTTGCCCGTGTTGGCATGTCATGGGTGACATCATTGTTATGGAGCACCCCATCTACAGGGGGAATATTCTTTTGGCCTCTGCCACGTGGGCACCCTCTATGGGCAATGGGCCTGGTTTTCTTTTTGTGTGATGGAAGTATGGGTTGGGTTCTTCCTTTTCCTTAAACAGGTGGGCCCCATCAGAAAATGAAATATGTGGTTGGTCGTTGGTCCATTTAAATTGGAGTAAAATGGTCATTGATGTGTGCTCCTCTTACAAAGGGGAAATTCATTACATCCAGTTTTGGGAATTCTCCTTGGTGAAGCAATTGAAATGCAAGTCTTCTAATTGTAGTTGCCTACCCTCGTCATATGATAATTATATTTAGCTCCCCCCCTCTTCTTTGGATTATTACAGGTCCCTCCCTAAGGTTAGAGATGTTAGAGAAATGATCCTTTAATTTGGACTCGGCGAGTCCTGTTCAACTCGTATGAGTTGAATCAGACTCTGTCGGAACTCATGAAATGGTTTGACATCATGAGTCACCTCCTTGATTCACTCTTGACGCGGGCAAGTTAGGCTAATTCACCTGTTTCAGCTAGTGGTGACTTGACTCAAGAGCCAGGAGTTTCTCTGGGTCGCCACTGTTTTAACCATGACTGGCTAGGAATTGCATTAAAGTATGAAAATACCTTAGTTGGGGAGTTCATTTAGTCTACATGAGGGGCCACCATTATGCATTAATGGTATCCTACCTGTGGGCAAAGCATGGTAACTCCATCATAAGAATTGGACGTCTAGAAGATTAGGCTCCTTCATTCATCAAAAGGGTCAGACCATAGAAAATAATGGACAACTACCTCAAAATTATAAATTTACACCATGGGCCCACCTACTAGTCTGAGGGGTGTTCTCTAGTGGTACCACTGGGTAGAAGTGGGCCCACATGGTCTATGTATCCGTTCCAATCTGTCCATCAAATGAGTTCCCTTAAATTAATTTCTAAGTGGTGAAAGTAGCTTGATCGAAAATTGCGAGGGACCAAAACATAGAAAGGGAAGCCGAACCTAGATTTTCAGCTGGGTCCACCTGAGTTGCATAGCAGCCTGATTTTTCCCTCAACTCTTCATCCAATGTCAATGAAGGATCTAGACAGCCAAGATTTCCGTATATAAACATTGTGAAGAGGGTGCATGTCCTCTATCAACGAGTCCCCTATGTTTGAGAGGGTGCATTCATCAATGTCGGAGATGTCATGAATGCATCACATGAGTCCCCGATGGGTGGTACCAGTACCATTGGAGCGTACCCTATGGTTAAATCATCTTAATTTTTTGAAATGTCCCATTTTTATGGTAGAGTGATCATGTTGCATGGGTTGGATGACATATGCATGCTAGAGTCATATGTCGGCCATAGGATGGGTAGGAGAGAGAGAGGTAAAAATGGTGCAGCTGGTAGACTGTTGGGTAAGAAAGTGAGATAAAATGGTCATTTTTTCAGAGATATTTCTTTATAAGGAGGAGCTTGCAAAGGATTTTTGAAATGCATGGGATGCATCTATAATAATCCAAAACAGAGGCGGCACATGTATAATTGTCATATAACTAAGGGGGCAAGTGGAATTAACCTTTTGTCTTTCTTCTATTTAGTACTCTGCATGGTGTGGTGGTTGATGCGCAGGCACTTCGAGATTGGACACATAGCAGCCGTCAACTTAAATTCAACCATCAAAATTACAGCAGATCATCCCAAAATGTGATTGTTTGAACAATTCTTAAAATAGATAAGATGAATTGCTAGTTGGCTACTTTTTATGTTAACCGTCCAATAGAAGTCCGTCTATCAGCTAGTTAGGCGATTCAATCAGTGTATTTATTTTGGTTTGTAGCCTATTTGAATTGGAACACACAACTTGGAAGGTGTAACTTGAGTAAGATATATGCCACGTGGACAATTCCTTAATGCCGGCGTTTCAACCATCAACCATCGCAGTCTACCAGAGTCAAGCTTTTTTTCTGTTTATTCAAAGGGCAAGGAGACGCGTCACGCGTGTGTTGTGGGAGGTTTGCAAATCCCCAGATGCGTGTTGTGCCCTATCATACACGTGCAAGCACACGCTCCAACAAGGTATGTGTCTGTGTGAGATCTGAGCTTTCCATCAAGTGGACCACTTTGTTTAGATCTTCCATCTTAAAATTCAGGCGGTTTCATTCCTTAAGTGGGCTACTACGTATAGAAACAAACGGATGGTTACCATTTGATTTGTACCAAGTGGCCCACCTGAGTGAAAGATCCTGACTTTTAGGCCGAAAGATATAAACAATTTGCTCATATAGTTGGGCCACGCTCTGATCGACGACTTATTTTGTACTCAGGCGTGGAATGAGACAGCTTCAAAATCAATGGACAATAGGGCTGTAAATGGTCGGGTTTGATGGGTAGCTAAAATCAGACCCCCAATTTACTAAATGCATCTTGTCCAAGTTTTAGACCTAGATCCATTTAGAGAATTGAGTCACCCATTCATAAATGAGTTTGGATTAACAGAGAGAGATCCACCTGGACCTATTAATAAATAGATCGAGTTTAATGGATTTGGTTAAGAGATATTCAAATCTACTTATAAATGAGTCTAATTGGTTTGATCAGGTCTAACAGGTCTGAGTTACCTTGATTTTATATAAAAATTACTCAATGCACATTAATAATAAAAATCAAATTTAGCAACTTATTATAATAACAAAAATACAAATAATGACACAGGTAAAAATCAGAATAATAGAGATAATTATCTTTACTTGGTTAGTTGCACCACTTTAACCATGGCGCATGGTCTTTATGAACTCTCATTTATGTGGGTTACATCTTGAATTTTGACGTAAACAATGTCCAAGAATCTAAAATTATTTCAAATATCATTTAATCCGCGCACATCCCAATTCACTAATCTCACCAACTTCGGCGCTTTGATTCAGATTCCATGCTGCCTTATGGTCTTTGTCAGGCATGGGGTGGATTTCTCGTTTTCATATGTTACTTTTCAAGATATGCAAGCATTTTTACTAGGTTTAAAATTGAGTTTGAGACATGTTTGAGTTTGGATGGGCCACTTGCAACATAGACCAGACCCACTCATTAACTAAATGGGTTCAATCAGGTCTAACATAAAGGAAATTAGATCTAAAATTGTTTAGCAACTAGGTTTATTCTTGAACCCAGACTCATATCATTTAATAAATAAGTTGAGTTTGGATTGGATCTAAATAGGTCAAGTCTAGGTACCCTTATTGTGTCCGCAAACCCATTTACAGCCTTAATGGACAGCCATTGGCATAACTTTCGTGTAGTAGCATTTCTCATGCTGAGTAAATCCCTTGATTTTATTTTCTTACCGGGCAATCATCATGGTGTGGGCCACCATTTGCAGTAGGAGTACGTGATGAACAAAAAACTAAGAGCACCACGCTCATCAAGTGAACCACAAATGAACGTTGAATTTGTTTTGTTCCTAACCGTCCATTTTTATCATACAAGTTTGACTTGACCAATCAGCAGATGAGCAGTCTTTTCGTTCTCGAGTATTATCACAGTGGACCATACCTGATGAATGGCTCAGATCCCCGACATGTGTGCCATATCCCAGATATATGACACGTGACCAGCCCCTAATGGTGAAGCCCACCTACTTTGTGCTTGTTTTAGAGACGAACGCGGATTCAATGAGGCCGGGGAAACAAACTTCGGTGACCCAGGACCGTGGGCCCACTTAATGTATGTGTTATATATCCATGCCATCGATCCATTTTGCCAGCTCATTTGAGGACATGGGAAAAAAATGAAGCTGATCTAAATCTTAGGTGGACCACACTGCAGGAAAAAGTGGTGATTGAATGCCCACCATTAAAAACTATAGATGCAGTTGATATTTGTGCTTTCCCTTCCTCCAGGTCCTTGTGACCTTATCAACAGGCTGGATGGCAAATATGCATTATGGGAGACCCTAGGAAGTTTTTAATGGTCCCACAGTGTGGTCCATCTGCGATTTGA
This sequence comes from Liriodendron chinense, assembly GCA_003013855.2. Taxonomy (NCBI): domain Eukaryota; kingdom Viridiplantae; phylum Streptophyta; class Magnoliopsida; order Magnoliales; family Magnoliaceae; genus Liriodendron; species Liriodendron chinense. Next base: position 1,930,751 of record PVNU02000815.1, on the reverse strand, counting down.
ATCTGCTTAATTTTTTTGTCCCAATGCATGGCTCAGTGGTCCACGCACAGCTGAGGTTATGGTCTAGAGCACCATGTGGTTGGTTGGTGTGTGTAAAATAAATAGAAAGGATTTGTTTCATTTTTAGCTCATGCCCTAAAATGAGTGGGTAAAAGGAATGAAATGCACACACACACACACACACACACACACACACACACACACATATATATAGAGAGTAACACTCATGCACCATTAGTTGGCCTTTGGGGCCCACCATAGTGTTTGTACAATATGTTGCCCATCCATTGAGATTATCCCATCACAAAAATGAGATAACCCAAAAATAAGGTTAATCCAACTATTAGGTGGGGTACACCATAGGAAACAATGAAACAACACTTATAAACTCTACATTCACATGGAGCATCACATTTTCATAGTTGGATAGTCTTAATTTTTTGTGCATCCTATTTTTATAGTGAGACAATCTTTTCATACGTATGAAATATCATACAAACACCATAGTAGCCCCCACATGCTAACTAGTTGGATGTACAACTATTTCTCATATATATATATATATATATATATATATATATATATATATATATATATATATATATGCCGTACATCGAGCCAAGTCAAGTCGAGGTGGGCCAAGCTTGGCTCGACTCATCCGTGCTCTCCTCGAGCTCACCCTCGAGCTTACCATTGGAGCTTGCCTTGTTTGCTAAACCTTTCGAGGCGAGCTAGTGGATCAAGTCGAGGCAAGCTTACCTCGAGTCGAGGTGAGCTTGCTCCCACCTCAATTTATTATATTTTTTGCTACAAAATACAAATTAAAAGTCAACAACATTAAGTTCAAGAAGTCACACATATATGAGGGGAGAATAGTATTTCTACAGGTTGGACCCCACCATTTAAATAGTCTAAATCTGACCAGTTTTTTTATTAGCCAAGTCACACACGCATTGAATACAGGCCACTAGTAACATTTTTTGAATCATAGATTAACACAATACACGCATAGCTCATCACATGAATGGACTGCCCTGATTATTGTGTGAACCATCTTCATGATGAGGCCCAACTAATTCATGGATCAGATGCACCACCTCCCTCATAAAATTGCAATCAATAGCTGCATATGGTGTTTAGTCTTATCATAGCCACTGTTTTTGTAAATGTGTATAGTGTGTGGTCTCACCTTAGTACTTGTTTTGTGCAGCATGTAAAACACACAACCACTATATGCTCACCATGTTTTCTACTTGAAATTACTCAATCTAAATGGTATGCTCAACAAGGAATGTTCTTACGTGAACAAAATAGTAGGATTAAGAAACCCCCCTCCCCCCTCAAAAAAAAAAAAAAAAAAAAAGAAGTGTGAGGGTTTATATGTCCTAAGCTTGGACCCCCATGTGTAGGCGGGAGAGAGAGAGAGAGAGAGAGAGAGAGAGAGAGAGCTAAGAAATAAGTACATGAGGGTATTTTTTTTAACAAATCTATATGAAACGAGTCGAGGCAAGGTCGAACCGAGTTAAGCTTGAATCGAGTCAAGTGACCTAGTGCTTGAACTTGACTCGATTTCTAACTCGAGCTCCTAAATGAAGCTTAGCTTGACTCATCCCACTGAGTTGAGTTGAGTCGAGGCGAGTTTTTTCAAGTTGAGTTGATCGAGTTTCTCGAGTTAACCCGACTCATGACCAGCCCTATATATGACACATGCATCAAGTGGTCCCACAATCATAATCACGCTGAATTTATGCACACCACAAGAAAAAGTGGTGATTGAATGCCTACCTTTAAAAACTGTTGCACGATCTCTTTTTTTTTTTTTTTTTTGTCAGTCATGCAAACCAACCACCCAATCAATCATGCAACACACCCATCCAGGCAGTCATGCAATGCACCTACTGGTGTTGTCAGCAATGTGGATTTTCACCACGGATGAGTTTCGACACTAAGACCCCTTGTAAAAATTCTGCAGAGTCTACCATCGAGGCAAGGTTCTGAACCCAACTATTGCACCGATCTGATATTTGTGTTTTCCCTCCAAGTTTGCATGGCCTTGTTAACAAGCTGGATGACAAATAAAAATTTTGGTGGGCTCTAAGAAATTTTCAATGGTCCTACAGTGTGGTACACCTGAAATTCACATGGAGACCCAGTTTTTGGCTCATGCCCCGAAATGAGCCGGCAAAAACTGATGGACAGCATGGATATACGGTAGGTACATCAGGTGGGCCTCAAGATCACAATCTCACCAAATCTGCATTCATCAAAAGTTAACCCAACAAAATATTATTGTACAAGTGTCAAGCACACTAGGGATGCAAAGGTGATGTACCGAATCACTTTTAAACATGCTTTGCATCGTTCCATACCTTGCGGCAGAATCTTCTGGGCCAACAAATCTTGCCACACTATACCTGTATTGAAATTGATGCGATCAGAGGAATACTCAATTTGTGTCCCCTATAGTAAGTCGGTGCATGCATGGCAGGAGAATATTTGATTGGATGGAAGGCCACTACCTCTGGTAAAAGGACCACCCAAAGCATAATTGTTCGGTCCAAAACCCTTATCCAGGACAGTGACCTGTCATCCAATCAAATCCTGTCATGTTGCCCTTAACAAGGACAAGACAGTATTTAGTCTCCTTAGCCGGCTTGCCGCCCATCCCAAAGAAGTACTGTAGGGGATATTTGTACTGTGGAATGGGCCCTGAGCAATGTGGTAGAACCATCTTTTCACTGTACAAGTGACAGAGATATATATAAGTCAGGACCACCCATCTGGCAGACCGACTGTGGTTGTCACTCACAAAAATCCTACCAGCCAAATCTTCCAGTCAGAAGCTTCAAGCTGACTGCAGAAAACAAAAAAAATTCAACTGTAGCCATTGGGTAGGTAAAAAATGTTAATGGAATCCCTGTGATTATCCAATTCGGCTGTTTTTGAACCATTAGCTATCCACGGTAAGGCCCACGAGATGGACGGTTCCGGTTGATACCTACCCCGGCCAAGTCGGTCGTGAAGAGATGGATCAACCCTATCATTGTCTGCTTGTTGAACTAATTGGTTTGATTGACTTGATTAAATAGTTCAATACTCTAGCGGAGTATGATGGACGATACACAGGCATTTAGAAATTACTGATAAATTGTATATATGGAGTACAATTAATTCAAAATAAACTGCCGAAATTATGGGTTCTATTTTAGATGTACCATGAACTAAAATAGTAGGCTTATTTGATGATCTGAATTTCAGATTCGCAGACATTTATTGGACGGTTAAAAATGAAAAAAAAAATGTTGTGGTCCTATATCATTGAAAAAGTGTCCACAAATCAAAGGTCGAGATTGTTCAATATTCAATCTGAGTTTGGGAATGTGACTGTCATGGTGGGTTCCACATTCGGGCCAAGGGAAATCCTCTTTATGGGCCAATAACTTGTTAGAAATGGTGGTGAACTATCACAGGAGTTATCCGAAAATAAGTTAAAGTTAGGCCTGCATTCATTCCCCTCATACCAAAAGCATGAAAGATGTAATTTAATATAAGCCAAGCTATTCATGATTGAAATCTTTCCTCAAGAAAAAGACACATTAGATGAGGTGAATTCTCCCAGTCTTTGAGGAATCTTAAACACCTCTTTTTGTGAACATTCACCATCAAATCCCAAGTTTTCATCAACAAAAGTAGACCATGTCACTCTAATCATGTGTTCATCTACTTCCTACCATCCATCCATGAATGCATGCTTCATGTGGGTGTGTGTGGTAATAGACACCTGTGCACTTTCTCTTATCTATGCATGCATGTATCATGCATGTGTCCAAATTTTCATAAAACAAAAGCAAATCCAAGCATCTTTATCATGTGTCCATCCACTTACATATCCACCCATGAATGCATGCGCCATGCACGTATGTGGTGATACATGTGAACTTTTCCTTATCTATGGATTCATGTGTCTAAGTTATCATAAAACAAAAGCAAACCCAAGTCTTTCAACCATGTGTCCATCTGCTCCCGCCATCCATCCATGCACGCATTTACCATGGATGTGTGTGTGGTGGTAGGCACACGTGCACTTTTGCTAGAGCTATACATGAGCCGAACCGAATCAAGCTTGGCACAATTCAACTCGGTTTGGCCAGCTGTCTATCCTAGCTCAAGTTTGGCTTGGCTCCGTCCTCAAGCCTGGTTGGCGAGCTCAACTCGATTCGGTCAGTAGCTCGAGCTAAGTTCAAGCCAAGTTCAAGTTCGAGTTTGAGCTTGAGCTTTTAAGCCGAATTCAAGTCAACTAAGGCAAAAAAATAGAGAAAAAAAAGGCTCTGATGATTTTTTTTTAAAGGATAGTGATTAGGGTGCTCAAATCCAATCAATATTACATGTATATTATATATTCTATATATTTTAGGTATTTAAAACTAGGCCAAGTTAAACCGAGTTGAGTCAAGTTTGAGTAAGTTCGAACTCAACTCGAAATTATTTCGAACTTAAAAAATTAGCATGGCTTGGCTCAAACCCAGCTTTCAATCCGAGTCAAATCAAGCTCATTCAAACTAAGTCGAGCAAGTTAACCAAGCTAGCTTAGCTCATTTTCAGCTCTAACTTTCCCTAATTCAGGGCTACGACAACCCAACCTAGGTTGAAGTTAGGCTAGGTTGAGCTACTTGGGGGCCTTGGGTTGGGTAAGGGTTGGAAAACTCCAACCCAAATCAGGCTGATTTCAGTTTAAGAAAATTCAGGTCAGATTAGGAATAATCATATTATATGGATTGGACAACTATAAACGGTTAGCTTAGGGATTTGGGCTAGGCACCTCCGGTTGAGATTTCGATTTGGCCAAGTTGTGGGTTAAGTCTTCTTGAGGTTAATATATATATATATATATATATATATATATATATATATATATATATATATATATATATATATATATATATATATATATATATATATATATAGCGAACCACCTAGAACCGGTTCTCACAAGTAGTCACATTTTGATAGGCGATGTGAGCACAAAATGAGAATGGTCCATTAGAAGAATCACCTTGTGAAATTCCTAAGGCCTGAAAGTTAGCCTGATGAGCGTGACTCTCTCTCTCTCTACATACACACACCATATATGTGTCTAAGCTTCCGTAAAAGAATAGCAAACCCAAGTTTTTTTTTTTTTTTTACACACACGCTGCCTGACAGACACACACTTACGCCACAATGGGTATTGGAACCCATGACCTTGTGTTGAAACTCTTGCGAGTCTCCCACCGAGGCATGAGTAAGGGGAAAGGAAAAGCCAAGTTGTACAGTTCCCATCATTCATCCATGCATGCATGTACCATGCAAACGTGTGATGAGAGATACATGCACACTTACATATTTATGCATGCGTCTGGTGATACACGCGCATGTGCACATACATGGACACATGCATAAACATCTGTAGGCGCATGGAGGGGATGGCAGTTAGAAAATATGTACATCTATGCCTTTGTCTATGCATGCATGCATGTTCTTCCACTTTGTTTGGACAAGTGGGTGGGCGAGCTGTAGCAGTGAAAGGTTGTATAAACCCTCGTGGAGAAATAGAAGAAAGCATCTGAAGCCTTTTGCATTTAGATAAAAAAAAAAAAAAGTATATATCTAGAAGCTTTGCTCCCGTTTGGGACCATAAAATTAAAGCACAGGTTATTAGTGGCAAAAAATCAGGGCCGTTCATGAGGTATGACCATCATAGAACATTCAATGGTCCAAAAATTCAAGACCACTCATCAGGTATGTAATAGAAATGAAGGATTAAAAAAAGATATGATGGATGGTCTATATTTATTGAAGATGTGGGGCACACCTATCAAAGTAGCGGCCTAGTACTAGATATGGTCTATGGTTGAAAGTCCAAGAATTGCATCTAAAGAAGCCCATGAACCTTTTTCTTTTTCTTTTTCGTTCTTTCATCCATCAATCCATCAAAGAAGGTGGGCCGTTCAATAAAGAAAGTAGAAAGTATCACCCGTGGACTACCAAATCCAAGCGCATATATACGAAAAACTGAAAAATATATCTCCCCCAAGAAAGATACGCGAAGCAACAGATTCAGTAAGCCACGTGTTGCTACTATGTAAGTTTGAACGGTCCTCATTTGGACGTGGACCACTAAAAAAGATTTACCCGGTTAACGCTTTGAGGGGCCCATCTTGATGAATGTGTTGTATATCCATGCCGCTTATTCATTTTTTCGGCTCATTTTAGGAGGTTATTCCAAAACTTAAGCAGATCCAAATCTCCGGTGGACCACACCATTGGAAAAGGTGGTGAATGACCATTAAAAGCGTTTTGTAGGCCACAAAAGTTTTGGATCAAGCAGTTGCCGTTTGTAGTTTGCTTTCATACAGGTTTGGTTGACCTTATCAGCCGGTTGGATGGAAAATAAACCTTACAGATCAGCTTACAGTGGGCCCTGAGAAGTTTCTAATGGTGGCGTTCAATCACCACTGTTTGTTGTGGTGTGGTCCACCTGAAATTGGGATCTGCTTAATGTTTCAGGCCATGTTCTAAAATGAGCTAGTAAAACGTATGGACAATGTGGATATACAACATATTATCAAGGTGGTGTTAGTGTACTTTTCTGTGGTATACTAGTGCACTTTGTTTGTCAATCACTTAGGTCAGTGAGTCTAGTATTGGTTGAGCTTAATGAAAACGAAGAACGAAGACTCAAGTGGCCCTGCTGTATCAAAAAAGAAGAAACAGGGAAAAGTGATGCCTTAGTGTACCTTAACCTTGACCAAAACCTTATCTCAAACCTCTTGATAACCTTGACCATATTAGGCATATCATTTAGTCATCATAGATTAGCCCTAGGTGTCCCAAAAGATCACCCATACTGTGGCCAAAGAGGCCGAAATGTGGCAAAGTTGGGTCAATAAATTGTTTAGCTAAACCCAGGCTTGTCCGACCGGTCACGACCGGTCGGCTAGACTGGATCGACTGGTCTTGACTGGTCTGATCATCCCCCAGCAGAGACAGTGAATACTCTGTCCATTTTTTGCCTATGGCCGACCGGTCAAGACCGGTCGAGGACCCCTTGCCGACCGGACCAGTCGGCACTAGCCGTTTTTTACTCGTTTTAAATCCATTACACACTCTTTTATAAAAGAGCTTGGCTCAAATTGAGGAGTAAGGAGAGGGATTTTGAGAGGAGTGAAGCCACCATTGTTGGAGACCATTTGAGGCTCATTTCCAACATATGCAAGGCATCTTTCTTGTGTTTTAACACAAGATTGGAGCATTCCAAGCTCATGAAGAAGATGACCTTCATCTCCTTTTGATCTCTAGAGTTTGGATCTTCCTTAATAGTCATATCCTTATCCAAATTTCTAAGATGAGATCGTTGCAGGTGAGCAACTCTTGGCAACCCATTCCTATTAGTTGTAGAGTTCTCAAACCTACCCTCTTATCACCTTGGGCATCTCAAAGGCATCACAACTAAGGTGATTGATCAAGTGTAGCCGAGGCATTGGCAACGCAATGGTAACACGATCGGGGGAGCAAGGGAAGCTGATTGAAGCACAGGAGAGCGGAGATCAAGCAACCCGAACCAGCGCTGAACAAGGGGCTCATCCGACAAGTAAGGTTGTCTTTGTTGAGAGTCCATCCATGTGGGAGTTGAGTGTAGAGTTTGTTTGTCAAACTCGAACTAGGGACGTTGGCTGTTCCTTTGCTTATTTGTCGGCTTAAAGACTAGGAGCTGTTTAGCGATCCTTGGCTCGTTTACCGTGCCTAAACAAAGTCTCTAAGGGGGAGCCTTCGACACGGGAGTGAACGTGCATCGGGTTGAGAGTTAGCTTATGCCCAAAACTCCGGTTGGGTTGAAAGTTAGCCTATGTCCAAAACTCTAATTAGGTTGAGAGTTAGCCCTTTATCCAAAACTCCGGTTATGGTTGAGAGGTGAACCGGAAAAACCTCCATGTAAAGGTTGAGAGGTGAATCTCATTTAAAATCTTCAATAGTGAATGCCGGTGTGCTCAAAGAAGTTGAGTACTTGAACCGGGAGTGGAGTAGACCCAAAGTCGAACCACTATACATGCTTGTGTTTGTGATTGAATTGAGCACATTGATATCTTAACATTGTATGTTTAATTGTTTAATTATGAATGTTTGATGGAATGTATGCTAGGCACTAAATAGGCACATCCACACACAAGATGTACTTTCACTAAGTACTGTAGACTTGAGCTCATAAGTCTACATAGGTTGCATAGATTAGAAGCTTGATTAGTTAAATCATTTGATTATCTATGCATGCTTAGACTTAGTTGTTTATTGATTAAATCATATGTTAGTCTTGTGATTGGACCCATTTAGGCTTGGAAGCCGAAATGTTCTTGCTTACTTATTTAATTTACTAAATTGTGTAAGTAGGCGAAAAGAATTTCATAAGGTCCTAATCACCCCCCTATAGGACTTAACTATAATTTTAGTTGCTCTTTAAGCTTCCGCACATACGAAGGTGTCGTGTTAGACTACCAACGTACTTTCAGGTGGGCCCCAGTGTCAGGGTAACACCTAAACCCTGGGTAACACCTATTCCACTCCCACTAAAAATAGAGTTTTTTTTTTTTTTTTTTGTCAGTCATGCAACCCACCCAGTCAATCGCGCAACACAACCACCTAATCAATCATGCAATGCACCCACTGGTGTTGTCAGCAGCAGAAATTTCACCCTGATGGGTTTCAAGACCTAGACCCCTTGTTGAAACTCCGTAGAATCTACCTACGAGGCAAGGCTCCGAACAGAGTTTAAGGGGCCGTTTGGATGCAAACAATTCCCATGCTTACACAAGCTGTCCTAAGTTGTTTTGAATAAGCAATGCAAGACATGATGTCTTGGATAAGGTGCATTGTTACCTAACCGTCAAACATGTGAAATAATTACACAATTGTTGAACGGATAAATAGCTTAAAATGATCGGTGACACATTCAATATTTATATTACATGTATAAATTAACATATGTAAGCATAGGTAAGGTACTTAAAAGTTATGTTTAGCTTAATCAAGTTAACATAAAGATTTGACTTAATGTTTAATAATTTAATATTAACAATATTACAAATGCAAATAAATATCTTAGAACTATAGTAAGTAATATAACGTTGAGGTTATGGGTTCAAGTGCCCGTTGCAGCGTGTGGGTGTAAAAAATAATAATAGTAAATGCAATAAGTAATATAAAATTGGAACTTTATTATTTAGTCACTGGCTGATTAGTTGGTGAAATGTCTCATGTGACACATATTGTGGTTTCCATACTACTCACAGCAAGTCACATCGAGCTGATCGAGTGGTTAAGTGGACTCACCAGTTCTCCTCGAGTGTCAATCGAGTAAGGTCCTGCAAGACTGTACTTTTCAAGAAACTCAGTCGAAATTCTCACTGAGTCGAGTTGACTTGGCTGAGTTTTCAGTCTATAGAGCAAATTTTAGAACTATAATGCATGCTTCAAATGAATGGTCGTGTGTGTAATCGATTGGACCACAGTTTGTAGTCCACCCAGTAGATTGCTTCCTACCTATTAAGTGCTTGCTACATCCAATCCTCCTAATAGGTTGGCCCTACCATGAGGAACAATTCATGCAAAAATCAGTTGCATCCACTGACCCAGTGTACCACACTTGTATTTTGCTATTAATCAATGGCTATACGCTGTTTTGTATATTGTGGCTCACTTAATGATTGAATAGGGCTGATTTTTACACTAGGTAATCCTCATGGTGGGTCCAACCTACTAGGACGATTAGATGTCACAAGCACTTGACAAGTTGGAAGCAATCCACTGGGTGAAATACTGTTAGGTGAAGTACTGAGTACATGGTGCACTTATTTTTTTCCTATGTGAAAAATTGAGCTTGACAAATAATATACAGGCTACCTATCCCGAACAACTTGTGTTGTATAAAAATCTGTGAGTATCCAAACAATCCCTAAGCCTTTCATAAAAGATAAGGGGAAGAAAAATATATTAAATGGTCCAAATATCACTAAGATATGCACGTATGGATTATTAATTAGATTATAATGCCACCTGTTTAAATCAATTGTACGTTGCCAAGTGGACAGCTTAGTAGCCCTTGGTTTATACGCAACATACTTGAAATTCAAAGGGCATGTACTAGGTTCACTGCAACAAAGTACGTTGGGAGCTATGTAATAAAATTGTGTTTGGAGGAAGATGAGTTCCTTTTCAATATGTCTTATGCCTTATAAGGAGTTTTACTGAATAAAATGGGAGTATGTGGCGGTTGATACATTCTTCCCCTTGGGAGGCATTTGGATCAAGTTACCTAATATAAGCTACTTATGCCTCAAATGGCTTATTTTGGTTTCTAGTTATTAAGGTGAAGTGATTAAATTCAAGTAAAAAAAGTTACTTATAATTGATCTTAAACCAAACTTACTCATTTCAAATAAGTTACTTCACTACAAGAAATATGACTTTTACCGAGGAAATTTTTCCTGGCTAAATGTCATAATTTCCTGGGTAAAAGTAATTACCAATGAAGATGTTCGTCGCGGTTTTCGTTGTAATATCACCTAATTACCGAAGAATTTTATTTTTTTGTCTGTAAATATTGGACCTTTTCCAACAAAAAATTTCCTTGGCAAAAGTCAACAATTTCGTGGCTATTGTTTAATCCGTCGGTAATTATGCGACTATTACCAAGGAAAACTTTCCTTGGAAAAAGCTATGACCAAGGTAGTAGAATCCTTTTCATTACCAACGAAATATTTCTTTAGAACATCCAATATCCCTACCATTCAATAGTTCTTTGGAACATCCAATATCCCTACCACCTGAAAGCACTCAATATTCAATATCCCAATCACCTGATAGAACATTCAATCATATACCAATCAAAATGACCATTCAACATTAACAATGTTTTGAATAAAATCGAAATATCAATCCCACCAATACAAAAAAAAATAATAATAATTAGCACGAACATCCCCGCTATCACAAACAAACAATCTGCAAAATAAAACAAAATACAATATTAGTAATTAATAACTTATAAATAAAATATGCAGTTAGGTGTTCATTTTTCTTTTTCAAATCACATTATGAAACTAAATACAACTTGAATTGAAGATTTAGACCATGTAGGCATGCTCCATTCATCCATGCCTACGTGATCTTGACTCAATTTTATGCCATGTATATAATTTTGGAATTATTTCTAAGGTACTCTTTCATTCTCATTTGAATTTCAAGTGCAAAGATGCCTAGAAGATAAGTCGGTCCTCATGATGACATACGAAGGAGAGCTTGGAATTATTTTCAAGGTACTCTTTCATTCTCATTTGAATTTTAGGTGCAAAGATGCGCAAAAGATAAGTTGGTCCTCATGGTGACATACGAAGGAGAGCACACCCATGGGTTCAACGCCAGTTCGCCCTATTTGGTTTCAGTCTAGTTCTTCCATTGCTAAGTAATCCAAACTGTTGATAGTTTGGCCCCACTATGGATGGATGGCCCATTTGCCAAAAATATGCTCGAGGGAAAATTCCTAATACTTCTTCAATAGGTTTAGTCAAGAAAGAAATGATAGCAATTGGTTCTAATCAACCAAAAAGTCCAAATATTCAATGGTTGACCTTATGTGCAAAAGATAAATGAAATATTAGGAAGAGATTGCCGACAGTCCATATTCGATATAAATGTGGACTTTCTCTGAAAGTATGGGAATTGGGTTGAGAGGCCTGCTGACCTAGTCTATATGGTGATCCTTAACTATCATGTTTAAAATATCTTCAGCTTCTCCCCCAAACAAACAAAGACTAGAAAAGACATACAAAAATTCACTACAAAGAAGAATTAAGAGCACTAACACTTCGGCATGCTTGCACAATGTCTGACTTGGGAACCTGTCCACTACCACGCACTTCCTGCCAATGTCATTAGAATAGGCACCTGAGTTGATCTGTTTAATCTCAAGAAATACTAGCATATAAAGCAACTAAGGCATACCTTGCTAAAGTACCGCTGAAGCAAGCATTCCTTCAACACACCACACATTTCATAAAAGTACAGTAAATTCGAAATCACCTGCAGATGATTCACATCTATATTTATCAGATAAAAACCAATACTTTTGGGCTTGCAAACTGATAATACTCAAGTTAAGGAACCTTATTATAAAGCCACTCTGTCCAAGAGGGTGCTTTACATAGAGGGGAAACAAGTATCAAACCAAGAATATGTTCTCTGTACTTCATCTAGAACCATGTCACAGGCAAACCAGATTAACAATAAAACCACAGATGGACATGAGATTGAGGCATTAAGCATGCTGTATCTAATAATCACATACAGCAAAAAGTGTTAAGGATACAAAAAAATCTTCAAAGAAATTAAACGGGAAATGAAATTACAGTGGGAGCATATGTAGACTTACTCTGATGAAAATCTTCTCTGGAGAAGGACATGCACAAGTTTTTGAAGAAGTTATAGGTGTAGGACAGTTTTCTTCCTCACCTCTCTGCATTCAAATCCATAAAATCATACTCTGGCAGAGTATGATTGATAATATGCAAGCAGTTATAAATTACTGAGAAACTGCATACATGTAATGCAAATATTTCAAAATCAACAGTCCAGATTATATGTAGTATCTTAGATTTAAGATTAACTAAAAATTACTTTTACTGCATGATATAACAATTTAGCCTGAATGATGTTCATGAGCAATGTCCTCTTCAGCCATAGGATTTGACAAAGTTCACAGGTTCTTATAGTGAATGGTTGTGGCCTATGAGTTCATATTTCCTATACAATTGGATTTTTCACTTCAGAACAAGTCATGAGCTCTCCTCTTCCTGCAACAATTAAAGCTTAAATTCAAAGGCAGGTACATATATATGCATGCATGTGCATGCGTATGTAAATCAGCATGCATGCATGTGCATGCGTACATACATCTATATGTGAGTGAATTAGCTCTATCCCACTAATCCTATACTAATGCATGAAGCAACCCACCAGGATGAAGAGAATAACAAAAATCAATCTAACAAAAAAACTGTGGTGGACAACACCATGTGAATTTAACAATTTGATAGTACATTATTCCCATTGCATGGCCCATATGAGTTTTTAATAGGCTAATCTTTTATCTCTTTTTTCTCCATTGTTCAAATCACACAGTGGAGTTAGTTAGGCCCTGTTTAGTAGACGCATAAAAATGAGTCTTGTCTCATTCCGGTCTCCAATACATAAATACCACTAACCAAAATGCGACAGTATTCATTTTTAGGTGTCTACCAAAGGAGGCCTTAATAGCTAGCTATCCTTGAAGCATCTTCCAACACAAGGTCTGAAACTAGACTTCTTTTTTATTTTTTTATTTATTTTTTATTTTTTTATTAGCAGGGAAATGCTAATTTCTTCCCTTTAAACATGTGAATTATATAAGCAAAATTTAAAATTCACCCTTAAACAAAACCAAAGAACCAGAAATTCAAGCTTAATCAGTATGCATAGATAAAATCATTCTTGGGTTCAGAGGTCTGAAACTAGGCTATTTAGTAAAGGTTTTCTTCAAAGAAACGAGTAGAGTCTGAACCACTTTAAGCTGAAGATCATTCTTGTTTGCCACTCTCTTTAACCCAAATTGCTGTCTGTGGATCCTTGTTCCTGCAGCACAGGTCTTATCTATTAGTGGTGATTTTCTTTGGTTTTTCAAATAATCATGAGTGGAAGATCTCTGAGGTCAAAATTGGATTCATACTACCCCTGCATGATAGATTCCTAAAATGCATGCTTTCTGGCATTTGGACTGTGAAAGAAAGGACTCCTGCATTCTCTTCTTATTACAAAGGCATATCAAAATAGCTGCTCTCACCCAAATAAACAAATAATACTAAAACTAAAACAAGGTTAAATTAAAAAAAAAAATCCTAGAATTACAACGAATAATAGCAAATCCCTTTTATGTTTGATGATAATTAAAAAATAAATAAATTATGTCCCAACTCATGACCGCTACCACAACATTAACACCATGGTGCAAATGAATAGGCACATACGTACCAAAACTAAGGACAATATACATTTGTGGCCCTCCTGATGAATTGATTGGCCTGATTTTTGCACCAGGCCAATCTATAAGTAAAGCCCATCTCATCTATGGGTAGGATGTAAGCTAAAAATCTTCAGAGAAATTAAATGGGAAATGAAATTACAGTGGTCTAGACCACAACCAACCATAACAAATTACCAGCTAATCCCTTTTTTATGGTCTCCAATTAAGCAGATTTCTGGGCCGATAAGGGCCAAGTGGATCTTAGCAGTTAGACCGAACTGTCACAGAAACAGGTCAAGGTCCAAACAGATTTTCAAACATTGCTTGTTACAAGTAAATAATCAGCATGATTCAGCTAAACAAAGTTATAGGCTACAATGTGCTCTTGCCAATTCAGCAGAACTAATTCACCGTACAGGTGGATAGATGCATGCCAACCTGTCCAAATTGTAGGCCCTACCATGGACAGCATTACAAGTAAATAATCAGCATGATTCAGCTAAACAAAGTTACAGGCTACAATGTGCTCTTGCTAATTCAGCAGAACTAATTCACTGTACAAGTGGATAGATGCATGCCAACCTATCCAAATTGTAGGCCCTATTGTGGACAGCATTGCATGAAAATTACTTTGAATGGACAATCTCGACCACCTAGTTCTGCTAGTTGAATTTGGAAAGCAGACCTGTTTTTTTCAACTATCCATTTGATGTCCACAATTTAGATGCTTAGGAGCCTCCAATCAACATGGCTTTCGTGGTATGCTCCATCTATAATGGGGGGCTACATTTGGGATTGTCTACATGCGTGTATGCCATTATTGCCAAAAAACCAGTGAATTGTGCCACAGATGGAGTAGGGCCAATAATCAAATATACTAATTGTGACAAACTAAAGGCAATTCTAGTTCTTAGACCAAGAAGCAGCAAAATGCATGGTAGAAAACAATTCTGACATTTTTCATTTGACCCCAAATCTTGAGAAAATTACTGTTTGCAGAGGGTAGGTAATCAGCTGAGCGATGATGCCACCTCCAGTGCCAGCTAAGCCATTGATCAAAGCACCAGACATCTTTTCTTCTGAAAAGAAAAGAAAAGAAACGGATAAAAAATGTCAGAAATTGGGTTTTTATTTTCACATTGGAGGATTTGAAGGGAAACAAAATTAAGAGGGAGAGAGGAAGAAGAAAAGGGAAAGAGGCTAAATATACTTTGATACTCTGGCAGAGATCTACAAGGTGGGTTCCTCAGTTTCTGTGGCACAAATCAAAACTGTTAAGAATTTCATAGAAGAATACGAATGAACATATACCTCAAGTGAGACTTTACACAATGTCAAAATCTTAACGTGTTCAAGATGGTGCAGAACAGTAATCCAATCAGACCAGTAGCAGAGATCTACAAGGATAGAGAGACTAAGGTTATGATTCCACTACAATAAATACAATAAATATTGTCATAATAGATACAATTATAGCAAATGAAGAATGAACATATACCTTAGCAAATGACTTCTTACAGAAGTGTCATTTGTATTTCTGTGGAAATCCACTCCAATTACATCTGTATTTAACCATTAAATTATTTGCTGAAATACATGTTTACCAAACCATGAATAAACTATTTTAGGATCAATATTACGGAACTGATTGCCTGATTTTGTTCTTTGTTTTGTACATTTATGCGCAAATCCCAAAAATGTGACTTATTTTAAGTATTATTATGACCATATTTATTGTTGTTATTGTGTTTTTTTGGTAACTTGATGAAAACCATGATCCAGACCATTGGTCTAATGGCCTACTCCATGATCAATTGCCTGGAACAGAACCTGTAGGCCCCATTGGTAAACTGGTGCATCAGGACTACACTTCATTATGATCAGCTAACATGTAGGAGTCTGCATTCTACAAGCAATGCATGATTATATGTAGATCCATGCATATTCTTGAAACAGAAAAATGACAGAACACACAGCAAACAGAAATAAAATGAAGACTAATGACTGATTTGCAAAGGAAGGTTCACTGGGAAAAGAGGAATGTTGATATGCACACACATGCAGTGATCACGGCTGACCTACAGGGCCACCATGTGGATGTGATATAGGCTAGAAATTGCAGTGATTGAAAATTTCTCTCAATCACTAGTTGTTCAATATCCTTGTGGTAGGCCCTATAAGTGTTTCTTCAACATTCAACATTCAACATTGTAAAACCCTATTTAGGATTTCTTCAACATTCAATTAGGGATTTAATTTGAAAATCCCTATTTAGGAATTCACGATTGTAAAACCCTAATTTGGGTTTTTTCAACACTCAACATCTACATTGCTCGATCTCAAGAGAGAGATTGGGCGCGAGATCGATATGCACGCAGAGAGAGAGAGAGAGAGAGAGAGAGAGAGAGAGAGAGACCTGATAGAGGGAGACAGAGTGGTTGCTTCGCCGCACGATTAAGAGAGAGAGACAATCGGGGTGGTGGTACCGAGAGTGGTTGCTTCGCCACTCCATTGCTATGCTGCTGGAGTTGCAGAGAGAGAGAGAGAGAGACTGTTGAGGGGTTGAGAGAGAGAGAGAGAGAGAGAGAGAGCGTCGGGGCGAGGAGAGGTTGAAATGAGATTAGGTTTTGTTATTTTCTATTTATATGGGTATGTTTACCAACGCTCCATCTTACTTGGTGCCATTAAAACAAAATCCATTATAACATCTTTTCTTGTAGTGGTTTGCAGATGGTGAGCCAATCTCCCCAACATCCACATCGAAGCAGCCCCCAACCTCTACCAAGTGTGAAAAAATTTTCATGGATTTCATCATGAATCCTTATCATCAGCCAGTATAGCACCTTAATAGAGTAAATGATGTAAAATTTGATTAAGAAAAAAAGAAAAAAAGAAATGAGAACTTTACCTTTTTCAATATTTTATACAAAGCAAAAAAATCTACACTGTTACATACCTAACACCTACACAGTCATTATGTATCACATCAAAAGTGACCCTTTACCGAGGAAAATTTTCCTCTGTAAAAATTGGAATTACCAACAAAATACAAATTTCCTGGGTAATATTATGCTTTTACCAAGAATTTTTCCTCAGTAAAAGTAAGGTTGGAACTTTTTTATATTTCATATTTTTTGCCACAATATAATCCGTGTTTTACCTATGAAATTTTAATTTCGTCGACGTTTATCACCTTTACCAAGGAAAATTGTCCTTGGTAAAAGTAAAGCATTATTTACCCAAGAATTACGAATTGTGTCGGGAAAAGTGTCTTATTATCCAGGAAATTCATTTCCTAGGTAGAAATTTCCTGAGTAAATGCCATTTTTCTTGTAGTGCTTATCTACTGATGTAAGTAGAAAAAGTGACGCAAGCTTTTAAACTTAAGAGGAGAGAGCAATCAACAAATCCCAACTTATTCTTGGCATTGAGTTCCATACAAATAGATGGGCTCATGTTGCTTAACTATTGCCAAACAACTTTTTTTTTTTTTTTTTTTTTGGAATAAGCACTATCTGTTTTAGGAATAAGCACTATCTCAGGATTACTTGAGAAATAAAAATAAGGAGGGCAACATTAATGACCGGTATAAGTAGAGCTGGACACGAACTGAGTTTAACCGTTTGGATCGACTCGGTAAAACCCTGTTCGAACAGAAAGTCTTATTGTTCGAACTTTGTTCGAACACAGATGATGTGTTCGAAAAAAAAATCAATTCAATTTCAAACACAGTCCTTTTCGACTTGACTCGAACTCGAACTCGACTCGAATATTGATTGACTCGACTCAACTTGACTCGTTCGTTCGTCTTGATTATATATATATATATATATATATATATATATATATATATATATATATATATATATATAGAGAGAGAGAGAGAGAGAGAGAGAGAGAGAGAGAGAGAGAAGGGTGGATGACAAATAAACATGACTGTGAGCCCGGGAAGGTTTCAATGGTGGACATCATTCTCCTCACTGTTTCCTGTGGTGTGGTCTATTTGAGTTTTGTATCTGCCTCATTTCTTATTTAATGCCTTAAAATAAGTTGTACAAATGGATGGACGGAGTGGATAAAACAAATACATCATGGTGGGACACACAGAATGAAAAAATCAGTATTTACTATTTAGTAGTAAAAAAAATATTTTCAAATGAAAAAAGCGAAATTGTTCGAACTCGTAAAAATTGTTCGAAATCCATATGTTCGAACATGTTCGAACATGATTGGGCTAGACCAAATTGAGTTCGAACAGAGCTATCCTGTTCGAATGTTTGTTCGAACACACACACTCAAGCAATAAAACAATCCGATCTGGTCCATGATCGACTTGAATCGGATCGTTGTCCACCTCTCGGCATAAGGATGAAAGAAGAGGCAATCAAAGTACTTTGATGATTGTAACAAAGTACGAATGAGAATACCCTTTCCCTGATGGCAATAGAATGCCTTTTTTTAAGGATTGACCGTGCTACTAACAAAGAACCTTTTATTGTTTGAGCGAATATAATAATATATATCCCAAGTTTCTGCTATTGTTAGCCGATTATCCTCCTATTTTTCTATTAATTTGTTTTTGTTTTTTTTTTTTTCCTTTCTCCTTTGAATAAGGGAAATTAAGGGGGCATTTGCATAGTAAGATACTAAAGATGAGCTACATATGCCTTAAGTAGCTTATCTTCATTTTTGCTTATTAGGTTGAAGTGATTAAGTACCTTTAAGTAAAAAAGTTATTTATAATGATCTTAAACTAAACTTATTTAAAATAAGTTACTTATCTACTACTGTAAGTAGAAAAAGTAACTGACTTGGCGGTATCCAAATGGGTCCTAAATGGCTTGTACGATTAAAGATTTTATCGGGTCATATTGACGAGTCGACTAGGGTAGTAGTGATTGCGCGGAAAAACAAAAGAAAAAACATTGAATCCTTGACACAGTAATGGGCAGATAGATTGAGACTGATGAACTAGACTCACTGCTTTAATCAGTCGAATCTGTGGGCAGCTACTGTGTATGTTGTTGATGGAGGGATGTAATTCAAGAGGCAAAATAAAAGGCCGACTCGATCAGAGATTCAATCTGTTGGCGTGCCGGTGCACATTCGTGAATGTTGGAAAGAGAGGGAAGAGATGCAGTGACGATGGATTTGGATCATGGCTAGGAAAGGGGACCAGGACCTTATTGTGGTGTGGTCGAGCATTTTGGCAGATGAGGTCGTGTAAGAAGAGGCCCAATGGGTTCAGTGGAAGAAATACTCAACCGAGGAGTGTAAGGAGAGTTGTGCATGGATCTTATGGAATGGGGAGAGAGAGAGAGAGAGAGAGTGAGAGATGGCAGTAGCGGGCAAGTTGGTAGTGTTGAATGTAATCTAAAGACTCGAAACCCTAACTAGTGATATTGGGCCTTTTTTCAATGCAGGAAGAACAAATAAAAAGATAAAAGATAAAAGATAAAAAATAAAAAATAAAAAGAGTGATTTTTCCTTCAGTTTGTTCATTCAAATGATTGTTTTTGGAAATTTAAATGAGTTTGGGTGTGTGTGGTTGCACCAAATATAATGATATTTTATGGTACAATTAGTCTAATTTACATCAAAATTTGTAATGTTTAAATTTAAATTTTGTGCAACCAAAGGCACCCTTAAGATTTTTTTTTTTAATAGTTCTCATTTCAAAAAAAAATTCCGGCGAAAGTTCAATGCTGGCTGATATTTTTCTAGCAACCATTAAAATCTTGCTGAAAATAAAATATTAAATATATTTATTATAATTTAATAAATAATCTTAAAATACTGAAACATGGGTCAAAATGAATTAATAAACTTTTACCATTTATTTCATTAAAATCATGATATCTCTTGATAAAATCATGAAAAAAAAAAAAAAAAACCTACGATTTTGAAAATCTCACAAATTCTCACGACATCATTTGATGAGTTTTTCTTGCATGTTTAATGGTAATTATGAGCCAATTTCAATAGGTCTAATGGACTTTGATTGCCCGGTAACCTGAACACCATGCATCAGTGGGGTTGGGATGTGGCGGGATTTGATTGGGCCACATGTTGCCCAATCAATGATCTCCCAAACTATTGAGTTTCTGTTGGAATCGGCACCTCAAATCTTTAAGCAACAAGGGTCATCGACCGGTTCTGGATGGTGATCAACTGGTCGATCATAGAAGATTGCAAGACAAAGCTCTTTGGATGTTGTCCGACCGATTAACAAGGGTCCCGGACCGATCGATAGTTTTGAGCGACCGGTTGTCAATTTCCTAATATTAGTTGTTTTTTTTTATACAATTTTGCGTAAGTTGTTTCTAATTTCGGGTTTCTTCTTATTTAACGAGTGTTATACGTGAAATAGGATATCTTAGATGCAAAAAGGGATTGAGATTGTTTTAGGGTGAGAGAAAAAGCTTGGAAAAGCTTAGGATTTCTTTGTGGGGATTGGGATTCAGGTGTTTCTTCTTCATTCTCTTGTAACTTCTAATATCATAGTCGATTTTTAGCTTTGTGCCGTAGTTTTTTTTACCTGTTGGGGTTTTGTCTATATAAAATTTGGATTACCTCGTATGTATGTCGATTGTTACTTGATCATTGTCATTATGATTTGCCTTGTTTGATTCGTTTCCACAGGTGGGGCTCTATTCCCAACAGTTTCATCATTCAAGGGATATTTGTTAGCTTCCTAAGTTTCATCATTTGTTAAACCACAGTATCAAGTCATGTTGAGTCCGAGTCAATGAGACTCAGCTGAGTCGGGCTGAGTCACCATCTATTCTCAATCCTCACGGAGGTTAAAATCAGTGCATCTAGTAGCTTGTTATTCACCACCAATATAGCCCTCATGAATTTCTCCAAGTGGATTGTGTGTAACCCTGGGACAAATCCACTTTTCATTTGTTTTGAAAGGCCAAAATAAGACAGAATCTAAAAAACAGGTAGATCCAAAAACTCAGTGGGTCACACCAACGAAACAGTGGGAACATCCAAACCGTTCATAGGGTTATTACCACTCAGATTAACACGTAATCACAAATATCATCGTGATACATAACTACTGTAACTTTAGGCGTTCAATCCCCACTGTTTAATGTGGCATGGCCCACCTGAGTTTTGGGTCTACCTGATTTTTAGACTTCTGTCCTATTGTACTCTTGCAAAACAAATGCACAAAATGAATTTATCATGGACATCTTTGTGGGCCCCACAAAGCCCCGGGCACAGGAGTATCTATGTTCCCGGCGTGAGAGGGAGGGGTCAAACCCTGGGTCACAGGGAGGGCACAGGGATATTCCAGTGCCCCAGGCTGTGTGGTGACCCTACAGATGTCCGGCACAAATTCACTCTGTCCATGTGTTTTGAAAGATCATCCAAAACTCATATGGGCAATACCACATGAAACAGTGGGGATTGAACGGTCTGGATGATAGAAGTTTTGTATGATGATGATATTTGTTCCTACAGTTTATTTGAGTGGTAATAATTCTATGAACGGTTTGGATGGCATATAAACATCTTGGTCAGCTTCAGCAAATTTTCAACGGTGGACGTTGCTGTTCCACTGTTCTGTTGGTGTGGCCCACCTGAGCTTTGGATCTGCCTGATTTTTAGAATCTTGTCTTATTTTGGTCCTTCAAAACAGGCGGATGGTGTGGATTTGTCACAGACATCTCTCGGCCACAGGCAATCCGCTTCCGTATTTCTCTGTACCAGGCGGCCAATAGGAGGCCGATACAGCCGTACTATTAATCGGCGATACTGGTATGATTAAATCGGAGCTGAGCCAGACAAACCGAATCTAATTCGACGGTCATCAATCCCTGTTAATCGTCCATGCTTTAATATAAGACAACCAATCTATATTCCATCATATGTGCCAACCTGGTGCACTCGTGAGAGATCTAAGCCTTTCACCAGGTGGGTCCAACATTTTAGATGTCCACCCTCAAGAATTAAGGTGGTCCACTCATTGAGCCAACCCACGGTGCAGGTAGCAAATGAACGGCTAGTAAAAAGTTAGCGGCAGGTCTCTTTAGTACTTCATTTGTTAGCATATGGCCCACCTGTCAACGGTTCAGATCTCACGCACGTGATGCAGAAAAGACAGGAGTGGCTGGCCTTGAATTGGGAGCACTACACTTTGAAAAAGAGTAGCATGTGCGACCAGAAAATGAGGTTATTTGTCTAGAGTGAAAAGCCAAGACTACCCCTATCCTTTTTTGAAAGTGTGATAAAAATAGTGGTAACTGGTAAGTGGCCCACCTAGATTTTTTCGGATCCCGAGTTCTGTTGGGGATCCACGTGGAAGATCTTCACACTTGAAATTTAACTGAAATCAAGTACAGGTGGTAAAATCTGGGAAAGATTTTTTAGTGTGTGATGTAAATTGCTTTTAGTTGCTCACCAGCTGGAGTTGGATGGTTGTGGGGAGCTGATTTCATCCTCACATGGGCCATCACACCTCTCTCCCAACAACTTTCAGAGGAGATTCCAAAGCTCTCTGCTTTTTCTGCTTTCCTCCTTTTCGTCTCTCTCTCTCTCTCTCTCTCTCTCTCTTTCTTGGTGGGCTTTTTTTTTTTTTTTTTTCTCTATAAATCCCAGCCCTTGCCAGCATTAGAACTTCCTCTTCTCCTTTCATCTTCTCTTCCCTCTAGAGGTCTCTCTCTCTCTGTCTGAGGTTCTGTAACTCTGTTTTTTGGGAGTTGCAGCTGTGTTCTCGAGGCTTTTTTCTGATCCAGGTGGTGTTCTTTTGTGGGGATTTTTGAGATTTCTAGCCTGGGATTTTGGCTTTTTAAATAGATTACTGAGAACCCATTTGCTGGATCTGGTGTTTTTGCTGTTTTTACTATTGCAAAGATATCATTTCTCTTCTCGTTTCCAGGTCTTCTTCTGCTCTGTTTTCCTCAGAAATTCTGTTGGAATTTCTGCTCCTGAAGCTGAAACTCTGGGTTTTCAGATTCAATACTGAAAACCCATCAACTGAATATTTCTGGGGAGAACAAGTACGGAAATCTGTTTTCTTGGTTGGCTTTCGAAATCTTCTTCAAACCCGACTCTCTTTTTTTTGTAGGAATCTGAGGCTGAAAATCCGACCATTCTCTTACAAACCCGAGATTCTCGCAGATCTCTTTGTGGGTTTTTGAATTCTTCGGCAATCTTCAAAATCCAGCTCCGAAAATCTCCCAACTACTCAAAAGAAGGGACTTTTTTTGGGGGGAGCTGTTACATTTCCATCTCCACACCCTCTGTCTGTTTGATTTTTCACATGCATAATCCCATTTTCTTGATGTTTCCTGATTGATGTCTCCAATTCTTTGCGAGATCCTTCGCTCTGGGTTTATGATCAAATCGACACTCCGCCGAAGGACCCATCTCGTTCAATCCTTCTCTGTTGTATTCCTTTACTGGTTTTATGTGTTTTCATGAGAAACCTTTTTCTGAGAAGAATCTGATATTGGAGTCCTGTGTTTTTTTTTTTTGGCATTCTCCAATTAATAATCCTACAACAATCAACACCCATAATCCAGTTTCCATCAATTAGCCTAGGAAAATCTGATATTTAGGTCCTGTTTCTTCAATTTCAAGCCACCCCAGAGTCTAGTTTTTTGTAAATACAGTTAGTACATAATTCAGACCATGGCTTCTCCAAGTGGGACATCTTCAGGATCCACCATGTTGCAGAATTCAGGATCAGAGGAGGATCTGCAGCAGCATCTGGACCAGAGGAAGCTGAAGAGGATGCAATCCAACCGTGAATCAGCAAGGCGGTCCCGGATGCGAAAGCAGAAGCATCTGGATGATCTGATGGCCCAGGTGGATCAGTTGAGGAAGGAGAACAATCAGATCCTTACAAGCTTGAACATCACCACACAGCATTACTTGACTGTGGAGGGTGAGAATTCAGTGCTGAGGACTCAGGTAGTGGAGCTCAACAACAGGCTGCAGTCCCTCAATGAAATCCTGCAATACATGCCTGGGGTCCACCCAAGTGCTGGTTTTGAGTTTGGTGGTCCTCAGGACTACGTTGACAGCTTTGTGAAGCCTTGGGATATGCTGTATTTGAATCAGCCCATCATGGCTTCAGCAGATGTGTTTCAGTACTAGTAGACGAAGTTGGTGTTGGTAGTGGTGTTTGTGCACGTGTATTTTACTTTGGTAGTCCTGCTTTTTTTTTTCTTTTGTTTTTTCTCTGCATGTCATACCCATTGGGGGTGGTATATTGTATACAAATGCATTCATGAGGTTTAGGTGTAACTGGTGTTTCTATTTATATAATATAATAATAGTTTAGTTGCTGCAAATCTCCACCGTTCATTATTTTTCATATGTTGGACCACATGATGAGTGGTGTTATGGTACTGAGTTTTTCTGTTTGATTGAATGACCCACCATTTATTATTTTCGTTAGTGATGTTTGAGCTGGTGTATATTACTGTTTGGTGGTCCTTTTTTTTTATTTATTAATGGGGGTCTGTATAAAAATGAATTCATGAGGTTTTAGGTGTAATTGGTCGTTCTATTTATATGATATAATAATCACTTAAGTGCTGCAAATCGTGTCCGTTTATTATTTTATTATGGTGGGCCACATGATGAGGTCTCATGCTTCGATCTTTCTTGTCTGATTGAATGGACTAAAGTCATTAAAAATGCCCATACATGAGAAATTGTTTGGTAGGAGCCAGTTCTCATGAGAATCCGTGGGAACGCTTTGAAAACTCATCTCAAGTTCACGTGTTTATAAAATTTGAACCATTCACTAGACGAGTCACCTGATGAAACCCGTGGTCCTAAAAGTCAGCTGGATAAAAAATTAGGTGGGCCATGGTAAAGTAGGAGGAAATTTACACCATTGATTTTCACCCACAAAAGGTTATATCAACTTGGACTGCCTATACCATGTTGGTTTGTCCATGGCGGATGGGGCAGGGTTTATCTTCACATATACTAAGTATCACTTCGCCAAAACTTCGCCAAACAGGTTAGTCTTTTGGATGTAACACAGCAGTATACATGTGAAAGAGTTCTCTAAGGGTTTTCACGGACCTCATGTACAGCTATGGATACCGTCCAAATTGTGGGCCACATGAGAAAGTATCTCTAAAATCAATGGAATCCTATCCATCAATTGATAGCTATTAAGTGAACGGTTACAACCATAGTAGTCAGTGGTCAAAAGTCAAGAACAAATTCATGGTTGCTATCATCAGACCGTAAATTTTCAGCTATTGGGTTATTCTCAAAAAAATCATTCCTCCTTTTGGACGTTTTGGAATGGCGTGGAACTAACACGTGTATGGTATGAGTAACCACCATTTTCCAATATGGTGGGAGTAGTCTCCAGCCCTTTCATTTAGACAGGGCTGTCAACGGGCCGGGCCTGGATAGGTCCCTTTCAAAATTTTGATTTTTCAGACCCGAGCTTGGCCCATTCAACCCCTACTTTTATAAAGGATAACTGTTTAGTAGTCTGCCGGACCTATCAAAATGGTAGTCTGTCGATCCAGTGTTGAAAGGGTAGAAACTTAAATCATCATCGCAACCATTCATCTTGTGAGATTTTGCACGTAGAATCCGAATCTTGTCCTTTTTGTTAAAGAACAGCATAATGTAGAATGTGGACCATTAGTTGTTTTAAGTTTAAGACATTTAACCCTGTATTTGACGGCTTTGATGGATCTGATAATCATCAATCAGTGGGGTTTGTGACATTGCGGGCCATCCAAGCAACTGGATTTGTGCACCATCCTTTGTGGAGCCCACAAAAGGTTTCGATCCCATACGGCTAATAAATGGGGAACAGATTAGGATTAGGTGTTACCGGGGTAACTGGGTAGTGGGTGTTACCCTGACCGTCGGGCTCATATTGATGTATATCCACGCCATCCATCAGTTTTTTTAACTCATTTTGAGAGCATAGTCCCAAAAATCAAAGTAGATCTAAATCTAAACTGGACCATGCCGTAGGGATTGAATGCCCAGCTTTAAAAACTTCTTGACAGCTACAAATTTTGGACAAAACTAACACTTGTGTTTTCCCTTTATTCAATTCTATATGACCTTATCAAGAGATGATGGCAAATAAACATTAGGGTGGGTCATAGGAAGTTTTTAATGGTTGGCATTCAATAACCACTATTTCTACTTGGTCCACTTGAGATTTTGATAGTCTGGCAGATGCTTAGGTGTTTCAACAGCCGGGCTCAGGTTAGAGTGTTGAGGAGCCCTCGGTGCATCGTGTGACTAACCGTGTGGCTGCATTGCATGACTAAAAAGACCTAGAAAAATTGGTATAATATACAACACATACATAAAGGTAGGCCCCACAATCAAGGTAACATCATCTCACACGTAATCTATTCCCTCGTAAATGGTGAAAGGCCTACTGACCGAAAGCCGTGCCAACTACCAATTCCTTTTGCCTTAAGTGGCGATGTCTCTTCTTTTCAAACTGAGTTATTTGATAATGTGGCATATTATGACACACTATATTAATAATTAAAAATTATCCATGTAGCATATTTTAACTCAAATAAACCAAGGGATCATTTGAGAGTTTGTATTTAAAATGAATTGAAATCTAAATCACATTAATTACCACAAATTTAATATGAATTAAAATTAATAACAGTATTTGATAACTTGAATTGAAATGCAATAGAATCCAAAAATTATGTTTGGATGCTAGTTATGGGAATGCATTAGAATTCTTTAATATATTTATAGAACTTGAATTTGATTAACTAAATTAGTTTTACCATCTCAAATTAGTGTATACATGTAGTATTTGACCAAATAATTATAATAAACCCATTAAAATATATAGTTTAGCAAAATGTAAAAAGCTCTAAACCGTGAGTTGGCTACAAACGTAATGATCATAAATGAGTAACTCATATTAATGATGTGACTAACAGGGTTGGTGGGTGTACTACCAATGCGGTGTGTGAACTAACCCATAAAAATTAAAAAAAAAATTAAAAAGTATCCAATTTCTAAATGCTTGTGTATCATTTATCATACTTTGCCAGAGTATTAAAGTTCTTTTTCTCTTTTCCTCCGTGGATTAATACGGTTGGCCAAAGGATGAATGCTCATTGAAATGATGTGACGATCGGTTAGTTTGTGCTCTTACATTTCAGTGCAACTGGAGAACATGACTGCTACTACACATGCGCTAGTAGATAGTACACGTAGCACAAATGTAAGGCCAGATCATGGGCCCTACTTTAGGTGGGTCACAAAAATAAAATTTGCACTCAAGCAATTTCCTGGATCTAATGGACGGATAAAGTGGAGATTATTCCACGGTCCCAATTCAGCAAAAATGTGTTTTTTTAAGAGATTAAGAGTACGCTTGAGAATTTTTTATATTTTGTGTTCTGAGCTATCTACAATGGGTCAGTAGATTTGGACGGTTTTGATTGAGTTGCACGTATGCACATGTACGACTTCCATGTGTGTGTACGTGATTTTAGATCAATTTGATTTTAGGTTGAGAGGTCGACTATTTGGACGGTTTGAATCGATTTACCTGTAGGCCACGTGTAAAATTGATGACTGCATGTCTATGGGCCATCGTACTCTTCAATACTAGACCAATTTTTTGTGGTTGTGTCTGTGGAATAAATGATTTTTGGGTGTTAGTGGTGAATGAATTTTCAAATAAATGTTTGAGATTAGGAAACACGAGGAAAAATCGCCTAAAAGAAGAAGAAAAAAAAAAGAAGAGGAAGAAGAAGAAGAAGAAGAAAGAAAGAAAGAAAGAAAAAAAAAAAGGAACAAGAAATCTTGTTCTCCACAATTTCTCAGCTAAGAGTATCTAAGAGATTTTCAAAATATGTTTTCTTGTGAAATTATTGAAAAAATAAAATCCTAAAAGTATTTATTAGAAATTAATATAGCAAAAAATTGTAAAATATAGGTAAAATTATTTATTTTAAATTTTAAATGAGGATTTTGTTGACATCCACAACCACCGTCTCCAAAGCTCTTAATTGACATGTGAAATGCCTAAATATCAACTCAATTTGTGAGGAAGCCATGGTCCAAAAATTGCACTGATTAGATGATATAATTCCTTTGAATGAGACTAATTTGTGCTAATCAAGCTTAAACTCGATTTTCCTGAGCACCCGTGGAAAAAGTATATTACTGATGCATATTCATTATTGTTTTTAAAATTTAAACTTAAAATTTCTGCTCTGATACCAAATCAAATAATCAGTTGCTCTAAAACGAATATTCAAATGCAAGACCTCAAGTTCTGCTCTGACACCAAGTCAAATAACTAGTTGTTCTAAAAGCTCGAGTCATTAGAGAATAATGTATCAATGTATATTGAGGGACTTTAATACCTTAACAAAGAATTATTAAAGCCCTACTTTGGTCTTTGGGATCATACATAATACAAAAAGTGCTGTATTTATCAAATAGATAATTAAGGATATCAATGTACCTATTTTATTTCTCCGCTCAATTTTGATTGTCCACTTTCCATGTCACTGATTGGATACTTGGGATCATCCGGTTGGTATTATTTTTGCACCGTCACTTGTATATAATTGTACGATGGAATTGACAGTTTGTACTGAAGTTTGGGAATCCTATGTGTCACTCAAGAGCTTTGTGACATTGGAAAAAACCCCACAAAAATCATGTACTATGGCAATCAAAACGCAAAATCTAATTAACGAAGTACTTTGGACTGAATATTGAGAATCCTATGCGTCACAGATGATAGTAATACCCATTAAATTAAACTGCTCAAGTTGTGGGTCTTAATTAGACATTTCATAAATAAAAAAAGTTATAACCTTACTTCATCATTGGTTCGATCAAGACCATTAAAATAAAAAAGGAAAAGGAGAAGAAGAAAGAATCCAATGGTGCTTATTTCAACCAAAGGTGTCTGCGAATCTGAGCTAGGATGGTTTCATCAATGTGGTATTGGGAATGTGAGTTTTAGTTGGTTTTTAATTTTGCTTGATGTATGCAATTTCTTAAGACCCTTCGGCACCGTTTATTAAATGATGGAAACTCATCAGTCTGAATGGTGTGGTCCACTGATGGGTCTATAAAACCAATATTACACGCGTTGGACGATGACGCCACAGCCTCAGTTGATGGAATTTGGACATTTTCTTTTGAGTGCATCAATTATATGGTAAGATCATCTCTGATCATTGCGAATTTTAAGACATGCTCCATCTACATATCTGCAATAGGGTAATGAATGGTTATTAATACACCACATGTCTGCAGTGCAAAGAGCCAAATGTTGACGGTAACCTGTCAACAACCACTTGTACTCTCATGTTTTTGTGCATTCATTGCAAGGACACAAATTGCCAGTAATCAGGATTACAAGAATCCCCTAAATCCTGACAGGCCCAATGAAAATGCCCCATGCAGGCATCACGTGTTGGTCCTAAAGTAGGAGAATAAAATTGTCATTCTACATGAACTTTTGAAGTGATTTTGAGCCCCATATCTGACATACGCACCATATTTTTTCGAATTGATCCACATTACCAATTAGAGGTAATTCACATCCTTGTTGAATTATCGTGTCCATCAAGTCCAAGCGAAGAAGATCACCCTTCTTGAAAGCCATATCACTAGATGGGTACCCCATGTATCAAATTGTCAATTGTCAATTGTCTATTGTCTATTGATATCACCAAACCTGGCTCACCGATTGATTGAACCAACCCAATTTTGGGCCAGCTGATCTTCATGGTGGGCCCTACCATTTTTCTGAAACTGATGTCCTACACAAGTTGCAGAATTGGTGGAGTAGATGGTATGATATTGCAAGTTGGGGAAGCAAATTGGGTACTACCGTACCTGTTCCGAGATGGACACGGGCAGTGGCTCTGTGGGGCCACTGTGATGTATGGGTATTATCCACTATCCGTCTATTTTTCCCTTTAGTTCTAGGGAAAAAGCCTAAAAATAGGCACGTCCAAAGCTTAAGTGGACCACTCAGTGAGGATTAAATGCCTACCAATAAAAGCTTCTTGCGGGCACAAAACTCTTGGATCCAGCTGATATTTGAGTTTTTCTTTCATCTAGGTCCATGCGACCTTAGGAATAGGTTGGATCACAAATAACTATCACATGGCCCCAAGGAAGGTTTCAACAGTGGGCATCACTGTCATTGCTTCCTACAACATAGTCCACTTGAGCTTTGGAATTCCCTTATTTTTTTAGTTAAATGACATAGAAAAATGGATGGACAGTGACCATTCAGAGCCCCTGCCGGACTAGCGGGGTAGTACTTAGTCCGAATCCTACAAGCTGCGATGCCTTCTCTATAGGTGATCAGGTCTCAATTTATTTGTAACTTTTTTATCTGAATCACTTTAGTCTAATAAGTAGAAATAAGATAAGCTACTTGAGGCATAAGTAGCTCATCTTAAGTAACTTCTATCCAAACACTCCTTCGGATTAATGTTGATGCTCACTGAGTAATTGTACAAACTGATTTTTTTTTTCAAATTTTGTATTTTGATTTAGATGGATCTTACTTTAAAAAACACATACATTGATTTGATTTGCTAGTTAGCTAATTGTTGGATATTTAATGGTTAACCAAATAAAAACCATCAATGGTCCAAAATTCAACAAATAAATATTTAGCAAAGGAAGATAAAAGAAACGTAGGCTCAATTTAAAATTTGGAAATTAACCTATTAAATGTGAATCCTACAATGTGAACTGTATGCATTTCATGTGAACTCAATCATCTAGCTCTTTTCTACATTTTGAAAACTGCAGTGTGGTTCACCTGATGAGTATATCCTATGGGCTTTGTGTAAGATGATCTTCGCGGTGGGGCTTATTGTTTTATGGTACTACAGAGTTGGCATGATGGTCATAGAGACGTGGGTTTTTTTTTTTTTTTTTTCCTATATTTAGGGTTAGTTCTCACACCCCATTGTTACTACACCCACCACCCCTGTTAGTCACATCACAATGTTAGCCACCTTACTATGGCGATCAATACAATGACCTCAGTGTTGAAACGAGGCTATCTTCCCTCAGTCTACCACTTGAGCTATGGACTTGGGTGTCATAATAAAGACGTGGTTGGACAAGGAGTTGTGGTACTTCCGCAGTTGGACCTGATTAGTTCTGCAGCTGGTATCTTGGGATACGTTTGGATGCACCACTGAATTGAATTGCAATACTAGTGGTAGTAGAGTGGCAATAATCAAACTATAAAGTTGGATTTGAAAGAAACCTAACCGCCAACCCACTACTTGTTTCTAATAGCCAACGCTTCAAACCATCATTAATCTTGTCATTTCAGTTTGATTAGATTGATAGTTTGCAATTCAATTCATTTGGGCATCCAAACGCAACCCTTAAAAGATTTACTTTTGTTAGTTTTACTGACCAAAAAAAAAAAAAAAGAGTTACCCTGAAAAGCCCATTTTCAAGGACTTATCAACCATCCATTTACGGTCACAAAACGGTTGTTGAGGTAATTAAAAATTTCGATTTTTCGACTGTGATACCAATTTAGTGGCCTCCGAATTTCTAATTTTTGGATTGACAGATGCCTGCTGAATTTGTAGTGTCAAAGTGCCTGAGTAAGAGAATTTGTACTCCTTCATGTATCTAATATAATCCTCAAACTGAGGTATTGTACAATGCTTATCAATTGTACATAACTGTTCGGCTTTCCTGCTTCTACAAGAGGGACGCATTTTTCAGTGATCCAAACCGTTGATATAATGGGCCCACTCTAAATTATCCATGACCCATCGACATGAGTCCCATCATATCAACGTTTTGTATCAAGGAAAGCTGGGCCCCACTTGTACAAAATCAAAACATGAACTTACATGCCACTTCTTAGCATTTGTACTTCATTTCATTAAACAAATGCTCATGAAGTAACAAAAGATTCTACGCACATTTGGAAATACTGCTTATTATAATAAGGATAGTTGGACCACTAAGTTACGGTCCAACTTGTGTATAATTTCAAACTTGTCATGTTTGTATGATATCTAAACCGTTCAAAAGGTTGGCCTCACCAAGAAGATCACCTACTGCAGAAAACAATCCAGTCCATCCATCAGCTGGGCCACACTTAAACTTTGGATTAGATCAATGGCTCTCCATGTTTTCCTAGTGTGGCCCCCATGATAAGTGGATGAAACTGAATTCTGCATCAGATATTCTTCACGGTTGGACAAGCCAAGATGGATGTTGTGTACAATTGACACGTGGACATTTATGTGCTAGTAGAAGATGCAAGTTATCTTCCAACAAGTTGCGTATGAGGAATTGCACATGAGAAGACAAAGCATGTCATGTTAATGTCACAATCTATCTTTAATTAAAGATTAGCACTAAGTTAATCTCTCTCCTTTTTTCTTGATACAAGAAGCATCTACCACTCATTTGTTGTTCTCAGGGCGCACCTATCAGAGATCCAGACCTTTCATCCAGACCTTTCATCTGTTGGCCCCACTGTGGATGGAGTATAGCCCAAGAAATCACAACCTTTTCTTTATGGCAATTGGGATGCAAAACCATCTAAATGTTGGGATAATTGTAAAACCACCCTCTAATTTCTGATAATTGTAACTACCTCCACTTGTTCGGAGAATCTACACCAAATGGTGAAGATGCACTCCTTAGGAGTTCATTTTGCTAGCATGTTGGGCCCACTGTTATGTGTAAATGCTATCTAACCGGTCTAGTAGGATCCCTCTACCATTTTCATTCCCCAAAAAATCAGGCTAATCAAATTATTGAGTGGGCCACACACATCCAAATCTATATGGTGGGCCACCTCATGGTTCGATCAACCTGTTTTTTTAAGGTTTCCCATCTTCATGGTGGGTAGACCATTTTGAATGGGTTGGATGGCGAACACGCACAATGGTAATGGACAGAGAAGAATCTAAAATCAAAGAGTAAGTACTTGTAATAATCCAAATTGAGGGTTGGTGCTGCTAATGGTTATCAAAGTCACAGGGGCCTTTATTGACTAACTTTTTGGCATATGTGCCATGTGTTCCAAAATCCAAACTGTTCATTGGACTTTACATCACAAAAGATGCACTCAAATGAAATTTTGGGCCAATTGAATATTCCAAGTGGGCTACAATCTTAGGTTCATCCTAGCCATAGGTATTGGAATGTTTTTAATAGGCAACAAATGCATTCTTAGGCTTTAGCACATTCCATTGGATTGGACGATGAATTGCCCACAACCACACCCATGACCTATAATCCTAAAGTGGTCCAATGAAAAAGCATCACAGTATTTTAAATATGTGAGATTCTTCTTCTTAAAATGAGGAAGTGCATTAACATGCAAACATGGCGACTTTCATCAGGCCATGCTAGGGTCAAGGTAGGCCCTTTAAATGAAAGGTCACTGGCCATTAGAGTCTCATTGGATCCTTTCCCATGCAAAAAAGAGAGAGTCATCAATGAATAATAAAATGTGTAGGTCTAGCATGCCTAGTGTACTATGATATCATACCAGAGCGAGTAATCTTAACCGTTGGAGCCAGGTGATTAATAAAATCCAGTGATATGCTATCTATCCTCCCATCATCCATTGATAGGGATAAGAACCGTAGATTATGTTAAAGATTTATTGCTTGCCATTTGTGTTTTGCCCATTGCTGCTTGCTGTTTGCGCCTCGCCACGTGGTGATCCTGACCATTCATCAAGGAGGCCTGGACGTTGATGGGACATGTGGAACAAATCCCATTGATCAAAGATAGTCACTGTCCAAATGATGGTGTTGTGATGTGGACCTTTGATTGGTGGGATTCTTGCCATGTATCACATCCATTGGGGAAGAGATTTAGATGAATGGTCTAGATGCGAGCAAACTTAATTAAATAATTAAAATTTGCAAGTAAAGTGTGGTCTAGAGGACTGTTGACATTATAAACTTGAATGAAATATGCATATAAAATCAATGGTTGTAATTTCTCTGGATTATATTCAACCAATACACCAATCATTTCCTTGAGAGAGGAATCAAATGCACTATTTGCTCACCGGCAGAATTCCATGCACATGAGGACATTGTCCAATGATCCAAACCGTTTATTTAGTGATCCTCACCGTAGTCATGGAGACCCATTCACATTGAATTATATCAACCTTTTCATCATTGAGAACATGTACATTTCCTAGACCGTCTTTGTGTGGGCCATTGACCAAATAGTTAAGATCGTCCGATCTTGGCCTATTTTAGACATGGCTACAATCAGGTATGTTTCTCATCAGATCAACGGTTTGATCACCAAAATATGGGCCCACATGTGTAGAATCATATGCATGCAAACTGTCCGGTTGATGAACAGGACCCTCTAAATTCTTCCCTATTCATAGCCCTTGTTAAAATATTATCTTTCTTTATGTTGATAAGAAAAGTACCAATAAAAAGTAAAAGAAAGGCACTAGTGGGAGACTTAAAAGCGCCTAAGCAAACGTATAGTTTGGGTTATGATCCTGTGATCCAGACCGTAGGTCTGATAGGCCCCACTAACTATGGACGATACAGATAGACAGTTAAGGAAAACATACATGTATCTAGCTAAAAAAGCAAGAGTAGGGCCCATCCATGGTGTGCCTTAGCAAATCAATGGTCAGGATGGCTGAATAATGGGTCCCATATGTATGGAATGGGGAGCATTTCCATCTAAAAAGAGATACTGTGGGTGAAGAAATCACATGTCATGATCATTAATTATGGATTTGATTGCATGTTAGAAAAGGATTAAGGAAATTAATAAAGTAATTAGAAGATGATGGAAGCATGTGGCCAGCCATTTATGAAAAAGGGTCAGATGATGGAAGAAAAGGGCCCTTTTCCTTGCATTTTTTCTTTTCTTTCCTTTTTTTTTTTTTTAATTATTAAAAGATGCTTTGATACTCTAATAGAGTGTGATGGATGATACACAGGAACTGTGAAGTTACGGCCTACAAATAATTCAAATCAAGCTGTCCAAATTATTGGTCCCAGTTAAGACTTATGGTGAATGAAAATTTACGCTTATTCGACTGACTGTTGGATTGGCCATTTATTGGACAGTTAAAAATGAAAATCACTGAATGGTCATATTTCAACGAACAAAAGTCTGCGAATCGAAGGTTAGGATTGCTCAACAAATCTAATTTTTGAACTGTGATTCAGCAACATTGTATTCTACAATTTAGTCGGTTTATTCGTAGTTAATATATGTCATGTGTAGGATTCGGAGTGCCTGCATATCGAGTGTCATACGCAGCCAGAGTATCAAATAAATCTCCTTCCTTTTAATATGGAGCTTGGATTTTTAAAAGGAGTTATGGGTGTGGTGATGATGTTAGTGAGAGAGACCCAAGGGACTTCTTCGACTAAAAAGGGTGTCATTACAACCAAAACAGCTGGGATGGAAGAGAAATGTCCTCCGTTGAATATTGATGGGTGGGATGTATCAAATTTCGTACAGATGAGACTCTATCAACATACACGTGGCATGCACTTCCAATCAAAACCGCTCAGAAAGTCGATCCCACTGTGGATGGCTCACAACCCACACAACCCAAAAGTCACACAGGAAGCATGATCCTAATTGGTCGATTGGTGGACTATCCAATGGACTGTGAAAATAGAAAAGGTAGTAAATGGTCCAAAAGCCGGAAGCAATATTTGAATAATTGATCTGGTTTTGCGAACACAGCCAATCTGAAGTGGGTAGATTTAAGGAACAGGCCAAGTGTACAGGCGAGAGAGAGAGAGAGAGAGAGAGAGCATGGGCCATCCATCATCTTATGTTGTCGACAATAAAAGAATGAAAAGATCGGAGATGGATTGAAAACATGTATTGAAATATTGAGGATGAAGTATATGATAAAGTTGGGCGGTGATGGACGATCAGGCGCCTAACCAAGACAAATGTCTACTTAAGATGTGGGTTTTGGAATCTTTTCAATGGCCAGGCATGCATTTGGGCCCATCAAATAGCACATGGGCCCGACAGACCATCAAGCATTTCCCACAATGGGGTAGGGATGGACTGTCAGTCAGGACTGTCGGTCCACCAAGCTGTACGGGCTATCTCGTGCCAACATATATAAGTCGTAGTAATGGACAGCTGGTCTAAGACATGGTTGTCTGCTCTAGTCATGTTGTTCAACTGAGGCTTTACAAGACCTTATTTAGAGGATCCGATTGTGGATCTGATCATCCTCAATCAGATCCTCTAAATCAAACCGATCAAGTTATCCTAACCACTCGATGTTGCCCGTTGAGCATGAACCATTCACCATCGTCCATTTAATAGCCAAGGCGAATAGCTAGGATCATCTGGTTAGCTTGATATGCTGGACACACTCCTTCCCCACTGAGATTCTTGCTTTTGGAAGGCGGTGATTGTGGGCCCGACTTGATGTATGTGTTGTATATCCACGCTGTGGACAACACCGCAAGAGACAGGTGGTGATTGTACGCCAAAACCTCCTAGGGTCCAACCATAATGTTTATTTGCCATCCAACATGTTGATAAGGTCACACAGACATGGATGAAGGGATAGCATAAAAATCAGATTAGTCCAAAACTTTCGTGGCCCATAAGAAGTTTTCAATGGTAGGCATTATCATCTCTGTTTCCAGTAGTGTGGTCCACTTGAGACTTGGCACGGTTTCATTTCTGGGGCAATGACCTAAAATGAGTTGGCTAAACGTATGAACAACATGTATATATAACACATTAATCAAAGTGGGCTCCATGGTTACTAGCCGAAGTAGGTGTTTCTCCAGCCTTGCCTGACTTACATGCAAAGAAGCAGTGGGCCAAATCAGGCAAAGAAATGGGTGTCTTGTTTTAACCTCAGCTTACTTTATATAATTATGACCTTTGCGCAAGGTAGATGGGGGTGAGATCAATCACCATCTCTCTCACGTGATACCTACTTAGAATTTATTGAGCCATTGGAATTCTTTATAAATTTTCTTCGAATTCACGAAGGAATATTTAAATCCACGAGTAAAAGATTATAAACTCAAGAGATTTTATTAAAAGATGAATAATAATATTCTATAACAAATTATAAAGAGTATATATAACCTAAATTTATTGTTATAAATTCTAAAGTGCATAAATTGAAAGTCCTAAACAGCAACTGTTCGCACGCCGTCGGGTGCCCGATGAAGGTGGTCGGGTGCCAGCTGAACTCAAAAACAGTCTAGCGAATAAAATAGAAAATCTAGCGAATTTCAAGTGCTCGATTAAGGGGACGCCAGGCGCCCGGCGAAAGATAAAACTGTCCAAAGAGAGCGACCATAAACTCAGTTGAATTTCAGGCGCCCTAAAGAGGGTACTGGTCAAGCGTCCGATATTGTGAAAACTGTTCAGAAACTCTCTAGACCAATCTGACCTATGGTCGAGCGCCCGGTGGTACTGAATTCTCTAAATTTTGACAGGTGTTTTATCTGGCTTCCTTCCAATGGTCCTTTTTTGTCATGTAATCATTAGCAACCTCCTCTACATCAGGCCCACTTAATGATTAATGGTCTTCATCTTTGAGGTAGATAACTTTATAAGACGGAGCTCACATTTTGAACGGTCATGATCATCAGATCATCGCTAGACGGGGCCTCTATAGGTGCTGCCAGTGGTATCGGCCACATAAGCAGGCCTCCCACGGAGAGATGTTCACATACAACGCTGTGCAGAAGCATTAATTAACATACAATCTTTCTTACTTCCTAACAATGTGTCGCTTAGTGCAAGATCTGTGCTGTTAAAATGGAAAGATCTACCAATTAGGTGGGCCACGCACGTACGTTTATCCAAGCCATATGCTTTCCACTGATTTTGAAGCTTTAGCCCACCTGATATACCAAACACCGTCCATCCAAAATGATGCCCACTAGTTGGACAGCATATTTAACTCAAGTTAGACGTTAAATTTTGTGGGACCTACTGTCGATAAATCATCATTTCAAAATGAGATTGATTGAACTTTTTTTTTTTTACCTTGGATTAGTGGACATTTGTTGGTTGAATTTGGACCGTTGATTATTTTTTTACTTCATGCCTGCCAGGATTACGGACATCAATGTCTTTCTTTTGTAACATGATCTATCTCCCCAAGCCCAGCCCGAAAGTAAAACCTAAGCCCAAGGCCAATGAATGTAGAAAAGAAGCAGGCCCGAGACCCGAGTCCAACTACCCACTTTTGCGCAAGATCTGGACTGTTCATTAATCGTGCCCCACCATGCATGATATGTGACAAAAAATACCCTTGCAATCCTACCCAGCCCCTCTGACGGGCTCCTGAGTCCAAGCTCGTTTTTAAAGGGGCTGATACTTTAAGCCCGGTCCAGCCCTCTGGCCTAGTATTCCAGCCAAAGCCCGGACTGAAGCGGGCCAGCCCATGCAATCCCTAATGGTGAATGGAACCGCTCACTACTGGCTCAAAAAACCTTCCATCGTTTTGAATGAGGGAGGCTCACTTTATGAGTGGACCGGGCAAATGGGCCAGACCAGTCCATTTGTCATTGGCTACGGCTCAGCCTGGTCTGGATATGGGGCCTAGATTAGTAGATTTTCACTCCCGGGCATGGATCCGGGCCATAATTAGGGGCCCAGACCTTGGACCTACAAAGTTGGGCCATCCTACATTTATAATTAATAAAAGTCTTGATCTGGATGCAGAATTTTGCCTGCTAATGCGCCATATATATAATGGTTTTGGACGGATGCTATAGGCAGTCCACATTCAGATGGGCCAAATCTAGCTCAATATCTGGTCCTTTCATCAGATGCTCCTCTCTATCGATGTCTATCTTAGCCTAAAGATCAGGTTGCATCAGGCTTATATTTTTGACTCAGCGACTTGTCCCGATTCATTCGGCTCTGAGCTAAGTCGGGGGAGTGACTCAATAATACCGACCCAGTCCTGACTGAGTCCGAGTCGTTTCGGACGGATCGGCAGGTACGGCAATCTACGCATGTGCAGACTGCCCACTTCTTTTTGATGGATGTGTTGTGTGATCACCTTCTGTTTGTTACTTTGGTCCAGTCCATCAAAGTGACTTCACCAGATCTTTAGACAAGGGTATCCAGTATCCACACAAGAGGCTCGCTCGGACCTTCCGCAGCCCCCGTACATTTTCTGGTGTATGGATTGTCTGTAGCTTAAATAGTTTCTCTTCAAGTGGGCCCAACATACAAAATAAATGCATGACACGTGGGCCCAGCGTACAAAACAAAATTATGGCTGATACGCTGTGGTGCACTGAGCAATGAAATGGTCTTATTTGTAGGTCAGAAGATCTAAGCAGCATTGGCTCATTTGATATAGGGCACCCATCTTGCACACATGTCACTAAAGAAAATTAATTTTTTGCGACACCTCAAAGCATCACAAAAGGTCAAATAACCTTTGCTTGTGCACTTTAACGACGCACAAGAGTTGTCGCCCCGACCGTCATTATTGTCCGGGTCACTAGCTGATATGCTGAGGTGCACCTGAGCGATGAAATGGTCTTATTTGTAAGTCAGAAGATCTAAGCAGATTGGCTCATTTGACATAGAGCACCAATCTTGCACACGTGACAGTTGACATGCATGCTTGCATGTGGATGGGCATGACTACACACACGTATGGGTTTAGCAAACCTCACTTACGTGCACACTAATTATCCATGCATGCACATCATGCATTCGCAAGAAGAGATCTCATGGCGTATATTATTTGTAGATATCATAGTTTGATTAACACGTTAGAAGTGCTTTTGATTCAAATGTTTTAAAATTAATTAGACTAAAACAGATGTATTTTTAATAACAATGGAAATGAAAAGGTGAAATTAGTTAATGTTGGTAACAATGAAGTTTCTCAAAATGTTTAATTTTAATATTTTGAGCCAATAATTCATAAGAAATGAGAGACTAGGAAAGATGTTGCCCGCATAATTCAAATTGGATGGAAGAAATGAAGATGTGCCCTAAAGCATTACCTAGCCTCCGTGTACCACTCAAATTAAAATGAAACGACATATTCATAAGATAAGTATAACTAAATGAAAATGTTGAGGTGAATGATTGATAAGATGATAACAAATAAAATTAAAAATGATTGTATTTGAGAGAATTTAGTGTTGGAGAGCTTTCAAACGATGTGCATCTATTGAGTGCTTAGACCGGTCGGGCGACCGATCTGGCTATTGGATGGATTGTATAGAGAAGGCAACAGTTTTCTGTGGTGCCCCAAACTGATCGTCAAGGGGCTCCAACCGATCGGCTTTGAGGCAGTGTGTTGAATGTATCTCCTTGGATTGTTTTTCCATTGGGGCCGACCGGTCAAGCACCCACGCAGGTTTCTCGCGCAACACGCAGAATTGTGTAAGAGGTTGCTATTTTCAAATTCATTAAGGAATACTCGAATCCACGAGTAAACGATTATAAACTCAAAAGATTTTATTAAAAGATGAATAATAACCTTCCATAACAAATTATAAAGAGTATTTATAACCTAAATTTATTGCTGGAAATTCTAAAGTGCGTAAATTGAAAGTCCTAAATGGCAATTGTTCGCGCATCGTTGGGTGCCCGATGAAGGGTGGTTAGGCGCCAGCTGAACTCAAAAGCAGTCCAGCGAATAAACTAGAAAATCTGGTGAACTTCAAGCACTCAATTAAGGGGATGTCAGGCGCCCGGCGAAGGATAAAACTGTCCAGAGATAGTGAGCATAAATTCGGATGAATTTCAGGCGCCCAAAAGGGAGTACTAGGTCGGGCGTCCGATATTATAAAAATTGCTCGGAAACTCTCTAAACCAATCTGGCCTATGGTCAGGCGCCCGGTGGGGCTGAATTTTATGAATTTTGGCGGTTTTTGTCTGGCTTCCTTTCAATGATCCTTTTCGCCATGTGATTATCAGTGACCTCCTCTACATCAGGCCCACTTGATGATTAATTGTCTTCATCTTTGAGGTAGATAACTTTATAAGACGGAGCTCACATTTTGAACGGTCATGATCATCAGA
Source organism: Liriodendron chinense (assembly GCA_003013855.2). Taxonomy (NCBI): domain Eukaryota; kingdom Viridiplantae; phylum Streptophyta; class Magnoliopsida; order Magnoliales; family Magnoliaceae; genus Liriodendron; species Liriodendron chinense. The sequence goes on along the minus strand of PVNU02000815.1, from coordinate 1,889,629 downwards.
TCATCGCTAGACAGGGCCTCTATAGGTGCTGCCAGTGGTTTCGGCCACATAAGCAGGCCTCCCACGGAGAGATGTTCACATACAACGCTGTGCAGAAGCATTAATTAACATACAATCTTTCTTACTTCCTAACAATGTGTCGCTTAGTGCAAGATCTGTGCTGTTAAAATGGAAAGATCTACCAATTAGGTGGGCCACGCACGTACGTTTATCCAAGCCATATGCTTTCCACTGATTTTGAAGCTTTAGCCCACCTGATATACCAAACACCGTCCATCCAAAATGAGGCCCACTAGTTGGACAGCATATTTAACTCAACTTAGACCGTTAAATTTTGATGGGACCTCCTGTAGATAAATCATCACTCCAAAATGAGATTGATTGAACTTTTTTTTACCTTGGATTAATGGACATTTGTTGGTTGAATTTGGAAAGTTGATTTTTTTTTTTTTTTTTTTTACTTCATGACATCAATGTCATTCTCTTGTTACGTGATCATCTGCCCAAGCCCAAACCGCAGACTCAAACCTAAGCCCGAGCCCAGCCAAGGCCAATGAATGGACAAAAGAAGCAGGCCCGAGACCCGAGTCCAACCACCCACTTTTGTGCAAGATCTGGACTGTTCATTAATTGTGCCCCACCGTGCATAATATATGACAAAAATACCCTTGCAATCCTACCCAGCCCATCTGATGGGCTCCTGAGCCCAAGCCTATTTTTAAAGGGGCTGATATTTTAGGCCTGGTCCAGCCCTTTGGCCTAGTATTCCAGCCAAAGCCCGAACTGAAGCGGGCCAGCCCACGACATCCCTAATGGTGAATGGAACCGTTCGCTAGTGGCTTTAAACCTTCCATCGTTTTGATGGAGGGTGGCTCACTTTATGAGTGGACCGGGAAAATGAGCCAGACAAGGCCATTTGTCATTGGATATGGCTTGGCTAGGTCTGGATATGGGGCCTAGATTTTCACTCCCGGGCCAGGATCAGGGGCCCGGCCTTGGACCTACAGAGTTGGGCCACCCGGCCCATTGGCCACTCCTACCTTTATTAATAAAAGGCCTGATCTGGATGCAGAATTTCGCCTGTTAATGCGTTGTATAATGGTTTTGGACGAATGCTATATGCAGTGCACATTAAGATGGGCCAAACCATGCTAATTCAATATCTCGTTAATACGCTGAGGCCCACCTAAGAAGCGAAATGGTCTGATTTGTAGGTCAGAAGATCTAAGCAGCAATGGCCCACTTGATATAGAGCACGAATCTTGCACACACGCGACAGTTGACATGCATGCTTGCACGGGGTATGACTCTAACACACGTGTAGGCTTAGCAAACCTCACTTTAATTATTACGACATAAACACACATGCACACCATGATGGGGTTTTCCTCCTCAGTCACAGAGGAGAGAGAGTGCAACCTGGTGAAGTTGGGCGACCGAAATTCCATCAGATGAAGCAGCTAAGTTGTTGAACTGTTTTTTCAACAGTCGGGCGCCCGACGGTCAGGCAACCGGGCACCCGAAAATCGATTTTTCTTTTGTGAAGCACGCTGGACATTCTTTTGGGTTGGGCGAGCGCCCGACGGTCCACTGACCGAGCGCCCGACCCGACGCGGATTGCTTATACGCAGTTTCCTTATTGGGTCTACTTACTCCAGTTTTTGGGTTCCAAATCGGAATTAGGTTATCACATTAAGGTGTTTTCACGTCCAAGGTGAGAGAGAGAAAAAAAAAAAAGAAGAGAGAAAAAGAAAAGAGAGAGAGAGAGAGAGAGAGAGAGAGAGAGAGGAAGCTTGTAGAAGGGAGAAGTTGCTTGAAGATGAGTTCTTCTGCGCAACCGTCATCTCAGCGCTTCTACGTCCTCATGATCAGTGAAATCCTCCTATTTTCATAGTTCTCTTATTGTTTATCCATCCCTGCGTAGGTGAAGAAGGTTTGATCCAAGCGGTGTGTGCTTGTGATCAGTTGTAAACAGTTCTCTAAGATAGTGGATTATTTATCTGGACTAGGTCTCGTGGTTTTTTTTACCTCTTCTAGGGTTTTCCACGTAAAAACCTCTTGTGTCGTGAGATTGTTGATTTGCTTTTTTATTATTGCATTATCATAGTCCATAATTCTAGTGCATTGGGGAGCGAGATCCTAAGATTGTGTGAAACGCACCCAACAAAGTGGTATCAGAGCGTCCAGGTTGATTGAACAAAGTGGGATCGATTCTGAATTATGGAAAGTGGCTCATCAAGGATGATCAACCTCAATGGTTCTAACTGGACCATATGGAAGGTTAAGATGAAGGACTTGCTCTATTGCAAGGACCTATATGCTCCGATCTTAGGCATATCAACGAAGATCAAGGATATGCCTGATGATGATTGGAAGAAGTTGGATCGAAAGGCTATGGGGTTTATTAGACAATGGTTGGATGATTCCATATTCCACCATGTGTCTATGGAAACCTCAATCGCTAGCCTATGACAGAAATTGCAAGGGTTGTATGAGAGGAAGACAGTTGGCAATAAGATATTCCTGATAAGACGAGTTGTGAATCTCGAGCTCAAAGATGGTGGTTCTGTAGCTGAACACATGAATGAGGTCAGCAACATAGTGAACCAACTCTCCGCCATGAAGATGGTCCTGGATGATGAACTTCAGGCTTTGCTACTGCTTAGCTCATTGTCTGACAATTGGGAGACATTGCTGGTGTCTCTGAGTAACTCCGCACCAGACGGAAAGGTATCTATGGAACAGGTAACATGCTGTCTCTTCAATGAGGAGACAATGAGGAAGTCTCTAGGGCCTGATCAACAAGAGGCCCTTGTGACATAAGATCGGGGGAGAGAAAAGGACAGAAAGGACAGAAAGGCCCGAGATAAATCAAGAGGCAAGTCAGTTGCCAGGAAAGATGTTGAACGCTGGAATTGTGGCAAGCATGACCACTATAAGCATGAATGTCACGAGAAGAATGTGACAAGAAGGGTAAAGGAAAGGAGAAGGAAGATTAATCGAATTCTACTGCGGTCGCCTCAGATGGTGACGTTGTTGTTATTCTTTCGACAGATCACGATGTTTGTCTTACGCCTTCGAGTCAGGACACCGATTGGGTGATAAACTCGGGAGCCTCGTTTCATGCGACTCCACGCAGAGATTTCTTCACAAGCTACAAGTCAGGTGACTATGGGACAGTGAAGATGGAAAATTCTGGTGTTTCGAAGATCGTAGGGATCGGTGATATTTATGTGAAGACCGATGTGGGCTGCACATTGGTTCTCAGGAATGTGAGACACATTCCAGACCTTCGCCTCAACTTGATGTCGACGGGAAGGTTGGATGATGATAGCTATAAAAGCCGGTTTGTTAGTGGGCGCTTGAATCTCATCAAGGGTTCGTTGATTGCCGTCAAAGGAAAGAAATATTGCACCCTTTACAAGGCAAGTGTCAGTGTGTGCAAGGGTGGGTTGAACGCAGCGGAAGATTCAGCTACCGACGTGTGGCATAGGCGTCTAGGCCACATGAGTGAAAAGGGGCTTCAGCTACTAGTAAAGAAGCGGCTCCTTCCAGATGTGACAGGTATACCTCTCAAAACCTATATTGACTATTTATCTGAGAAACAGTATAGAGTTTCTTTTATTAAAACTGCTTCTCATATTAATAAAGTACATGCATTAGATTTGGTTTATTCTGATGTTTGTGGTCCCATGAGGACAAAAACCTTGGGTGGGGCATTGTATTTTGTCACTTTTATAGATGATGCATCTAGGAGGGTTTGAGTTTATGCTTTGAAATTCAAGGACGAGGTCTTTTGTGTGTTTAAAATGTTTCATGCTATAGTCGAGAGAGATATAGGTAGATCATTGAAGTGCATCCGCACTGACAATGGTGGTGAATACATAGGTGACTTCCACGAGTATTGTAAGTCACTAGGTATACGGTATGAACAGACGGTTCCCAAGACCTCCCAGCATAATGGTGTGGCTGAGCGAATGAATCGCACCATTGTAGAGAGAATCAGATGCATGTTATCCCATGCAAAGTTGCCTAAGATGTTCTAGGGAGAAGCAATACACACGGCGGTTTATTTGATAAACAGGTCTCCATCAGCCCCGTTGAATGAAGAAGTACCTGAGAAAATGTGGACTAGGCGAGATCCGTCATACAGTCATCTCAGGGTGTTTGGATGCAGGGCATCCGTTCACGTACCAAAGGACGAGAGGTCCAAGCTCGATATGGAGATCAGGCAGTGTGTGTTCTTGGGGTACGGTGATGAAAAGTTCGGTTACAAGTTGTGGGATCCGACCGAAATGAAGCTTGTCACGAGCAGAGATATAGTTTTCTTTCAAGATCAATGTATAAAAGATATTTGTAAGCTAGAGAAAAGCCAGCCTAGTTCAGGTGAGCTAAAGGACATGGATCCGGTTATTTCTCCTATGGTGTCTGATGACGGGGGAGTACAACAATGTGTAGAGGATGAGGAAGTCCCTACAGAAGATGGACAGGAGGAGCAGCCCTCACTTGATCCACCTGTTGAGCCACAGGTGAGGAGGGCATCAAGGGACAGACATCCATCCAATAAGTACTCAGTCGCATGAGTACATTATGCTCATTGATGGGGGAGAGCCAGAAGACTATTCTGAGGCCCTAGCCGACGAGCATAAGGGGGAGTAGTTGAAAGCTATGCAAGAGGAGATGGAATCCTTACATAAGAACAATACCTATGATATGGTGAAATTGCGTAAGGGCAAGAAAACTCTGAGCAGCAAATGGGTGTTCAGAAAAATGAGCAGAAGAATGCACAGATAGGGTATAAGGCCAGACTTGTGGTGAAAGGGTTTGGTCAGAGAAAATGAATAGATTTCGAGGAGATATTCTCACCAGTGGTGAAGATGACATCTATAAGGATGTTGCTCGGGTTGACGGCTAGCATGGATCTGGAGATAGAGCAGTTAGATATTAAAACTGCCTTTCTCCATGGTGACCTGGAAGAAGAGATCTACATGCACTAACCAGAGGGCTTCGAAGTCAGGGCAAAGATCACATGGTGTGTAGGCTTAAGAAGAGCTTGTATGGGCTGAAACAAGCTCATAGGCAATGGTACAAGAAGTTCGACTTGTTCATATTAAAGCATGGATATGACAGAACGGAGTCGGACCACTGTGTGTTTAATCGTAGGTTCTCAGATGGTGATTTCTTAGTTCTGCTATTGTACGTTGATGACATGCTCATCATGGAAAAAGACATCAAGAATATTAACAGGCTGAAACAAGAGTTGGGCAAGTCGTTTGTGATGAAAGACTTGGGCCCGGCAAAACAAATCCTAGAAATGGAGATAACTCGTGACAGAAGCAGCAGAAAGCTTTGGCTGTCACAAAAGCGGTATATTAAGAAAGTCCTACAGCGGTTCAATATGAATGCAGTGAAGTCAGTCAGTACTCCACTAAATGGTCACTTCAAATTGAGCGACAAGCAATGTGCCCCAAGGCGAAGGCAGAAGTAGAAGAGATGCGGAAGATACCCTACGCTTCAGCAATAGGAAGTTTGATGTATGCTATGATGTGTACGCGCCCAGACATAACATATACTGGTTGATGTTGTCAGTCAGTGTCTTGCCAATCCTGGCAAAGAACATTGGGCAGCGGTGAAGTGGATACTACGGTATCTGAGAGGCTCATCCAGGTTGAGCCTATGCTATGGTGACGGAAAACATGTGTTAGAAGGCTACACAGATGCAGATATAGCAGGTGACATAGACTCTAGGAAGTCTACATCGGGTTTCATGTTCACGTTTGCAGGAAAAGCGGTCTCTTGGCAGAGTAAGCTATAGAAGGTCGTAGCATTGTTGACGACAGAGGCCGAGTATATCGCGGTCACAGAAGCATGCAAAGAGATGTTTTTTATAAAGAGGTTCCTACAGGAACTCAGCCTGAAGCAGGAGGAGCACGTGATTTATTGCGATAGTTAAAGTGCTATACACTTGAACAAGAATTCAAGTCAGCACTCCAAGTCGAAGCACATAGAGATTCGGTATCACTGGATCAAGGATACTTTGGAACAGAAGATGCTACAGCAAGAGAAGGTCCACATGGACAATAATGGGTCAGACATGATGACCAAGGCATTGCTCAAGAGTAGGGGTGTCAATGGACCGGGTTGGCCCGACCGGCTTTCGGGCTTGGCCCGCCTTGGGCCGGGCTTGGACTAGAGTATTAGGCTCGCGGGTCGGGTTCGGGCCTAAAGTATAAGCCCGTTTTTAAACGGGCCGGGCTTGGACCAGGCTATTCAAAAGCCCGAAAACCCGGCCCGATCCGAATATATATATTTTAATTTAAAATTTAAATTAAAATATTTTTCCTTCTTTCAAAATTTAAATTTTACACAAATTTTTCCTAAAATCCATCTCCCTCTATGTTAAAGGCCGGGCTCAGGCTAGGGCCGGGTACGGGCTAGATTCTGCATTTGTATCTTGGGCCGAGCTTGGGCTTAGCTATTGTGGCCCGTCACGGGTCCGGGCTGGGTTTGGACAAATGTTGAAAAAGGCGGGCCGGGCTTAGACGGAGCTTGGCCCGGCCCTAACCCGGCCCATTGACACCCCTACTAAGAGCAAGTTTGAGGTTTGTAGAAACCTGACTGGCTTGAAGAAAGTGAATTTTTCCTGAGTCGGAAAGGGGAAGATTTGATAGGGTTTTCCTCCTCAGTCACAAAGGAGAGAGAGTGCAATCTGGTGAGGTCGGGCGCCCAGACAAAATTCTGTTCGGGCGACCGAAATTCCATCAAATGAAGCAGCTAAGTTGCTGGACTGTTTTTCAACAATCGGGCGCCCGACGATCAGGTGATCGGGCGCCAGAAAATCGATTTTTCTCTTATGAAGCACGCTGGACGTTTTTTTCGGGTTGGGCAGGCGCTTGATGGTTCACTGACCGGGCACCCGACCCAACGCGGACTGCTTATACGCAGTTTCCTTACTCGGTTCTAATTGCTCTGGTTTATTACTTAAGGGGTTCCAAATCGAGATTAGGTTATCCCATTAAGGTGTTTTCACGTCCAAGGTGAGAGAGAGAGAGAGAGAGAGAGAGAGAGAGGAAGATTGTAGAAGGGAGAAGTTGCTTGAAGAGGAGTTCTTCTACGCAACCGTCATCTCAGCGCTTCTACGTCATCGTGATCGGTGAGATCCTCCTATTTTCATAGTTCTCTTGTTGTTTATCCATCCCTGCGTGGGTGAAGAAAGTTTGATCCAAGCGGTGTGTGATTGTGATCAATTGTGAACAATTCTCTAAGATAGTGAATTGTTTATCTGGATTAGGTCCCATGGTTTTTTACCTCTTCGAGGGTTTTCCACGTAAAAACCTCTTGTGTTGTGAGATTCTTGATTTGCTTTTTTATTATTGCATTATCATAGTCCATAATTCTAGTGCATTGCACCCAACACACCAATTATCCATTGATGCACATCATGCATTTGCAAAAAAGATCTCATGGTGTATGTTATTTGTTGATACCATAGTTTTGATTAACACGTTAGAAGTGCTTTTGATTTAAATGTTTTAAAATTAATTGGACTAAAACGAAGTATAAGAAATGTATTTTTAATAACAATAGAAATGGAAACGAAAAATTAATTAAGGTTATTAACAATGAAGTTTCTCAAAATGTCTAATTTTAATATTTTGAGCCAATAATTCATCATAAATGAGAGATTAGGAAGGGCGTTGCCCATATAATTTAAATTGGATAGAAGAAATGAAGATGTGCATTTAAAGTATCACATAACCTTTGTGTACCGCTCAAACTAAAATGAAACGCTAAATGAAAATATTGAGGTGAATGATTGATAAAATGATAACAGATAAAATAAAAAATGATTGCATTCGAGGGAATTTAGGAGTAGCACCAATAAATAAATTGCAATACTTGCATCTTGGAAATAGATAATTTGATTGAAAATTTCAATATTTGAATAAGCATATGGTAAAAATCATAATAATAACATTTTTACATTATCTCAATGTAAAATTATAGAATACACACACACACACTAGTGTTTATATTTGTATAGAAGGTTTCTACTGCGATACAATATAAAATTATAATGGGTCTTTACTCATGCCTGAGCTATAGGTCATGGATTCAAGTAGTACCCATTGTAGTATAAAAAAAGCTATTGTGGTGGGTGTGTGTGTGTGTGTGTAGGTGTGTAATGCAAGGGCATTTTCATGTTGGGATCAAGTAGGGTGACTTGTGTGATGCATGGTCCCACTCGTGTGAAGGTGGGTGGCTAGTGTAATGTGAACCCACGTGATGTAGAGCCCAAGAATGAGGGTTCAGCTAAGAGCTCTACTTATGTGAAGCAGAAGCCTAAGCTATGAGATAAAGGATTGATTTGTCATACTCTATTAGTTTGAGCTTTTAGAGTAAGTGGTTAGTTGTCCTACATTAGTGTATGAGTTCATGTGTAAAAAAAAATTGTAATGACTATAAATTCTTTTACATGTTGAAATTACGTATTTATACAAACATCCCTCACTTCCACGCATGAAATAACTAATATCTCAACCACTGGGTTCTGTTGAGTATGGTTGCATGGTTGCATCCAACCGAATGAGCTTTGATTCAGGAAGTGATTCAGCAACCTCCCAGTTTTTTACTGAGTTCAACCCTATTATACCGAGTTGAGCTGAGTTCGACTGAGTTGAGTTGGGTTGAACTGAGTCATGATATCACCGAGTTTTCTCATTATGTTTTGGTCGGCTTTGTCTCCTCACCTCCCAAGTTGTGTAGAAGTGTCGATTTGCTAGCATTGGGTTGAACGGGTTGTATATTTCGAGTTGCCTCAGCTCACTTCCACACGTCAAATGAAGTAACTGCAGTTTCAAAGTGCACAGGCATTTGTAGGTCCCGAACCACCTGATTAGTGGAGCTTCCTTATCCTTTGGTCAGGGAATGTACAACGTGGGCCACGAACGATGGACAGCCTTGGTGCTACGCACGTTTGCCAGGTTGGCACGTGTGCTGCGAAGTCCCCTTCCATCTCATTCGCGCGGCGCCTGGTAGCAGGTCTCGTTCCAACGATATTGGAGATCTCAGGAAGAGAATTTATAGCATACTCTTGGTAGAGCATCGCATATCATACTCATGCAAACACCCAATTGACACGTGGCAAGCATGAACCTCAATCCATACCGTCCAAATAATCGCCCTCATTCCAATGGGTTGCAACCTAAAATTCACCTTGATTAACATATCCTAAGTGACCAATAAATGGAAATTTTCTTAATGAATATGATCCACTAAGTAATTTTTCGTTTGAAACATCTGTTTGTTGACTACTCAACACATGTTTAGGACCACCGTGTGATATGCTAGGGCGGTCCATGTTCCAAGTGGGGCTTACGATTTGGAGGGTGCACTGAGGTGCATGCATGCCACGTGTACAGGGGGTGCAGAGAAGAGCATGAAATGCCACAGGCGAGAGTATGGTGATAATTCCTCTCTAAAAATCTGAGACAGTGCTGGATCTTGTTGTGGGTTGTCTGGGTATGCCATTTTCCAACTCTGATATCCATTTAGATTTGAATTTTTTTTTCTTTTCATTTTTTCTCTGCATATTTTTTAATAGTAAAAACAAGATCTTGTTCAGGTGAGAATTTTTTGGATTGTTGGATTTTCATTCGTTTTTTTTTTTTTTTTTTGCTGTGTTTGTTTTTTTTTTTTTTTGGCTGTGGTTGTTGTTATCATTGGTAGGTGTTGAATTGGTTGTGAGTTTTTCCTTCTTTATGCATTTTTTATGTGAAAGTTTATCTCTTTATTTATTTATTTTCTTTGTTTCCTTTTTATTTTTTAATTCTTTATCAAATATTATTAATTTTTTGCTGATTGATTTGGGTGCCTTGTTTGGGGATCTACTGTTCCACACTACTGTGCCAATGTGGCATGGTCACATGACATCCGAACCATTCATCAGGTGGGACCCACCATGTATGCACCATGATCTGACAATTGGGCCAACCTGATAAGCAGGTAGGCTGGGTAAACGTTAAATCTGGACTCCTGTTTAACAATTGTTAACTATTTATTAGTACGCTTATGGTCCACCAGATGACTGGACCGGTCTGATTTTCAGATGACAGTAAATACAAGGTGGAGCCCACCTGATGAACAGCCTGGATTGATCACACTCATGATTTGCATCTATGGGTGATTATTATTGTTGTATTTTTCTATGGGAATTTTCAATTTTTAGATAGTGTTTTTTTTTTTTATTAGTTTTGGTGTACCAACTTAGTTGGATGAACTTACTTCTAAAGAAGTGAGGTGTTTGGATCTTCTCTTTCTATAATATTTGTGGGGATTTTCCATTCTCTTCCTTTCTCTTCATCCCTTTTTTAATTTAGTCGGAAAAAAATTTAGATTTGTTTTAGTTCTGATTTTGGGATTTTCTTTTTTAATTTTTTTTGAATTTTTTCTAGCTTGATTTGAAAGCCATGGTGAAGGATAGTGAGTATTATAAAATCTTGGGTGTGAGTTTTGATGCATCTGCGGCCGAGATTAAAAAGGCTTACTATCTCAAGGTAACATATGATCCTCAATATCTATTGCATTATCTTATTACATGGATTATTTATTTATTTATTTTTACTTTTGATAACTGGATTGATTTGGGGTGTACGTGTTTGGGTTGTTAGTTCGTTCATCGAAGTGGAGTGTAGAGTCGTAGAATTTCATTGGCATTGTTTGGCTTGCCCTGTATAGTGATTTTCAGAATTTCTACTAAAGTAGAAAGCCTTAAATAACATATTATTTTTCACCACTTCTTAAATGTTCATGAGCCAAACATGCCCTTAATGTTGTACTAGAGATCGAATAAAATTGGGTAGCAACGAAAGTTTGTTCGAAAGTTTTTTAAAGTATTCTCCATAGTTTTCTGTTCTTAGAATTAGTATTTTCTCCTTTTCCGAATTCTGGCAGTGTGAAGCTGATTAGTGCTGCTAAGACTGCTATCCTCACTCATGTCAATATGGCACATTTGTGTGAGAGATATGGGCCATTCATCAGCTGGCCCAACTGTGTCTGCTATTCAGTAATCTGTCTGTGTGTCCAAACAGACTTGTCTGTATAAACATTATTCTGTACTTTGTATTTGTATTGTAGGCAAGGTTGGTGCACCCAGATAAAAATCCTGGAGATCCAAAGGCAGCTCACAATTTTCAGGTAATAGTCTGATGTCCACGTGGAATTCATGAACGTCAATCAAAACTGTCCGAATTGTGAGCCATGCAGATTGGTCATGACCCAAAAATCACCTAGAGTGGATGATCCCAACTGTCCACTTAGTGGCCACAAATTGATCTTTAAAATGAAAAGCAGCCAATGTTCCAAATTCAACAAACAAGTGCCTGTTCGCCAGAGACCAAGATCATCTTATCAATTGGATTTTGGGCCATGTCCATGATTTGGATTGTTTTCGAGTTGATTTCAAGTAGGAATTAGAAGGAAAGTTCAGAATTTAATTCAGTTGTGCATCCAAACGTAGCCTAAAGTGGAAAGATAGTGAATGGATCGCTAAAGCTGCGTTTGGATGCACAAGTGGATTGAAATGCAATCATACAGTTTAATCAAGAGGAAATGGCATCCAATCTAATGATGTTTCGTGCTATTCAATATGAATGCTTAGGAAGGTAACTAAATTTTTCATCATTTCCATGTCACTGAAGTAATTACTGCAATCCATTTAAATAGTGCATCCAAACACACCCTCTGGCCTCCATGTATGGATGCATTTGTAGAAGAGAAAAACTTTGATACTCTGGCTGAGTGTGGAGGACGATATGCAGGAACTTGGATATTACTTAGAAATTGCATATGTGGCATATGAGTGATTCCAATTAAACTGTCCAAATTATGGGTCCAAGCTCAGTTGCACCATGAACCAAAGATTAAAATTATTGGGTATCTGAATAGTCGATCGGTGGAAATTTATTGGATGGTTAAAAATGAAAATATATAATGATCCCTTTTTTTTCTACATATATAATGAGCCTATTTCAACATACTACTTTCTATGAATCGGAGGTTAGGATTGTTCAACCATTCTAATTTTGGGACGCTGACTTAGTGACAGTGGGTTCCACAATTTAGTTGGTTTAAGTTGAGGTAATCTACGCTGTATGTATAATTTCTGGATGCCTGCATATCATGCGACATATGCTGCCAGAGTTTCAAATAACTCCCCGTTATAGAACTGAATTGCTCTAATTACTTGGTGGAAATGACAGAGTGATTATGCTCCGTAAGTCTTGAAAGGAATGCAATTGCAATTTAACTAGCATGCTTTTGGTTGCACCGAATATCAGAATTTCATGATATTCTGCACCAAATTAGGCTGATTAATAATGAAATATCATGATATTTGGTCCTACCAAACACACCCTCAACTTCCTCACAGTGAATGGCAAAAGATATCACCTATGATTGGGTCATTTCCTCTTTGATTGAACTGAATGTTTGCAATTCGATTCAGTTATATATCCAAATGCAATCAATGTGATTGATTGTTAATTTCCCCCATTAGCACTGACAAGCCCTCAACTTGAATTTGCTGAAGCATTGAATTCAACCTGATTCGAACTTGAATTCGAAGCAAACTTTAAAAACAGAAGACTACACTACTCGAAACCCATGAAATGTCTTAGGGGCTGTTTCGTAGACACCTGAAAATGAGTTAATGCCATTTTACTTAACTATAGTTATGTATTGTAATTACTCAAATGAGACAAACCATTTTCAGCTATCTACCAAACAGGCCCTAGAGCTGTTTGGTAGACACCTGAAAATGAGTTAATGCCATTTTACTTAATTATAGTTATGTATTGTAATTACTCAAATGAGACAAACCATTTTCAGCTATCTACCAAACAGGCCCTAGAAAGTTTATTTTTCTGGTTCTGCACAAATGCTTTCTGATCATGTTCAACACTGTATAAAGGTACTTGGGGAAGCTTATCAAGTTCTAAGTGATCCCGTGAAGCGTGAAGCATATGACCAGGATGGAAAGGCAGGTGTATCGCAGTAAGTCTACACAAAATTTCAATAAAGCATGCCAAAATGGACGTATGGGTGGGCCCACCTGTTCCTTTCGAAGAATTCAATTTCTTCTGTTAATCATACTTCATCATGTTTGCCCATTAATTCGATTTCTTCTGAAATGCAAAGACAGCCATATCAGTGGAAAATGTGAACTCCAAAGGCTACCCACATCCACATGCACCAACGTAACACATTTGTGCAAGCCCCAGGCCGTTCATCCGGTGAACATGCGGCGTCCTTAAATCAGGCCTTCTGATCATCAGGTGTAGAAAACATGATGGTTAAAAAGACTTGAATGGTTGGTCCACATTTTGTATACACATGGAAAATGCCACATAAAACCACAGGGCCCACCTACTAAGCAGCCTAGATTGAGCACACAGATGCTACATTGTAATAGACTGTTGTTATGATTGCTCATGAACCTGTTTCTCAATTTCAGGGATTCCATGGTGGATCCAGCAGCAGTATTTGGAATGCTTTTTGGGAGCGAGTATTTTGAAGACTACATTGGGCAGCTTGCCTTGGCTTCTATGGCATCTGTAGAAGCCGAAGAAGAATCAAAGTGCACGGAAGTGCGGAAACAGAAAGTTCAAGAGAAATTGAAGGTATCATGCACCCATTGAATAGAAGGAATTGCTTTGAAAGATTATTTTCTCAATGCAAAATTCTAGTATAATTCGCAAAGAGATGCTTTGTGTCGCATGTGCCGAATACATGTGCAAGATCAGCGCCACCCATTATGTGGGGCACACACTGTATTGCTCTCTCCACGCATCACATGATCAATGCATGTATGTTGTATGGACCATTGGTTGTCTTTTCCCATCTGTCCTTCTTATACATGTGTAATCTACATGATGAGTGAACTGGCCTAATTTCTGTCCTGCATATGTTCAGGGTGGGCCCCTATTGCACACATGGGCCATGTCAGCACGTTCAAAATCGTCGATCTCTCATCACAAATCTTTGTCGAAATGCAGGACATACAGAGGCAAAGGGAAGCAAAGCTTATACAAAATCTGAAAAACCATCTTCAGCCTTTTGTTGAAGGGCGAAATGACGAATTTGTAAAATGGGCAAATGGAGAAGCCCGTCGTCTGTCACAAGCCGGTAAATCTAGCTATATGTTGTCACAATCTTGAATTCATTGGTTAGACTGGACTAGTGTCTCAAAAATAACTCTCATGACACATATTTAGTGGAATGTTTTGGAAGTTTGGGTTTGATAGCCCCACAGGCACCTTTGAACATGTCATATATGCCAACCTGGCATATATTTGGGACATCCAAGTGATGTGTAAGGTGGGCCATATCACAAAAAATAATTGCGATAGGCTACATAAATCCTGTTGCACCATTCCACTCTATCTAGGACCATATCCCCAGTTAAACCATAGGTCATCAGGTACCACTCATAGATATTAATTGTCATAACTGCAAGAAATATGAATTACAAATTACAATACCTGTCTCCTGAAAGCATGTAATTTGATTGACAATTCTTATGTTTGGATAAGTATGGTAACACCGCAATGATGATACTTTTACATTATTTCAATGTCAAATCATAGAGAAAAATGCACTGATGAGCATATTATAAAATCATTATGATGACGTTTTTACAATACATTACTGATGTAATTCAGAATCCAAACAGGCCCTAAACACACATTTCATGAACTTGTGCTCATGACTACATAGACACGTAAATAAAGCATGAATGATGAATATGCTGAATATACGACATTGGTTTTTTTTTTTTCCTTCCTCAATCGTTACATTTGTTAACCATGGCTACAGTACTCGGATCCTGCCAAAAGATTGTAAGTAACATACTTGAACATATGGAAATTACAATGTGTTCAAAACTATGTGATCATTCCTCTTTAGAATTGATAGAGAGTCCTTGACAACCTAGTAACAGATGGAAATCGTGGCATTGTGAGTGAACTATTTCTAACATGATAAGCCTCTGGGCTTGTATGATCTGAAAAATTATTTCAGCTTTCGGCGAGACAATGCTCCACACTATTGGTTATATTTACACGAGAAAAGCGGCAAAAGAGCTCGGGAAGAACAAGAAGTTCATGGGTGTGCCGTTCTTGGCGGAGTGGGTGAGAGATAAAGGCCATTACATGAAATCGCAAGTAACAGCAGCTTCAGGTGATTCTTCAGCTATGGAACAAGTATGAAACTCGAACATAGTAAAGGCTCATCTGTATTTAGGTGAAATCATGATTTTCATTTTATTTTGGACGACAGAATGAAATGGATATCGTCATGCAGGGAGATTGGTAGAATGTCTTCTGTACAGATAGCAGCTACTCTATCTGATTCAATAGGTGCATTCTCCATCCAAGCGGGCCCTTAGTGTTGGACACAAATGTTTAAAGTTGTTAGGAAGAGATTTTTTTTTTTTTTTTTTTTGACCAATTACCTAGTGGGGCCACATGATGTACTCATGACATCCTGCCCGTCTATCCGGTGCTTTGGTCCATGCAACCACGAAGGCCCAAAACTCAGCCCAAGCTGAGACTTAGATGGGCCACAGAACAAGGGACAAGTTGTGAGGGAACGCCTGCCCTTGATTTGTGCGGGGGGCCACCGTGTTGTGTGTAAGGAATCCGGACTGTCCAGACCCTTCATCTGGGTCAAGACAAAAATCAGTACATTCTGCAACTCAGATGGGCCCCAATAAGAATAAATGGTGGTCTTCCCTCCCACCTTGTTCCCTGTGATGTGGCTCACCAGAGTTTTGTATCATTCTGACTTTAAGATCCTGGGGGTAACCAAATGGGACACATCTCATGGACGGGCTGGATTTGATACATATGCCAAGTGGGCCCCACTTATGCCCGGTACCAACCTAAGCTTACAGTGGTACCAGGAACACCGGAGTGGCGTGCCCCTTATCTATTACTACATAGATTTCATGTTCTGTTTAGCTAGAAACAATTTTCTATAGCTTTCTGTTTTGCAAATAAAATATTTATATATGGTGCCATTTTGCATTAGCTCTGTAAGTCATGGACAATCTGATGAATCAATCTGGACTGTCAATTGGTTCCAGGCCTAATTCATGGGCCATCATGAAAAGTTGTACCAATGGGTGATTGTGTTCATCCAAACAGTAACCTTCTTTTTTTTTTCCTCTTCCCACCATTTTCCAATCTATTGATGGGATGGTAATGAATTTAGGATCTTATGATCATAATGATTTTTTAGATTGATAAGTAATTCGAGTTGGGTCCCACCAAATGGATTCCTGACTCAGGATCCAGCTTGTGTTGCCACCCAATGGGGTCCACATGCTGAGATGATCCAAGGATTTGCACCACCCATGTTTGCAGTTACAACAATTAATAAGCTAGTTTCCCATTATCACACTCCAGTGATAATGCTAACATTTGCTATTTAGAGCTGAATGAATTGAAATTTTTCTTTACATTATTACAAATTCATCTAGACGTCGTGACGGTTACAATCATCCTTTCAGCCCAGTGGCCCTTATACAATCCACAACATGGACTGCTCTGATCAGCGAACTATTGCACATGTGGTCCCCCAGCCAGTGATAACGCTGGATCCTGAGTCATGAAAGAGGCAAAACGAACTCTTTTTTTCTCGAAACAAACCTGTTTTAGGCTTGGTGAGGATCAAATTAGAGATTGGTGTGAATTTTTCACAGAAGCCCATGAATAGTGAGCTGATCTTAAATGGGTGGTCCAAATTGAATGATGAGAGTGCCCACATATCCAAGCGCTAAGAAATTTTCATTATCTTGTTGGTAGGTGCTGTGCATTTGATTCAAATTCAAGAAGGGATGAGGAAGCTAGAGCAAGGTGAAAATGTAGCAGAGATGTTATCAAAGCACATTGAAGATAAGAAAGACGCCATGGTTAACTCTCTTTGGAAGATCAACGTTGTAGATATTGAGATGACACTTTCACATGTCACGCATGCAGTGAGTCAAATGAACTAAGTATATTTTTTGTGGTTTTATACAAGGTTTTAAGGCTCGGTGACTCGGACTGACTCATTCCGTCCCGAGTGAATTGCAACTTGTACAACTTGTCTTGTCTGATCCTGAGTCAAGTTGTGACTCGTCCGACCTGGCCAAGTCACCCCTATTCCTTTATCTGTGGTGCCAAACTGGATCGGGATCGGCCTTGACCAAGTCCGAGTCGACTCAGACGAGTTGTCAAACCTTAGTAATTATGAGAAAGTCTCAAGTCCAACCGGTGGGACAGTTGTTTACAGTGCACCTAATGAATAACTTCTGATCTATCATGTGCATGAGAAATCCAACTCGTCCATTTGGTTGCCTGTATCATGAATATCAGCCCCATCCACTAATGGAGTAAACCACACTTGTATTTTGTTATTTATTAGTGACTCACCTAATGAGTGGATGGGGCTGATTTTTGCACAAGCTGTCCTCAAGGAAGGATTGGATGCTTCATACACATGATAGCTTTGAAATTATTCGTTGGGGGACCGTGAATTATGGTGATTCGACTTGAGAACTTATCTTTAGTTATTATAATCAATTCTCCTTAGGATAATTTTTTAAAATAACATGAACTGACTTTTAGGTTCACAAGTAGATCAACTCATCTGGTGGGCCCACATGTATGTTGAACGTGAACAGATGGTAGACATCTATTTCTTTTATACATGTGAGGCCCCACCTGATTAGCTGACTGGCCTGAATTTTAGACCATGCATTCTGCATGATGAGGCCTGCCTATTGAATGGGTTGGATCTTCCAAACATGCCATGCCAACATCTGTGATTGAACGCTGTGAATGCTTCTGTTTTCAGGTGATTAAGGACGCAAGTGCACCAAAGGAAGTGCTGAAGTTACGAAGCAAAGGACTAAAAAAGCTAGGAACAATTTTCCAAGTGAGGATTTCACTACTCTTTAGAATATTTTCACATTTGTCTCTTTTGATCACCAACATGTATCATCCCACTGGACCCCACATGGATGATCAGAGCCGTCCATATTTTGGTTTTCCTACCCTGGACGGCCACAGTTAGATACTCGCACTGAATGGATAATTTTGACTATCTCAGTTTATAGATAATTGTGGACCGTTTAGAAGAAAATGTTTTAACTCTCACGTTTATTGGTGCGAAGTAATGGTGGAAATCATCATTTCTATGTGATTATTGGACTGTGGCCTATTCCGATCAGTGTTAAGAAGATGGACGGTTCAGATCATCCGAGAATATCTCCAGCTGGATCATATGATGCTATACATGCTGATGATTGTGTCTTAACCATGCATACAATGGACATGACTTCAGAGACCCATCTCACGTGGTCTCTTATGGACCCGTGTGCCAGTCGTCCAATATCTACCATGTCATACGGTGGGCCAGCTGATGCAGAACGTCCATTTAGTGGGTCATATCCATTTAGGGGCCATGGTTCAAAGCATGTTAATCAGACCATCCTAGCCATCTCTATCCTTGCTGACTTGTAACCAATTTCATTTTTTTTAGCCATCCATTTCAGGCCATTAGTGGATGGCTAGGATCCTCCAAAACTTGGACCACCTGCAAATAGGGCCCAGTAGATGGACGGCCTGGAATCAGTGCCCCACCAGCCATCCATTGAGGCTACACATGATCTTCTTTTATTTCATTTGAGAAATGTATATATATATATATATATATTTAAGGTCTGGCTGTTTAATGGTTTGGAAGGGCATCAAAGATCTTTACAGGAGAGAAAACAGCCTGCGCTGCGAGATTGGTTCAATGGCACCTGCCACATCATCGTTAACGGCATCCTCGTAATTTTGGAAAGTATCACCTGAATCCATCTTGTATGATTCTAACAAAAAAATGTACTATCTGGTGGAAGCCTAACATGTAGATCATGTGACGGAGAATTCTGCAGGTAAACTATCTGGTGGGCCAGCCAGATCTAATAAGAGCAGTGGATGGCCCTCCAACATTCTTCCAATTCCTTCCAGAGTTTAATCTAAGTAGTTACATTTATAAATACCCTATAAACATCTTAGTTGTTACCAACGAAGGTATGAAAAATATTCGATTAATAAGAAATCAAGAAATAAAGGATAGCACACTTGTTGAAGTGATCGCAAATGTAGTGACTCGATTGACAACTTATCTAATTTCTTACTTAGATTGAGGATGTATGCAGTCGTTTTCTTTAAGATAGTTTATGCCACTTGGCAAGATGTACTGATACAGTAGGCTCCCAACACATTAACTTCAACATTATGTATAATTTATTTGAAATTAATACCAGTGCCATCACCACACTTACTACGGGGGGAAGAATGAAATGGTCTTGCCATTCATTTTTTGTGGGTCCTTACTTCAATGATTGTCATCATCTCATCAAAGTGATGTTAGGGCCATTAAACATATATAAATGGCCACGTATGAACTCCTAGCCTAATAACATAGCATTCATTAATTATGTAATGATCTTGTGAGCTAAGTGCATGAAAACCTTGCCATGAGCATGGTTGCATTTGAACTTGTTCACATTCGTATCACTTAACCCATAACTTGGGTTTAAAATATGGCCCATTTAAGAAAATGAGTTGAGCTTGTGTTGACCACTGTTGAGCTGAACCCAACAGACCCATGAAGTTTATCAATGGGCTTTGGCAAGTGACCCGGCTCAACTCGGGCAAAACCTAAAAATAATTAATAATGATGGGTATGGATATAAATGCATGATGTATGTTTGCATGCATTCACTAATTCGATAGGTATTGCATACCTTTAGTTACATGTTCCATTTCTAAACCTAGGTTTGGTTGTGGCATGGTATCCAAATGGTCATGGCCATTATGTAATGGTAATGGTAGGTGCTGTTATGTAACTTGTAATTGTCATTACAGTTTTTAAAAACGGTCATAAGGATTGTTCTGGCCAGTATCATAACAATAACGATGATGGACATTACCTCTACCTTTGCCTTTATTGAATACCTTGTTGTGCGCAATTAAGTCTGGTCTGATCAGGTATGAGCTTGATGAATTTTAAGTGTGTCAAGAAGGATGGCCACAAGATAAAGCTTAGGAGAGCAACTTTGGGTAGGTTGGGTCGGGTTGGGGTCAACCCAAGCCCAATTCACCCTCAAGAAGACCCAACCTGGTCGAAATTTCAGCCCAATGTGTCCCAAACCCACCCTAATTCTTATTTAGTCACACCAGTACCCCAACTTATTGAGATTCACGGAAACACAAAGAGTTGAATCAAGCAAAGCACTCGCAATTGCACAAAAAATCCACACAAGAGAACACTTTGAATTTACTTGCAAAAACCCTTGCAAGAAAAAATCACATCACAAAGTGATCAATGCACTATGAATCAAAAGTTATAAGAGATAAAACTTACCTGGATTTATGCTCCTAAGCGAAAACTCTGGCTTTTCTCTCTCCAAAACTCTCTCAAACCTTAATACATATATTAGCTCTCATAATTCAGTAATTACAAGTGATTATATAGCCCTAATATGAAATTAGAAATAAAATAAAAAAAGGTGCAAAATTGCTCAAAT
This sequence comes from Liriodendron chinense, assembly GCA_003013855.2. Lineage (NCBI taxonomy): Eukaryota > Viridiplantae > Streptophyta > Magnoliopsida > Magnoliales > Magnoliaceae > Liriodendron > Liriodendron chinense. The sequence continues at coordinate 1,869,003 of PVNU02000815.1, read as the reverse complement.
TATTGATCGATCGGTCGATCAATCAACTGGCATCAATCGATTGACTAGATAGGTTCGATCAGTCGAACTATTCAGAAACTGTCTAAAGAGTCAACTGTCAAAATCCAATTGTTGATCTATCAATGCCCCTGTTTTAATATAGATTTGAGAAATCCAATTTTCAATAGAACCTACCCATCCCAACCCAACTCAAATATATGTGATTATTCCTACCCTGAGCAGAATTTGGTCAACCTGAAACCAGATATCACATTGAGCTGGAAATTTTCAACCCTAAACTGACCTAAAGACCCTGGCAACCGGACGCAGCACTTTTGGGTCAGTTAGGTTCAAAAGAACCCGAATCCAGGTTGTAGTTATAGGTGGTCTGGTTCAGTCTGAACTCTTGACCCGTTTAGTAACCGGGTCGGACTAGACCCGACCCACTGACACATCCTACGGTGGAACTGTCACTTTCCTAAAAAAGATATGTACCTACTTTATCAAAAAGACAGACGATGAAATATACATTTTTAAAACCTTGTAGTGGACCTCTTTAACGTCCACCATTACCATTTTAATGAGGTATTTGGTACCATGTCCTTGTCGTTTTGGATGATTGAAAGCACTACCCATCCACAAATCTATTTTATGCTTGATAGTTATTTGATACTCTGGCCTCATGTGACACTTGATACTTGCTACACAGTCACTCGGAAATGGTACACGTGGCAAATATTAACTCAAGTTAAACCGACTAAATTGTGGAGACTATAGTTGCTAGGCTGTTACAGTCCAAAAATCAGATTGGTTGAGCAATCTTGACCTCTTATTCATGGACACTTTTTTCTTGAAATAAGACCATTGGATTATTTCGTTTTTAACCGTCCAATGAGGGTCCACCAATCTGACAGTCAGGTTAAGAATATTTTTTGGTACATGGTACATCTAAAAGGTTACACTTAAGTTACACAGCTTAATTTTAATTATTATATGCCATGTATACAATCTTTAAGTAATTTCTCAGTGCCTGCGTATCATACATCACACTCTGCCAGAGTATCAAAGTTTTTCTCTTTCATGCTCCGTATTTTCTCTAGGATTTCTCTAGGATCCTCCACCCTTTGAAAAGCGTACTCGGCTCCTTGTTTCTCTAAGTAGAGCCCATTGCTCCGTGATCTGGACCATTCGTCTGTTTGGACCTGCCTTGGATGGACCATGATGAGAAGAAGAAGAAAAAAAAAGACTCCATAGAACAATCCTAACCTTTCAATTTGTATGCTATGGTTAATAAGAGAAATACGGGAACGGTTCACATCCAAAATTGAGAGGGATTCATCAACGATGGCGCACAACAGAGTAATGGTTGGGAACCATGGGCCCCACTTCTCAAACTTAGAAACTGATAGCGTGCATTTCCTCGGCTGACGATCACTCCTATGTTAGTTCTACACCATTTAGTTAATGGTGGTGACTCTTCATCCGTAAACGTGCCAAGGTTGTACTCAATCCAGACCGTTCAAGTGGATGAACCGACTGTAGGAGCATAAATGAAACTTTTTACCAAGAAAATCATCTGAATTTACTCTTCAAATTTGGATCACTCACTATTTTTCCTTTTAACCATCCATATCATGATAGCCATTAATTGGATGGTTAAAATTTCTTGATCAGTGTGATTTTAGATATATGCTCGATCAGAAATGGGACCAACATTTCTATGATCTTCAGAGCCGTACATCAGTGCCATATGTAAGGAGTAGGAGTCACCACCATTCTAAAAATGATGCTAAACTAACATACGAGTCGCAACTGATGATAGTGACAGTCCGAACTCTGTTCACGATCGACTCACGAAGTCCTCTCTTGCGTGCTTAAAGTGTACTTGCATGAGTGTCACGTGGCAACTTGGCACACAAATGTAAGATCCAAGACGTTCATCAGGCAGTCCATTTCGTCTCTAGATTTTTGGCCCAAAAATCAGGTTCATGCGGACGAGAAAAATTTACATTTAAACGATTTATATTTAATTATTGTATGGTTAGAAATAAAAATATCCAACGGTCCTAATTCAACTAAAACATTTCCACCAATCAGAGTTAAGGATTATTTAACCAATCTGATTCCAGTATTTTGAGTCAGTAACAGTGGGATCCACAATTTAGTTGGTTTAATTTAAGATAATTATTGCCACGTGTACAGTTTCTTAGCACCTGCGTATTGAGATACATGTACTGCCAGAGTACCAAAGAACTCCCCTTAACTGGAGTAATGATGCCTCGCATTTTTTACGTTACAGTTCACGCAAAGAAGTCAAATCCAAACCTGTGCCCGTATATTTAAATTAAAAAAAAAAAAAAAAAAAAAGCAACCATATATGCATTGATTTTCTTTTGGACTTCTGATTGTGCAAGTGGGGCCCATGTCTCAGTGATCCAGACCGTTGAAATGATGGGAACCACTGTGGATGGCTAATGTACCAAAATTCTTCCAACTTAGAAGATCCAGGCCATCAAATATTAGGCCTTTTTTTAAAGTTGACTGCGAAATGTTGCTAGGTTTCTATTTCTTGGCCACCTATTGAAGGGTTAGCATTTTCTCCAATCTGAGCTATTTTAGTTGCATGGGCCATTCATGGAACATCGATTTGGATCAATATACCATGGGCCGCACTTGTACAAGCTGAAAGTCGAATGATACTGTGTAAACATTGGACCCAAAAGCATTGTGCAGTAGTTATGACTTTAAAATCTTGGGAGTGCATGAAGATATTCAAGCATATAAAGAGGTGTGGTCCAGTGGTAATTAATTACTACCATAGCTAGAGGTGGTACGAGGATTTTGTAGGGCCTATGTGATGTATGCGTGACATCAAACCCATCTATCAGATGTGTGCCCCCACTTTCATCCTCGAACTCAAAAATAAATCCCATCAGAAACTCAGGCAGACCACACCACAGGGAACAACTTGAGAGGGGATGCCTACACCATTAATTTGTGCGTGGGCCCTCCTCATTGTGTGTATGCCATCAAGTCCATTGATCTGATGTATCTCATGTGGGCATCTCCTTTGATTGTTGCTGCTGGTGTGGCCCACATGAGTTTTGGACCCTTGGCCAAAGGTGAGGAGACCTGTCTGATGGGTGGGTTGGATGTCATGCATGCATCTCGTGGGCCCACAATAGCCCCGCACCACAATTAGCTATGGTGATACAGGTGCCACTGGAGTGCCCCTCCCATATAAAATGGTTTTGTGAGTGTACTTTGTCTACTTCAAAGTAAATCTTAGATGACGCATAGATCAGCTTCTCATTGTGGGTGGCGAACGGATCAAATGTTGCCATTATCAAAGAATCCTACACCATCCAATAAGCGTCCAATAGTTAAAAATAAAAGACTGAACGGTTCAAATTCAACAGACAAAATCAGATGGTTAATATCACCTGATCAAAGCAATTCTTGGATCATGATCCATCAATAACAGGCCCCACGATCTAGACGGTCCAAATTTCTCTACATGTACGTCATGTGTACTGTGGATGGGTGGCTACCATCTTCAAATTGGTGGTGAACTAGCATCATAGTGTAAATCAGTCCACTAGGCACGCATGGACTTAGTGCCCAACATCAAGAAAAGCAGTCATCCTCACCTTTTAATTTTTGTGAATTTAAAACCATAAAGCATTGCAATAGAGATTGCATTATCACAAATAAAAAAATCACTCTTCCAATTCCATCTCTAACACTCACTCTTTTCTTGAATCCAATGCATTTTACAACATAGAAATGGAGCATCTTTTGCTCTATGCTTTTGAATGAGAAAGAGAGAGAGAGAGAGAGAGAGAGAGAGAGAGTCCCACAGAGAAGTTGCACATGATGGGTTTCCTTGTTTTCAAGAAAACCACTTTCCTTTTCATCTTCATCACAGCATTGCTACTTGCAACTTCTTTTGCAGGTTGGTCTTGTATGAATCTTTTGCACTAGCTAGAGTAGAATGCATGGAGGAATGATCACCTAAAATCTGGCTGTAGGTTAGCTTAAGCTACAACCAGTTAAGTGTGTCCGTGCGACATCTGAGCCATGCGAACCGCCTCGAAGATCATATCCGGTGTCGAAATCGCACTAGTCCAATCATCAGGTGAGCCACATGTGTATGTTCAATCAGGCCGTTGGCTACCGTCTATTATTTTCATACAAGGTGGACGGCCTGATTATTGGACCAGCATGATTCTCTACCTGATGATTCATATTGGGTTCCATCCTTTAGAAGATCAGATACTATATAAACACCTGACATGTTCGCATGCATGACTGTTGCTTAAGCTAACCTTCAACGGCTTGTTTCCGTTGTTCGGTGATCATTAGGCAGGTTTCTTTAGAGTAGAAAGTAAGCACAAGATGATCAATGGCCAATGGCCCACATGACAGTGGTCTTGTCAGGAGCTGATGTTCTTCATGTTCTTCCGCAGTTGATTTGATGGTCCAAGATGACAATCTGTGCCAAATTATTATCTTAATCACAACAGTCTCCACAAGTAGATTTAAAACATTAATAACTGATGATTAGGTTTGTATTTTCAAGTAATTTTATTATTACTGCTGAATGCTATACTAATGGTTTAGCAATCTTATAACACCAACAAGTAAAGCTGATAAAGAAATTTTCCTCTAAATCTTTCACTAAGCAAGGATACTTAGATTTCTAACCCTAATGAAACCCTAAAATAGAGTCCCATGTAACTAACAGAACCCAATACCAAAACTACAAGAACTACAACTCCCTAGCTAGCAGTTCAATAAATTGTGTGTAGATTTTTTATGCATCAGGAAATGGATGCAAGTGAGGGCCATGGTTAAGTGATCCACACCAACCAATCCCCACTGTTTATGGTGGATGCCCCAAAAACTTTCTAGATTGGAAGATCCCAGATGTCTATTCTCCGGCGTTTGTTACTTTGGACAAACCCAGTATTCATTTATGAACCATCTATTTGTAGGCCAGTGATGATGAAAGTGTTATAATCTTGCAACATAGGGGATCTTGTAGCATCACCATGCTAAGAACCTGACCAAAATGCCAAAAGCCCACCCTTTCCAGATGGAGAAGGCATGGCAGCCGCACTTTAGTTGTTTAGGTAGCCCTTTTCATCCTAGGATAGCATGGTAGCTGCACTCTAATTGTCCTAGTAGCTAGCTCCTTCCACCCGGTGGTGGTTTTCACTTTAGAAGAGGTTGCCGTTTCCACAAGTTACTTATTTAGGACTGATGGAATGCATCAAGCAAGGCCATTTAAACTGAATCGTAACATACCATCCATCATGAGGTCCATCAGATCAATGGTTTGCATCAACTAACCATGGGTCCCACAACAAAACAATGTCCAAATTGGAAACCAGAGTGCAAAGTTAGGGTTGGTGTGCAGACCCTAGAAAGGGATGGAAAGAGAAGAATAAAAGGGAAGGGAAGGGCATTAAAATGCTCCAAACACATGAGAGAGAGAGAGAGAGAGAGAGAGTTAAATATTTTGTCCAGGTCACAATTCCCTCTCCACCACATGAGAGAGAGGGAGATCACTTTTATTCTACTCTTTGGAAGCTTGAAAAAGAGGAGAAATTCACACTCTTCTCCATCCTCATCTCAGCAATACTACTCCCAACTTCACTTGGAGAACACAAATTGAAAGGCTAGGATCGTCCTATCACCTGGACTCTTGTACCATGGTGCATCCACAGAGGGGCTGAATAGACCAATGATCCGGACCTTGTACAAAATCTTATCATACAATTCCTTACATAATGACCATTTCTTGTGGAGAAATTACTTCATTTATTTTTGGACCCGATTTGATGATCTGATGATCCAAGAACCCTCTTGACAAGTGTAAGGTTAGGATTCAATGAGTAAAACTCCAAGTGATCACCGTCGATTAGTACGTTTTTTTTTTTTTTTTTTGTATGTTTATTTATTGCTTCTCTTCTTAATGTGTTAAAAACCTCACAATCCAATATTTCGGCGGTATTTATGTAAACTTATGTATTTTTAGGGCTATTCCAAACCCTAAGGAGGGTACTGTTGACTCTCTCACATACATGAGTCTTGTCCATAATTCCGATGGTGCTGATGATGCTGAGGTTTTAGAGCTTGACATTTGAATATCACCACTGTCAATCTGACACGCACAGAGTTCTTGCATGTTGAGCCCTCAGTTGGGTTATCTAAACCATTAATCTGATGACACCCCACGTGTTTGGCCCATGACTGAAAATATCACAAGGTAGAAAATCTTAGCCATCCAATATTTGGACTTTCTTCCATTGAATGTGGATAATTGGTGTCTTTCGATCTCCTTGACCATCTATTTGCAGTCCAATGAATGAAAGGTTAGGACTGTTCCAATGAGGAGAATTTCGGGAGATAGTCCATCCATGATAGGAGTCATCAACTCAATGACCTAGATCATCGAATAATGGGGCCCGCATATACAAACTCAGTGGACAATAGGAAGTTCTTTACAACTGATCATGGTCCTACATTTATCTCAAGCGTAGAGAACATGGTCCATTTATCCAAACTATAATCTGATCACACCTTTCTGGTGTCTCACACGTGCTTAACGTGTAGTGTGAGCGTGTGTGTAAAATCATGTATTTACAATGAGACACCCAATGTGTATGAGCCATGCGCTGAAAACATCTGAAGTTGAAATATCCTAACCATCCAATCTTATCTTTGGCCTTTTATCGTTGTTGTTGTTGTTGTTGTTGTTGTTGTTTAGATAAATAATCAACTACGGTTAGCTGCTGCCATGGTAACCTAACCATGCCGCCCCATCTTTTCCCTTCCCACGAATGCGTCACTTTTGTAGGACATCTCTGCCGTTCAAACGGTGGGCCCCACAGTGAAGATTACCGGTGAAAAAAATAGGCCAGTCTACTCATCAGGTGACCACCACTACTCCATCAAAATAATTAAATGGACGGGTTGACGGTTTGACTCAGTGTACAAGTTTGGACTTTGGATCATGAGTAGTTGGCCTAATTTTAGAGAGGGATGATTTTCATTGTGGGGCCCACTTTTGCACCGTTCAGAACGGGTATCTTCATTTTGGGACCATCTCTAGGTTTTTTTTGCTAGGAAATGAATTACCTGGTGGTGGAAATCTCTTTTGCAGGTGGGCAACTGAGGTACATGAGGAAGTCTGTGATGGAAGCTGCTCCCAAATCTAAGGTATATACAGTTCATAAATGCAAATAAAAGCATTTCAATTCCATTTTCTTTTCCTTTCTGGCTAAAATTTTAAAATAGCCAGTGTCCAACTGGCTATGAATCAAGGGCTGATGATCAAAGACCCCCATGACCATCAAAGTGTCAAACTGGTGTATCACACCGTTCACCACCGATATTGGGTCGTGCCATCTCATATCAGGCGATCGATGCATCAATGCATGGTAGGGCTGCACACAATTCAATTTATGATCAATTTATCGATTGAATCGAATCGAATCGAATCATTCTCGAAGATCAATTCAATTCAATTCAATTTTTAAAAAAAGAAAAAATTCAATTTCAATTCAATTTCAATTTTTAGTTCCAATCGATTGAATCGAATCGAAAATCGAATTGCTCTGTATCCAATTGAATCAATTGATCAAATTGAATATATATATATATATATATATATATATATATATATATATATATTAATGGACGGTATGGATGAAATAGATACATCATAGTAAGTTTTATCTATGCTGTCCATCTATTTTTACATCTAAATTTAAGAAATTTTTAAAAAATTAGTAAGATATATATCTCATATTACCACACCACAACAAAACAATGGAGATTGAACGTCCACCATTAAATTCTTCCTCTGGCCCATTGTAATGTTTATTTGCCATCCAACTTGATGATAAGGTCACATAGACCTTGAGGAAGGGAAAAAACAAATATCAACTTGATATCAAACTTCTAAGGCTCCAAAAAGTTTTCAATAATAATCGTCAATCCCTCACTGTTTTCTTGTGGTGTGGTCCACTTAGATATCTCATTTTTTGGATAATGTCTTAGAATCATATGGAAAATGGATGAAGGGCCTAGATAAAACACATACACCATGGTGGGGCCCACAAAGCTTTGAAACCACTCTTCTGCATATCCGCGCCCGCCCACCCAAGTGTCCAAGATGAATCAGATTGCGTACTTAGTAACTCAATGCGCTTGGTGTACTGAGTAAACTCTGTGGGGCCCACGGTGATTTATTCATTTTATCCACTCCGTTCATCCACTTTAAAAGATAATTTTATGGCATGAGCCCAAAATTGAAGCGTATAGTGGCACACACAACAGGAAACAGTGTGAATTGAACCTCTACCATTGAAAAATTATTGTGGGCCACAAAAGTTTTAAATCAAGCTGATATTTTTGTTTTTCATTCATACATGTCTACTTAATCTTACGAACAGGTTGGATGATAAATAAACGTCACTGTGGGCCCTAGGAAGGTTTCAACGGTGGAAATCATTATTCCCACTATTTCATGTGGCATGGTCCACCCAAGTTTCGGATACACTTCAATTTTGGGCTCAACGGCTAAAATGAGCAAGCAAAACGAATGGACGGTGTGGTAAACCAAATGCATTCAAAGTAGGCCCAACTAAGTTTACTCAGTATGATAAAAGCGTACAATTTGAAGTTCATCCGAGAGAAAATTAAGTGTGATGTTGGTAACAACTTAGTCGGTGTTACCCCTATCTTATGGTGCCTACCTTGATGTATTTTTTTGTATATCCATTACGTCCATCTAATTTTACGTCTCATTTTAGGACATGATCCAAAATTATAAGAAGATCAAATCTCAGGTGGACCATACCAAGAGAAAGAGTGATAAATAACCATTAAAAACATTTTTCGAGCCTCAAAAGCTTTGGATCAATACGATCTTTCTAATTTTCTTATAAGGACTAGTTATTATGCATATATTTTCAGAAGTATTTCTACTAATATTACTATTTGAAGTACTATAAAATCCAAGCTTACAAAACCTATAAGTTTTCAAACTGCAATATGTGAAAAATCGAATCGAATTGAATAAAAAAATTCATCAATTCAATCTCAATTCAATTCCAAAAAAATTAGGTCAATTCAATTTCAATTTAAAATTTCAAAATTAAGATCAATTCAATTTCAATTTCAATTTTGAAAATTTAAGATCAATTCAATTTCAATTTCATCCAAAATCGAATGCATGGTATCATTCATGGACGATACCAATACATATCACTCGACACATTCCGAATGATACTTTAAATGTTGATGACCATTCCTTAAAAAAAAGAGAAAGAATAAAATCCCAATTATCACATCAAAGTGATCATGAAAAATCCATATGCAGCATATGGATTAGGAGGATAAATACAATTGAGATGAGAGATTTGACCAGGGATTTGGGAAATACAAGGACTTAAATTCTTCATTGTTTCTTTTTTTTACTAGGGATTTGCCAAATCCATACTCCTATAAACACATGGAATTGAATTGGTTTAAGTAAAATCCAGACCAAAATAAATAAAAATTTAACAAAGCTAGCATTCCTACTTCATGAGGACCTTAGTAGCATCCCCAAGGCCTTTAATGCACACGTGGGATACCCAATCATCAATCGAGAGGTTCATTCAATAGTATCTTTGAGAGCAACCCATGGCACAAAAATCATACTGGTCAAATGATCCTAACCCTACAAATGAGCCAATTTGCTCTGTCTATTTTTTTTTCAGAGCCATAAATTGCATTGTTATAATTATAATTTGGAATCATAAGCAACACAAAGTAGGATATATTGAATAGATGGTTCAGGATGATTGTTAGGCCTATTATCTCTCTGCTCAATCTTAACTATCGATTTTTCTTTCTATTAATCGAATGCTTAGGATCATTCGATTAGCATGGTTTTTACACCATGACTTGTCCTTTTGTATGAAAGAATGGATAGCTGGATTGATGATTTGGCATCCATGTGTCACTCAAAAGGTTTGGGTAGCTCTCTCTCTCTCTCTCTCTCTCTCTCTCTCTCTCTCCCCTCAAAAGTCTGATAGCGTAGACCACAAGATACACTTCAACAATGAATAACTTCCAACCTTTCATGTGCACGTGGCGTTGAATCCATCCAATAGGTTGGCTACATCATGAGGATTTTCTTGTGCAAAAAACAGCAAATCTACTGGTTGAATGAATAACAATATTTGTATTTTTCTATATATCAATGGCTGAAATTACTTCTTCTTCTTTTTTTCTTTTTTTGCGGCCCATGAATGAATGGGGTTGTTTTTTGCACGAGGTGATACTCATGGGGACAACTTATTAAGAGGCAATCATGATGTAAGAATCAATGGGATGTTTGCAACCATACCAATGATGCCAAAATGTTATAACAATCTATTTTTTCATGAGCCCCAAATCATATGGTTAGAATCATTGAACCAAAATGCTACTTTGAATCATAATCAATACAAAGTAGGATCTATTGAATGACGGTTCAACATAATATTTAGACTTATTTTGTTTCTCCATTCAATCTTAGCTGTCCATTTTCTATGATATTGGACTGGATACTTAAGATCATCCAATTGCCATGATTTTTGCACCATGGCTTGTCCCTGATTATATGAAACAATGGACAGTCAGGATTGATGATTGGGCACCCCACATGTTACTTAAAAGTTTTGGAAACATTGCTAAGTACCCAAACTCTCTCTCTCTCTCTCTCTCTCTCCCAAAAAATAAAATGAAAAAAATCCCAAAGCTCTCTCCCTCATTCTAAAAGTTCCATTTTGAAATGCACGTTGAGAGTCCTAATAACATAGCTAGTGCGGAACTCCCTCCAAATATAAAATAAAAAATAAAAAACGCTTCTCTTCCTCATTCTAAAAGTTCCATTTTGAAAATGCACGTTGAGAATCCCAACACTAGTGCATCGAATGTTTACCAATTTAAATAACAATTCCTTTGCAGGAACCATCAAAGACGTCTATCCATAGGGATATTTCCACTGGTGTTCCTGAGAGACTTCTCAGATCCAACACCAAAGACTATGGCTCCTACGATCCTGCCCCGGCTCTTGGCAAGCCCCCTTTCAAGCTCATCCCCAACTGACTCTTTGGTGCACCCTCCTTACGGTGCGCACTGTGCATGAAGGACCACTATATTTGAATAATCAAGTGAAGCATATCTGCTTCTGATGGATGGGTACGGTTATATGATCACGTTTATACATAGTATGGTGAGATACGAAGTTTTATATGAGTTTATTCCTATGTATGTTATGGCACATGGCTACATGTGAACGCATGAATGTATATATACAACTTATGCTTTTTATAATATATTATAGTATGTCTTTAATGCGTATGTTAGTATTAAAGACATCCAAGTACAAAATTACATGTGTGTATACTGTATACGGCTGGATCAATGGCCATAAGGCTATCTTGATCGTGACCATTCATGGTGGAACAATGGTGATCTGCTAATCAAGATGTTTAAACCATTTTAATACCTGCATTAATATTGCAAAATAGAATTTTTTTATTTTTTTTTTCAATCAGTTTTCTACTGTTAAAATCAAAGGGTTACTGTGGGTTAGCATTTCCAAGGCATGAGAGGAGCGTTTTTTCTTTGAAATATTGAAGATCTGACTGCTAGATGGTGGATTGGAGTTTGTAAAAGGGAATCAGCAACTCCATTGCAAAACAAGAGAAACGCAAGAAAAATACTACTGTTGGGGAACTAGCCTTCAAGCAATTCTCTATCTAACAGCACTCTTCCCCTCTTGATTTTAGAGACGTTGGTGGGTCCATGATCTTAATTTGAAGATTTCACATAAATTAGCAGGCTTATGCACCCCTGTGAATGAAGTTGATATGCACGAGCTCTAGGCCATCCATTAGGTGAGCTGACCATAAAGTGTGCCCCGGCACAAAATCAATCTTCTCCACTTATCAAGTGGGCCGCGCGTGTATGATAAGAGTGGATGGTTAGATCATTCGGTCTTCTCATGCATGTCTGACAGACTTAATGAGTGAACAGACCTGGTTTTTTTTTTTTTTGTTGGGCCACAACATCATGCTCGCAAGAGGCCCCCACTTGAATGGCTCGGATCTCGTTCACGTGTGCTTTGGCGTGTGTGGGTCTTGAAGGAAAACCTCAGCCTCCGCAAGCAAGTGGTACTGTTGGAATGGCCAATACATGAACTGGAAAAAGAGATTGCATTAAGTGCACGTCTTATAGTTCTCACACGTACGTAACATTCTAGAACTTTTATACGTGTGCGATGCTTGGGTACGTGTATGTGTGTGCCTGAATGCAAATCCACATGCAGTTGTGATGGCACTGATTTCTTGGTGTTTGGACATGCACACAGATGCACAATTCTTAGTTAATGTTAGGTAGAATATGTTTGCTAGTTCCACACGTATCTCTGGCCGTACCTTGAGTGGGTCCCACTATGTTAGTAGATCATACAAAATTAGACTAATGGTGTTGCTCAAACTAGGCCAATCGTGAGATTGAGAGCCGATGTTCGGTTTTCTCGTGCATGAGTAATTAGATGCGTAGGTATGCCACTTGATTCAATGTTTGATGAAACCATTTGTGTTTTCCTCCTTTGAGATGGATAGATTGAAGGCTGGATATAAGGTCCTCTCAACCACTAATTTTGCACTTTGTTTAATCAATTGGTGAAATGGTAAGGGTTAACCCTTTTGAGTGGACTTTTTTTTTTTTTTTTTTTTTTTTTTTTTTTTTTTTTTTGTGATAACAGACGTGAGTCTATGAACTTAAATACTTGTTTTTTTATCAAGTACTTTTCTAATATTTTTTAAAGGAATAAGAATATATAAATAAATTAAAGAAGGCTAAACATTAACAATTTCATTAATATTTATAAATATTGCTCATTACATTTGATAAGTTGTGAAACAACCAAATAAATAAATGAGAGAAAAATAAATGTCTGAGACATTTAGCAAAACAAACAATCGAGACAAGTGGTCAGCAAAATGTAACTGAATAGGTGTGATCAGCTAAATTGGAACTTAGTCGATCATGATCCTATAACTTCAGTTTTTAGAAATTTACTTCTACTCTTAAAGTTTTGTAACGAAAGTCGCTAGGAAGTGGCGATGTAAACTAGACTAGGCTAGGTTATGCAAAGAAAGATAATGTAAAAAGTAGATTAATGTCTTTGGCATAAGGCCTCGAGCTTTTCTTTAAATGCTCCTTTTATAGATTACTAAGGCTGTGAAACCCCTTGCTAAGTTTCTTTGTTGATTATGTATCTTTGGCACTCATATTGTAGTTTTGGATATGAGATTCTCCTTCATTGATCTGGAACCACCGACTTACATCGAAAAGAAATGACTCCAGCCATATCCAGGCTTGCTAACTTCTTAGATCTTCTTCTCATAGCTGATTCTTTATGGAAATCTTTGTAGCCCACTATATAGATCTGGGACCACTAAAGTTCTTCTAATAAAGACAACCATGTCGAGATTCGGGTGTCAAATCAATCATGGTCACTTACCTGGTGGCCCACTTTGTCCACTTTGAGGTGTTGGATGATTTAAATCAAACCACCTCCTGAAATATTTAACCATCAATAAGGTGATGGTTTGGAGTAATGATGGGATTTAACACCTGATATCAATTTGTTATCATAAATGGGCCGAATGGAATCTAGTTTTCTCATTCTCTCGATTCCAATCAGGACATGGTTTCGGACCTAACCGAGCTTATGTGTTTGTTTCTCCCAATTTAGATCCGAACCATGGCTGGGTTCGCTTAAGTATCGGTCTAATCTTCAAATCTTCATAATTATCGTCTCGAACGCTATATATAGTTTATCCGAATGTCTCTAGGAAGATCTCTCATTTTGAAATGACTATAAGAGACGGCGTCGCTGAGAATATCACAACCAAATGCATGATAAGATCTTCTCTCGACGGATCTCTTATAAACATGCTGGGTACATTATATCATTAATTGGCATGATAACTGTGGCCACAGACCAGCATTTATAACAAATGTGTATCGCCAAAGGAATATTAAACAAAAATACTCTTAGATGAGAATAAATTTCATACCAATTATAGCTACGTAGTGTCAACATGTGGTGGCCTTTAATTGATCTACATTAGGGCACTAAAAATGGGTGTAAACATATAGGAACACTTAGTCACCTGATTTTTCATATTAAACGTATACCATTAGCCATTTCTATGTTACCCCTCCATCGGAACGCTTTTAATTTGACGGGTAAGATTATCCAATTGATGTGATATTTATATACCCGCACATATATTGCATTGCCCATCATGTGGATGGTCAAGATCATCCGTCCATACATTCCACTAGGCTCCATATCTCTTCGTTGCTTCTCCACCAACCCCATTTTGAAAAGCCCAAGCTTCCTAAAGTTCAATTCAACTCACCTTGTAGAACCTTGCCCATCCACACGCACAAGCACACGTGCTAAAATTGCACAGATGTGGCATCCAAGGTTTCCATCCGATGGGGCCACATTGATTTGAACCTCTGGCCTGAAAATCACTCTATTTCTCTCCTTAGTTGGACCACACTATTTAAAATAAATGTATGGCTAAAAACATGTTTCAAATGCCTTAATGGTGCATTTTGATCTTGCCTGAGGTTTGCCAAGCCACAACAGAATGCATGTGTCAATTGGCACACGTGTGTACCCCCGATCCATCCATTTAATCGGGCCGAGCATGTGTATTCCCTTACCCGATGTGGGCCTGACGCGAATATGACTCAAAGCCCAGGTCCAATCACCCGCTGGGTACCCGGCGAGTACCCGAACCATCATAGGCTATGCCCCAAAGATACGACGGGTTGGAATAGGGCTGTCGATGGCGGCCTCAAGCCCTGCAAGGTCGAAGCCCAGCCCCCAAAAGTAAAACCCAGGCCCAAGCCCGTCCAGCTCACACCTATTTTGAGCAAGACTCGGGTTATTTATTAGGTCTGCCCCACCTTATAGAATATATTTAAAAAAAAAAAAAAACTCAAGTACAACCAGTTGGACTACAATTTATAGTCCACCCAACAAATAACTTCCTATTCTATCATGTGTGTGCAACATCCAACCCTTCCATTAGGTTAGGCCGACCATGAGGATCACCTTGTGTAAAACTCAGATGCATCCAGTCATTTTGTGGACCACACTTGCAAATTTTTATTTATTAAGGTTAGAAATTTATCTCTGTAGTATGACCCACAACCTACTGGATGGTTGAAAGTTATTTGCTGGGTGGACCAAATTGCGGTTCAACCAGTTGGACTGAGACCTTCTCATTAGAAAATGTCCTCTGAAACCTAAATGGGCCAATCGGGCCTTTATCGGGCCGAAACAACGGGCTTTTAAACATAGCTCAAGCCCGGACCAATTAATAAAGAGAGCTTAAATTGTTGACCTTGGCACAGCCCTTGGCCCTGGTATGCTAGCCCAAAACTGGGCCCGAAGGCCCGCGGACCAGCCTGGAGCATTGACAGCCCTGTTTTGGAAGATCATGGCCCACCAAATCTCACCATCCAAGCGAAGTTGAGTTGAGACTTGTGAGCCGTCTAAGAAAACCGTACCTTTTCTTTTGATGGTGAGGATTTCTTGTCATTGGGATGCTCGCCATCTGGCTATATAATTACAATACCAGTGGGCCCCATGTTTGCAAACTCTGCCCCAAAAAATCTCACGTGCTAGAATATCTGGCCACCAATCTTGAGCCGTGGGGCCATTGCTGCATTTCTCTTCTCAACCGTTTACTTTTCAAAGTTTTGAAATCGTACCAATGGACGAGATTTTAGGGGGTTGTTTGGTTTGGTGGAATCCTTTGAAAAATCTTGGCAATGAAATCAATTTTCACAAGACAGCTTGCATTCTTCAGATTGGACATAGGCACTGGATGAACCATCTGAAATCCTTGCACGTCTGATATAAAAAAAGGCGGTAAACGACCTCAGGGAGACATAGGGTGGAAAGAAATCAGCTGGAAGACATGACAAAAATGGCAAAATTTAATCAATTTACTAATTTTAGTAAATTTTAGTAAGTTAAAACGTACTAATTTTATATGGTTTAAGAGTTTAGTCATAGTCCAAAGTTTTATTTTAGTCATGTAAGGGTTGTTTATGGGTTTCAGTAAGATTACACATTTGTTTTATTATTTCTAGTTTTTGCTACTTTAGAAAACTAACATATTTTGGGTCTAATTAGCGTTTAGGGTTTTTTTTTTTTTCTTTTCTTTTCTTTAACCATATCAAATACATCGTAATTAACACTTTCATCAATATCATCTCTCATTTTTTAGAGGTTTTTTTTATCCCTATGAATTCAAGGGTTATTCTTAAGAAGAAGATGGTGATCTCTTCTTTTTATCCATGAGCTCGTTGTGTCACATGTGAGCTCCATTGGCACATACAATGTATTTGGTTTATGCCACTTTAAAAGAGCATGTGAAATGGATGGAATCATTGTATGGACATTGTGCCAGGTTGGCACAAGCCCAAGAAGGTTGAGGTGTGTATCCAATATAGGACATTGGTTCCAATTCTCCTTGATTTATCTAACTTAGTTATAGGACGTGGGTTGCAATTCTCATGCCCCAGTGGTAGACTCATAAAAGTTTCAACACAAGGTCATGGTTTCAAGTACCTATTATAGTGAAATCCTACTATGGTATGAGTGTGTGAGTCTGCTCTGTCGTGTGATATTTAAAATAAAAAAATAAAAATAAAAAAACCAAGAAAATTATATATGGCAGACACATGCCACATTTCATTTCTACTCATTATTCGAAGGAGTTTGATACAAGATAAATAGAATAACTAGTCCCATAGTGTATAAATAACCTCTCCAAGTCACATGACCCACATGCTTCATCCGTACTCAACTTTGTTTGCATTCTCAGGGCCGCGTAGGTACACTTACAAGAACACAGAGGGTGGTCAAATCACTTGTCCCAGAAGCAAGATCGTGTGTCCTTTTCGATCAACCAGCAAAAGTAGGTGGTTTATGATACTGAGGTGCGAAATCACAAACAAGCTCATCGTCTGGTGATCCAGGACCGTTGATGTGATGGTCTTTACTGCAGATGTGACTGAAATCTTAAATTAGAAAAAATTAATTAGGATATTGCAATTAATCAGGAGATTTTTGTGGCATCCCATCACATTATTGCCCGCTGGACTGGACAATCAGGATCATAGATCCATCTGTCCTGAATTGAAAGTTCCACTTTAAGCATAAAGAAACATTTTGATACTCTAGCGCAATGTGATGGATGATACTCATGGACTTAGATATATTACTCTGAACTTGCATGCGTGGCATATGGGTAATTCTAGTTAAATTGTTCAAATTATCAGCCTAGTTTAGACGTATCATCATCCAAAAATTAAAATTATACAATAATCTAAGCATTGGATTGGTGGATATTTCTTGGAAGACTAAAAATGAAAAAATATCCAATAATAAACAGTTGTCACCAATCAGAGGGTAGAATTGTTCTAAAGACAGTGGGTCCCCCATTTAGGCTGTTCAATTTGAGTTAATCTATGCCATGTTTACAATTTTGAGTGCCAGCATATCAAGCTCCATTTATGGTCGTGTCTCGCCTGCTAGCTCAGCTGGAAGATGCTCTGACATTTCAAGAGCGGGTCTCAGGTTTCAGTGCTAAGGAGACACACCAATCCCACATGTGGGTGGATGCATCATGTGACTAACCATGTTTGTGCATTGCATGACTGATAAAAAAATTTTTAAAAAAAGATCGATGTATGGCCAAAGTATCAAATAACTCCCCTTAAACACATAGGTGGGCAGGAACACATGCATGAGGAATGGTACACATGCACCCAAAGATGTAGGTGAATCCTGAAGACCCAAATGGTGGACCTCATTATAGATCGGCCATGGATGAAATTCACATTGATTAGATGATCCTATCCATTGGATCAATGCTCATCAAATGAACATTTCAAAAGGAAAAATGGTGTGAGTCCAAAATCAAACAATTAGGATCCCTAATGACTGTGATTTATAGGCAAATATCATATAAATAAAATAAAATAAAAATCATACACACCAATCACTACCCAATCACCATTGCACAAACACTCTAAACCCATGGTAATAAATGCCACTTAATAGAGAGAACGTGTGCATTGAGGATGATCTAAGCTCTTATGCAGTAGTACAATACCTTATTAGTCATTCATGATATGCTCTCAAGCAGCTCCATCATTTAGCACAGACAAAAGGATGCTATCCTACGATACCATCGATATTGTGTATTGCCCATCCACTTGGATTAGGTATGGAGGAGATATCCCATGATCGGATCCACCCATCTGCTACAATCCTCCATCTGTTGGCCATGAATCAAACTGTTAATATCAATGCATCTTTTTGTCATAACATCTCCTTGGTGGGCAGCTAAATAAACAGTTTAATGTGCTATATGTTCGTTGGTAATGGGCAGGATAGTTCTATTCAACTTTGTGCGATGCATCATATTATCATTGAAAAGTATATATGCTAATTCACTGAATTATATTGAAAATTTCTAATGTTTAAGTTTAATTGTATGAATGTGATTGCTTCATGATACTTATATACTGGTGTATGCTAGAATTGGCTATTGTAATGAAATGCAGTCAATATTTGTTAGTTAAAAGGGTGGTCCACATCTTATATGGAGTAAATCATTGTAAGGGCAATACAATATAAGAGTGATGTATATTAAAATGTATGTACATATGGGTAAGGGTGTCAACATTGAGGTCTTGGCATCGGGTGGCTAACATTGCAGTGTGACTAACAGTGGGTGGGTGTACTAATCGTAGGGTGTGTACCAACCCAGGCGAGAAAAAATAAATAAATAAATAAATAAGTCTTGGTAATTCAACATATTTCATTACTACCGCAAGAGATATTTATGTATGCTTCAAAAAAGGTCTCTGGGTGGACAGACGGAGGTAGATTTAGCCATTCATATGGTGGGCCGACATAGCTTCATTCCATTTAAGCTCGTGTGGGTTAAAAGGTAAGTTAGAAGCCGAACCATATCCGGCATGTCAGCACAAAAGCAAAGAAATGTGATGCTTAATCGTCGTGAGTAGGATTTGATTCTTCTCTTCTCACAAGTGCCAATTTGGAAAGTATGTCAAAAGATCCACACCGTTCATCAAGAGGGATCTACTTATTTTGTGACACTTTTCCAAAATAGTCCAGTTAAGACGTTAGATGGACAGCAATTTTACCAAATATCTAAACAGTTTATACCAATGGCCTACAATCGATATGTACATATCGTCCTTTCTGAATGTAGAGCCAGCCTGATTTTTCATCCAAATGTGTAGAAAAGGCACGGCCATCCGATGAACGTCCCAGATCTCGAATAAAGGTCTGATGTGGACACGTGTAAGGAGAATAGGATATCTAATGCTAGTCTTGCGACGCTCAAATGCAAGTGAGATTCTCTTACCTTTCATTACGTGTCAATGGAGAAGCAAAGTGATGCGTACTACGCACTCCGCGTACCACACAAGCAACCCTACGTGATTAGTCGCGTTTTACTGTTGCCCAGCGAGATGGTGCAATTTTCTCAACCGAAAAACCGAAGATTACGAACTTCACCGGCGCAAGTGCATTTTACATAACAATCGCTTCTTACACGTGCCAAATTGCGAGAATGTTAGAGATCCAAGCCGTTCATCATGGTTATCTGACCATAAAACTTCCAAAAACAAAAACAAAAACTGATTAAATATATGGTGGGACATGTAATACATTGAAATTGACTCTTGCTTAACATTTTCGTTTTCCATCTATTCTGGTGGTTATCATAGAGGTCTAAATTTTCATCCATGAATATAGAAAGTTTTTATTACAGGATAGAAATGTTGGATTTATCCCAAGTTTACTAATATAACACTTGCAATCAGCGAGTACCTGAAATTCGCACGCGCGCGACTGCAGCTAGAGATCACAGCGAAAAAACCGAATATCCTACGTGGCAGCATCGCCACGCGTGCCACGAACGCCTCACCTCGCTCCGTCAAAACTAACGGCACCCGTAGTGCCGGGAAATCAAACAGACTCTGATGGACCTATATATTCCCTTTCAAAACTCCCCTACTCATTTTCTGCCCTTTCTCTCTCCGAACCCGCTGTCTCTCTCTGTCAGAGAAGCTACAGAGGTACGTTTTATCTCATCTTTTTTCAGATTTTTGTTGTTCTACACGTAGATTCGTATTATCTTTTTGCGATTTTCCGGTCCCGGATGTTGAAGAGGGGGGAAATCCTGGGATCGGATCAGGAAACCTAGTTTTCAACTGAAAGTTCTGTTTTTTTGGCGATTTTTTTGTTCATTTTGACCTAATTTTGGTAGGATTCTTTGTATTTTAGGGATTTACAGCGGAAAGGGATTTAAATTGATTTTTAGGTATGGCGGATTTGATTTTCTTCACTGTGTTGGAAGAATTTATTCAATTGGATTGGAGAACGGAAAACGGAAAACGGAAAATGTTTTGCTTAGTAGTATCCAGGGATACTTCCATGGGATTCTGATTAGAACTTGTGCTGTGATAATTAGGAAACGGATGAAAAAACCATTTGTTCCTTATAAGCATCTGATTTGATTTTTTCCCCTTTTTTAAGCAATTCTTGAATTTTTAGAAATTAAGTTCTTCTTGACTCGACAATTGGTGGCGTATTTGAGTGGGCTAATAATGGTGGGTTTCTTTGTTTTTTTATTGTGAACTTAAATGCGAACTGATGGATTTCAGTGCTGTTTTTCTTCCTTTTTGAGCTGGTTTGATTCTTTCGGAAATTTCATATTTTGGCAATGAGTTTTAGTTTCCTTTTTTGTTTCTTTTTTGCAACTCCTTTCTGCCTCTTTATGGATTTCTTCGTGATTGTATGTTGAATTTAACAATAAAAAGATGATTTGTTTGAATATGAGAAGTTAGTTTCCTTGAGCAGTATTGGTGGATTTGAGATTACCTTTTTTTCATTTACCTTTGTATTATGGGCTTTCTCTTGAAGTAGTGTTTGTTTCTTGGTGTAGTTAAAAAATTGCTTTTGCTTTCAATATTTTGTACTGTTTTGGCTGGTGATTTGGTTTTGGATTTAAAGAGGACACTTCACTTCTAGATTTGATGTCAAAGATCATTTCATAAGTTGTTTTATATTTATGATTTGGAAGTTGGGTGAGGAATTTTTGGAACATATTGACGCAGAGAAAGATCAACTGTGGTTGCGTGGAAGGCTTTTCAATGTTCCTTTTCTAAAGAATGCCCTTTACCTAAATAATGGTAGTTATAAAATGGAAACTGTTATATTGGCTGTTTAAACTATCATGGTGGGCATTTTTTTAATTATAATATTATCTTTAAAGAACTGTTATAATGAAAGTTCACCACCACCACCATCATCATGATCGTCTAAACCTTATCCCAACTAACTGGGGTCAGCTGCATGGATCCTTTTCCACCATTCCACTCTATCAAGGGCCATAATGAAAGTTACTTTCACATAAAGGTAGTGCCCTTGGTTGCTTTCTTTGCATAAATGTGTAATGTCTATCCTAAAAACATCCGTTTTTTTTTTTTTGTGGAATTCGCTTCTTTTAATATGGAAAAGTTTTGATTATTTGGTTATTGATTCTTTAGTCATTTCTACATGGAGTTCCCCTTTGATCATCTTTATCTCCTCGTTGTTATTTTATGATGGATTGCTTGGTGGCTAGGCTTTTCCCTTTAGTTGATTTTGTTTGCTTGATTATTTATTCCACATATGCAATTTCATTGAAATTTATCAAACATTAGATACTTGTATGCTTGGGATTATATGTGCATTTTACACTTTTGACAGGAACAACTGAAAATTTGGATTTCTTCCATGTGCATTGGTATGACAAATTTTAGAAGAATCCAGAACTTTCGATCTTAAGTCTGGAAGAATTTATATATGTGAACAAGGATGGGCTCTGCTTGTTGTGTTGCTGCCAGAGACAAAACTCTACCGCACAGAACTAGCAGTCAGTATTCAACTAGGAACATTAGATATTCACCGTCATGGAGCTTTCGATGGGATGCACGAACACATGTTGAGGATAGCATGGATAACCAGGTACCATTTCCTCGTGGGAACTCCCGGCATGCCCATTTCGAGATCAAGGGTGGGTTAGAAACAGAAACAGAAGCTCTTTCAGATGAGGGAAGGCCAGTGGAGAATTTTCAGACATCCACAAGGCGGAAGTCTCTCATTTGCAAGGGAACTACTGGGACCTCTAGAAATGGTGCTCCAGGTAAAAATTTTCTGCTTGAGAGGATTTACTTTGTTTTTCCACATTAGATGTTTCTATCTTGTCTCAGAGAATTTAAGAAAGTTGGCTAGGAAAATTTGAGTACATGTTTCTATCTTGTCTCATAGAATTTAAGAAAGTTGGCTAGGAAAATGTGATTCTCAAACATTTTCTTTTCTTTTCTTTATATCAATAACTGAGGTAATATTTCAATGTCATCAAAATAATTTTTACTTGGGTTGGGCTGCTCCTGCTTTTGAATCTCGTGATTCCTTAATGCTTCAGGCCTATTCTACTATTTTATATTTCTTTTTTGGCTGCACTACCTCCTGCTTCCTGGGAAAATGTTACATAAATCTTATATGGGTGCATAATTTAAGACAACCATTTCACATGGTTCCATGCACAGTATGATACCTTGTTGGGTTGGACTCTACAAATTGGATTGTGATGACGGAGGTGATATTTTGAAATTGTAATTTCAGGTTATGGAGTTAATGAGAAATTTGACAGTCATGTGTGCTAAAACCATTTGGAAATGCCAGGGCATTGTCGTTGTCTGATAGAATGCATTGTGTACAACATGCATATGGTGACATGTCAGCTTTTTCTTCTTGTTTCTTGGGGTGACAAAGGGTCGGATCAACCTTCAACTAAATGGGTCGAGCTTGAGCTGTGCCCACCCTTCCTGACTGCCTTATAAGGCTTATAAAAGAGTAATAGAATGGTTTAATCCCCAAACTCTTTAGTACTATGGCCTGGAAAAGAGTCCTGTTAATTTGATGAACGATAGCGATGATTTTATTAAAAGAAACACTGAGATAGCACAAAACTACATACTAAAAAGGTAAACAACAATCCTTCAACCCATTTATACAGGATGCCCACTCCACAAAACCATCATCACCATCTTCAAAACCTTACCAACACTATTACTATTATTACAAAAACATCTCCCATTCCTTTCTGCCAATAAAGCCCAAAGGACAGCAAGCAAACTTAGCCTCCACAGCGCCTTATGTTGATGGGTCAAATTGAATGCGGCTTTAGCCATTAACACATCCAGGTTGGACTGTGGGCTTAAATTTTGAACCTGTTTAGGAATTGGGCTTAAATTTTGGACTGTTTAGTAAATGGGTCAGGCTTGGGTCATAAGTTGGACTTGGGTTTGAATTCTTTGCCCGTTTGGTAAATGGTCAGGCTTGGGCTGACCCTGACCCAAACCAAACTTGTTGTGCCATCCCCTACACTTTGTTTTAGTGGTTTAAATAGCGGTAGCGTGTTGCGTAGCGTTTAGCCATCTATAGCGTGTAGCATAAATAGCATAGCATGTAGCGTAAGCCATATGATACTAAAACATAGGAAAAATATGATAAATAGTAAGAAAAAAGAAGAAAATATATATAAAAATATAAAAATGCTTAAAAATAATTCATTTTTTCAAGTATAAGCATGTTCAAACAAGTTATTAATTATCATTTATCAAAAGCCATTTCATGTATAAAAACCAAATCAGATCATTATCACATCGACAACTTTTTAAGCAAACCACTTAATTAATAATGTCTAATTGAAACCACAAGTCACAACTCACAAGTATGAAAAGAGATAAAAATCCCACAGGTTAAGAGTATTGAGTACAAAATACAAATGCCACATTCCACAAAATCTCAATTGATTGGCTCTATACTCTAGACTCCAATGGTCATCTTCATCATGCAATAGATCGTCGTTGTCGTCATCCTTGTTCATTTCATCACCAAGTCTAGGCCTTTCATCATCTGCATCTACATCATCCACGCCATGAACAGTAAGTCTCATATCTCCTCCCTCTCTTTCAGAAGCAAAAAATCATCCCATACACCTACACATTAAAGAGAGATTCATTAGTCTCTTACATTTCTTTTCTTTTTTTTTTGAGGGGGGGGGGGGGGGGGGGGGGGGGGGATGTTCATCTAATTTATTCTACAACTAGAAGCAATTACGTAACTGAGTTGTCTTTCATTTGTTAGAGGAAGGCAGAGGATTTGGGGACAAGTAGGAATAGAACTATTAGATGTTGATGGTGCATTGCTGCCCGCTAGATCATCAAACTCCAAAATAGTTGAAATGACAATAATATCAAAAGCCATGTTTTAATCTTCAAGTTGGGAGAACAAGGTCTTCTTTTTTAGCAATTTGTTGGTCATCTAAAGCAATGTGGTCCACCAATGTAGGATCCATTACCGCCCCCATCTTCATACTTCTTTCTCTCAATTTCATATGGATCACATATACTAGAGAGTTTAGCCTTCTTTACATGGATCTGACCATATGATGATTTATGTCTGTCAATTGCCAAACACTTACTAATCTACTAAATTAAAATTAATCAATTACAAAAGTCACCTAATCAAAAGTATTGCAATTTCTCTCACAGCCAAAAGCATTATGAGGCTTAAAACTCATATTACAAGCATCGCAAGTTTTGGAGTTCTATCTCCAAAGCATGCCCGCCAATCAACTACACAAGTTTGTTAGAAATTAATGAAATGCTTTCACCAATTATAGGAATATAATAGACATAAAAATGAAAATATAAATCACCAAGGGAACACTTTGTCATGGTTTCGAGTGCTAGCTGAGAGCTAAAATCCCCTCTTCTATAATCATATTCATCCAATTGAATATCAGCATCACCAGTCTCATTACTAGGGATCATCTTATCCATGCACTCCAACCCCCCCTCTCCCTTCTTTTTCTTTTTTCTTTTTCTTTTTTCTCAGGGTGTATGGAGAACTTATCTGAGGATTCAAATAGTAGCCAGCTGCATGTAGAGGACAATGAAGCTGAGGAGTCCATCTCTCGTCTATTTTATTCCAAATTAGAACATATCTCTTTTTACATTATTGTAATTAAATGCAATCTTCTCATTTGCCAAGTCCATCAATTCATAAATGAACCCCATTGTTGACCTCTCTTTCGAATCTACTTCTCTTAAAACGCTTATTGAAGGCATGGTGCTCTTAACACATAACGCAACGTGCTCCCAAAGTTTGGATCAAACATTATAACGACACCTACCTTTATTCCTTCTGGTCTTTTAGCCCAAGAACATGAACACCATTGTTCTAATGCAAATATGACTTGAAGACCCTTCTTTTCCTTGTAAATACTTTAGAGGATAAGGTATGTTGTTGCAAAGCGTGTCACCGCCGACCGTAGAAGCTCATTATTATTCATGAAGATTTTCATAATGCTCAGTACAATTCCTTGCCCATAACTAAGCTTTGTCACTATTCTTGCCTTTTCAAGCATTTCAAAATACATTTTCATTTTTCCAATATCCTCCAACATTAGATCTATGTAGTGTGCAACATGTGGAATCCAATATATTTTTCTTCTCTCATCCATCAATGTCTTCCCAGCACTCACATAGCTTGAATGGTAATCCTTAATAACACATTTTCTTCCCCAATCTCTTCCATAATCTCATTAAGATATTTAAATAGCAAAGTTCCATTTTTTATTGAATCGGAAGCATCAATAGACTTGTAAAACATTGTTCCGGCCACTGAGTATTTATCAAAAAATTGATGATGTTTCTATTCTTTCCATCCATCCAACCATCGAACATGATTGAACACCCACAAGTTTTCTAAGAATCCTTATATCCTTTCATTAAATTATCAATATTGCTAACCTCTTCCTTTAGTATCCATGTTCTCATCTCATGCATGAATGATGGCTTCAATCCCAACCAAAACTTTCCAATAGCTTCACATAATGCTAAAAAGTATGGGCTATTACATAGGTTGAACAAAAAAAAAAATCTTTATGTTTTCTCTCTCATCCTTCTTCCACCTTGAATTCAATGTGGTTTGTCATTGTTCACTGCTAACAATTGGTCCATCAGACCCCTTGCTCATCACCAATTGGTTACCAGAAGATCCACTACCAACAAATACATCATTACCCATGCCAACGCTATACTACCTGAACCGGAACATTATGTTGATCCGCCCCTCCCTATATCTCGAAACTCCTCATTTGTTTTATCTTTCCCATCATGATAATCTTTCAAACCCTTACATTCCTTCTCGGCTTCTTCTGTCACTTTTGGGCACAACTTTATCCTATCATGGGTTCTGGCCAAGAGATGCTTTAGGCTAGTCGCACCTCTTGTACACCTTTGACCATAAAATTTATAGAATGCATAATTTCTGTGAGATTGTTTGAGTGGATTATCGGCCACATATTTCTAAGCAAAATTTCTCTTTTCCTTGTAACATCTTTGTCTTTTTGGTTCATTAAAAAATAAAAAATTCACACAAGTCACAAACTTACAATTCATAAATTAGTAATCTCAATTCACAAACATTAAGTATTTAACCATAGAAAATAATGTGCAACCCCAAGTACAGAAAACAAGACCACAAGGACATGATAGACCACACCACATGGACACTACACCATAGGGCAGCACAAAAAAAAAAAAACCACCATTGTAGATTGGTGACCCACATGATGGACTAAATAAGTTAAATCTATACCATACACACACCATAGTGGGCCCCACGTGGGGCCACGTCATAGAAAACAATGCACAACCTCCCATACACCTTCAAAGAAGCATGGGTTGCATACAATCATACACACCACAGTAGGCCACCTAAAAATACAAAAACTGGAAAGACAGAGAAAAAAATGTATGGCAACCCCTATCGTACAACATTGCATGGTAATCAACATCCTAAAATGAAAAAAATGAATAAATTCCAAAAGAAACAATAAATCTTCATTCAAAAACCAAAAATAAATAAATAAATAAAAAGGGTAGGATTCTTTTAGCTTCGTAGCTGCACAGATGTGAAAAGGGGGAAATTTGATTTTCTCTTTTGTTTGAGCTCAAATTATCTTAAAATACAACAAGTGGACCTTCTTTCAGGGTCGATTCATCGCCAAAATCTCTCCTTAAATGGCTTTATAGAATGAGAGAATTGAAGAGTGATTTGAGGTGGAGGTGGGCTTGTTCGCGAGTTAGGTTTCGAAAGAGGGGTTTTTTAAAACCCTCTTTGGAAAGCTTCTATTTAACTTTACTATTAAGTTTCTTTTAAGTGTGAGTTCCACACCATTTAATGACAATGGATCACCACCATTTTACACTGAAGAAAAAGTTACAGAACTAATAGTTAAAAAAAAAAACTTTTACAAAAGTATGTTGTAGCATACGCTACACGTTACATTGTTGTAACGTACGCTATGGACACTATTCAAAAAATTGCTTTGTCTATAGGAGGTTGGCTTGATATTTTGAATCATGCGTTGTGTATCATCAGTTCATCTTCTAAGCTTGCTCATTTTTCCTTTTCTTAGTACTATTTATATTCAATTAAGTTGAACGAACATGTACTTCCATCGGGATATAAAAATCCTGATGCAACCAGGTCAAGGAGAAGCTAATTACAATAACAATTAATGTATTGGATAGAAATTCAAACCATAAAAGAGAAAAGAATGCAAGATTATGAGCAAGCTCAGCAATCCTCTAGTCTTGAACCAAAGATTACTTCTTCCCCTTCAACAACTACCGTAGAGAAAACTAGAGAAGTTTCGTAAAGAGAATATCATTCTACTATCTTATTCCATAGGCCTAAGCCTTATTTATAACGAGTTCTTACAATGGGCAATGAAATCTAATCTTCAAAAAAAAAAAAAAAGAAGAAGAAACAATAAAATCTATAGAATCTAAAAATAGAATTCCTAGCTACCAAAGATCTGAAAAAAATAGGAAATTACCTAAATAAGAAAGCACTTAAATAAGAAAGTACTTAAATAAGAAAAATCTAAGATTACTTCTTGCCTAATGTAAAGATATGAAAGAAAAGGAAATTCGTAATGTAGAGATTTGAAAAGAAAGAAAAGTGAAGATATTTTCTAATGTAGAGATTTGAAGAAAAGGAAAGTAGGGATGGGCTAAAAAGGGAAAGTGGGCCTTTTCTTGTACAGGTGTAGAGTGATTGCATCAAATCCCCTTTTGAGAACTTGTTCCCGCAATTCTGATAATGTATTTTAAAGGACCCAAATCCTTTGTATCAAATATTTTTGCCAAAAAAGGTCTTCAGTTTGGCCAACTCAAGATTGTTCCTTGTAAGAACATGTCGTCCACATAGACCACTGGAATTGTTGTGCCTACGCATTTCCACTTTATGAATATGGAATGATCCGAAGAATTCCATATGAATCTGAGTGGAGAGATGGTATTGCCAAACTTTTTGGGCCAGGCGCCAAGAGATTGTTTTAAACCATAAATTGCCTTTTGCAACATGCAAACTTTGCCTCTCTCCCCTTGAGGTCTAAAACTCAGAGGTATGTCCGTATAGATGTCTCATGAAGCTCGCTGTGAAGGAATGCATTCTTCAAGCCTAGCCCATGTAGTGGCCAAGCAATAATGGCAACGATCGATAAAAGGATGCAAACATAGTTTAGTTTCACCACCAGAGTAAGTTTTTGGTAGTCCCACGCCTTATTTGTGCATGAATCCCTTTGCAACATTTCCGGCTTTAAATCTTTCAATGAAGCCGTCAGACTTGCATTTCAAGTTATGGACCCATTTGCGACTGAGCACATGTTTCTTTCTGCATTATAGATCCATTTGTGGTGAAGCACATGTTTCCCTAGCGGTGGATCAACCAAGTTCGACCTCTTTTATCATTCAAAGCTAGACATCCTCTCTACAATAGTTGCCTTGCAGCTAGGATCATCCAGGTCATCTGCAATGTTAGATGGAACAGGACTAGAGGAAATGGAGGACAAGTGTTCATGATAACAGGAAGATTAGGATCA
This sequence comes from Liriodendron chinense, assembly GCA_003013855.2. Taxonomy (NCBI): domain Eukaryota; kingdom Viridiplantae; phylum Streptophyta; class Magnoliopsida; order Magnoliales; family Magnoliaceae; genus Liriodendron; species Liriodendron chinense. The sequence goes on along the minus strand of PVNU02000815.1, from coordinate 1,839,823 downwards.
ATAGGACATGAAATTATCAATAGGATGAGATGTACACGAGCAAGATTCTTTGCGGGGGGCAATGGGTATTTCCAAGCAACCTGGGTATGAATCCAAGGATAGATGATGATTGGTAAGAGTTGCTGGTTGTTTCTTTCTTCAAGTGTGCACTTACAATTCTTTGTTGGAAACTGCTGGGGAATTTTGAACTGTGGTTCGGATGAAGAATTAACAATAACGGGAAGAGGAAAAACATAAGAGGGCCTGAGGATTGTAAGGATCTCCTTGTGAAGAAAGGTACATTTTCAAAGAATGTAACATCTTTGGGAAACAATACCGTTTTTTCCTTCACAAGGCAGAATACCTATAACCCTTTTGAGAATTGGAATATCCTATAAATACACATTTCATTGGTTGAGGTCTTAACTTATATCTGGATGGACCAAAATATGAGCAAAGCAAACGGAACCGAATACTTTAGGAGTCTGGTAAAAGATGTACTTTTGGTGTCAAAATTTTCCATGGATAACCACCTTCAAGAATCTTGATAGGGGATTACATAGGTTGCCATAAGAATGGCTTCATTGCAGTAAGACTTTAGAATTGAAATGCCCACCAGAAGTGATCTCGGGACCTCTAAGAGGTGGTGGTTCTTCCATTCCGCATCATCATTCTATTGCAGAGTTTATGGTTAGGATGATTGGAACTCTACTCCTTGTTCTACAAAATAATTTTACAAGTCATGATGTAGATATTCCTTGGCATTGTCGGAATTCAAACACTTGATCTTGGTGTCGTATTGGGTAAAAATTATGAAAAATCTTAGTAATCCTAGAAGCTTCATCCCTACTTATCATGAGGTATATCCATGACAGCCTTTTAAAAATCAAACCGGTGCCAACCAGTATTCATGGGCGATCCTGTTCAAAGAGATCCAACCATCGGTCCAACTGAGTTGGCTCGAGTCAACCCATGATGTCAAATTGATGATAAAGGTAAAGCAATTCTTCATTTTCCCAATGAAGAGAGATTCAGTTTTGAGGGGAGTCATTTAATGCTTTGGCAGTGTATGATGCTTTATAACAAGCACTCAGAAATAGTGCGTATTAACTCAAATTAAACCGGCTAAACATCCCACTATCACTAAGTGAGTTCTAAAATTAGATTAGTTGAACAATCCTAATCTCTTATTTATGGACACTTTTTTGTTGAAATAGGACCATTGAATATATTTCGTTTTCAGCCATCCAATAACTGTCCGCCACTCTGATGTTCAATGACCAAATTAGCATAATTTTTGGTTTGCTATACATCTAAATTTGTAGATGATAATTTGGACAATTTAGTTTGAAATACTTTTATGCCATGTATGCAATTTCTGAGTTATTCTTAACTGCATGTGTATCATCCATCATGCTCATCACTCTCTGCCAAGTATCTTACCTTACACAACTACTTGAGGTTGCTAAATCCATGTGCGTGGGAACCATACACATCCACATGCGGGGACACGCGTGTAAGATCTAATTTTCCATCAGGTAAGGTACTTTGTTTACATCTTTCAGCTTAAAATCAGGCCCTTCTACAATTCATTTTAGCCACAACGTATCAAAACAAATTAATTGTTGGAAAATAATTTTAACTACCAATTTAGTTTGTACTTTGTAGCTTACTTGAAGAGTGAGGTTGTCTGATTTTTTAGGCACAAGATCTAAGCATTATTTCAAACCTTGTGGAAAGCTCAGGTCTCAGACTCATTTCATATCATACGTGTTTTCTCATGTGGATGTGTGGGGATCTACGCACGTTATAGAAAATGGATATACACGTGTGGAATTAGCAATCCTCACAAGATACGTTCAGATTTTTCTATCAGTGAGATACTAGTTATGATTCAAATTACAGTTACCAAAAAGACCATTAAAGGATGGTCACATGCATTCAAATGCATGGTGATTACCATATGTTCAAGCTGTGTGGGGCCCACCTGTGGTGTGCGATGGAATCCAAATCATGAATGTAGTGCCCCTCAATAGCACCACACATCCCAAGAATCACCTCTATCAAAAACTCATGTGGGACACCACAAGGAGCAATGTACAACGTGTATAAAACTCCATTTGGATACATGGAATCCATCAAGAAAAGAAATCAGATTCCCTTTGACAAGACAACTTGATGCAGGATGGCCTAATCTAACCCTATATGCAGGTAGAACATATAAAAGAAGCGGAATCATATAAGCAAATCAATCAACCATTCAACAAACATCATCATAATCAAGATTCACATAAGGGAACTCGTAATAGTTAAGGCCATCATCACATCCACACAGTATTGGGTTCAGATTCGTGCATGGATTGGATCCAACGAGGAATAGAACCCTCGATCTTGCATGGTTCTGTTCAATCGTTTACGGGAATTCACTGGTCCAGGAAATTGGGTATTTTCTGTATTAGGAATTCACAAGATTTGAAAATCTGAAATAGACTTATAATTTCAGAAATTAAGTTGAAGGAAAGATGAGAGAAAATGTGTAGAGGAAGAGAGAAAGTTAGAAAAATTACTTGAGGAGAATAAGAAGAGGAAGAAGAGAAGATTTGAGAGAAAAGAAGAGGTGAGAAGGAAGAGATGAATCACTAAGAGAGAGAGGAAGAAGAAGAAGAAGCTCACCACAAAGGTTTCTCTAGTTTCATTCACAATAGCATAATAATAAGAAAGGTTTAGGGCAACACCCTTATAAAATTCGGAATTAAGCATAATTGCCAAAATACCTCAACTAAAAAATTTTCAAAAAAAGACATTCGCGCAAAAAAACATGCGCACACTAACTTAAAACTCAAATAAGTAAAAGTGCATAAAATAAACTCAAATCTAAGATGCCCTGATGGGCTTCGATGATGGTGCAATAAAATAAAATTAGGATTTCCACTTGTATCTAAATAACCCCCCACCCCCCCCCCCCCCCCCCCCCCCCCCCCCCCCCATTTTTTGAATTCATAATTTTACAGGTACCATGAAATAATCATTACGTAGTCATTAAGTTATCCATGGAATCCAAACGGATTTCACATACCAAACATTCTGAATAGCTTGCCTTTTGAGTGTCTCTTCATCCTGGGGAGTTGGCATGATACTGTGTTGGATGGCATACAAACACAGTGGCGCCACATTCCATCTGGAAATTTGTATGGTGGGTGTCCCCCTGCCCTACTGTTGCTGGAGAAAGTGGATGGTTTTGTCTCGTGCTTCAAGAATACTGAATTCTTTCTCCCCCTCAACTGTAATCATACTGGCCCTTGGTTTTGAATGGAACTCTTTTGGCGAAGACTTGGGTTTAGGATCCAACATTGTTCTTTTACATGCGACCTTTCCCCATAATGGGTACATAGAAGCTTATCCTCATCAGTGGATACATGGAAGCTTATCCTCATGTGTAGATAAGATGTTTTCTTTTCCGGGTCCTGCTCCTTTGAAAGCTTTAAAATCAACTTCTAGGGTAGACCTTTCAAGAATCGCTGAGTTGCTTCCAATGGTTGCCTGTTGATTAGCCTCACCACTAGTGTAATTATATACAGATTCTAAAGGACGTAAAGAATTCCTCCAAGAACCTGTGCACGCTGTAACTCAAAATCTGTGGTAAGACCAACTAAAAATTTTAAAATCCTTAGTAGCTCCAGTTGTTTCTTGATATCTTCTGGTTTGAAGGTAATGGCTTGACAATGGTGCAGTTCCTTACACCATAAAAAAGGTCCAGTTCCTCCCATGATTGGCATAAGCTGGCAAAGTACTCTTCAATGGAGGTTTTTTTTTTTTTGTTGTTGTTGTTGGTTAGTACAAACATCCCACTGTTAGTACACACACCCACACTGTTAGTCACACTTCAATGTTAGCTACCCCCCACGTTGGGAATTGATACCCGGACCTCGGTGTTGAAACGAGGTTATCTTCACTCAGTCTACCACTGTCCGAAAGGTGTGGTTATCTTCACTCTTCAATGGAGTTTTGCCCTTGCTGGAGATTGGCAATCTCTATATGAAGCTCACAGAGATGGGTCAGGTCATTGCCATTAAGAATATGCCTTTGCAATAGTATCATATATCTCCTTTGCTGTCCTCAAAAAATAACAACATGACTTATTTTCGGGTTGCCTTGAGTGTAACAATCAAGACATGACAGTCAGATTTTCACTTTGCCAATCATCGTGGGATGGATCCTCAACTCACAATTCTCTTTTATTTCATGCTATAAATCCAAGTTTCTTCCTAGCTCCAATGAGCATCTTTGCAGACTGTAACCACTCGAGGTAACATTTACCATCCAATTTAACGGTGGTGATCACAAGTCCAGGATGATCATGGTGTCCATCATCATCTGGACCTTTTGATTAACACTAGAACTTCCCTTCATCTCAAATTGAAGGAAATGAACCAACCAATGTAATAGATCTGGCCTTTAGAATCCACTACTACTGTTGGTGATCATGCTAGTGCTGCAAACAACAAAAAAGGGGCTTTGTGAACCCTGCCTCGATTGTTGGGAGAGCCGGATGGGCCTGCTAGTGCCAATTTTGGGGGCTGCGTGCCTAACTGTTGGTGCCTGTGGGACCTGATGATCCTTTTGGTGTTGGTCATTGGGGTTCAGGGCCTCACTGCTGGTGCCAATCAGATCTACCGTCCTTGAAGAGATCCCATTATATCTTCCTATGACAATGATGGGGTATGCAATCCCTTCTTTCATCATTGTAAAGAGATCCTAATGGGTCATTCAATTGGAATGGTTGACCCTCAAAGTGAGGAAACGGAGAGAATAGGAGATAAGAAAGAGAAGAGGATGGTGGGTGGATGATAGATGAGAGAGAAAAGAGGGAATTAATCTGATGCTAAGAAAAACAAAATTAATGTAGTTTGAATGCATGTTAAGGTGGGAGGAGATTAATTGGAGACATCAAGGTTGACATGGTCGGAAAAAGTGACAAATTCACTATGTTTTTTCATTGGATGAAGAAAAAAAAAACTTGAAGAACCATGTGGATTGTGTAATGTAGCAGAGGGAAGCCGTGGAGAACCATGAAGACATTGGGAGATGCTAGTTGACTTATATTTGGAGCTTAATGTCTTTTGTGTGCCATTCATGTTCATTCTTCCTTTTATTTTATAACTTGCAAATTTGGCAACCTCTATCTTCCCATCCATTCTGAATCTCTTAATGTTAAAAGGTATATATCCTCAAAGCACTCGGTCACTAACCATGGTTGCATTTGTACTCTATATGCCTCTCCGTATCTCCAGCACTTTCTCCAGTTACTGTTTGCTTCTTGATGTGAGGAGGCGATAAGTTTCCACTAATGCACCAGGTGCAAGCTGTAGGCCGAACCCAAAATATGTGACTAACAGGGGTGGGTGGGTGTACTAACAATGGGGTGTGTGAACTAACCCAAAAGAAAAGAAGAAGAAGAAGAAAGTTGTAGGCCAAACGATACTTGTCACAAAATAAAATTTCTTTGGACATATAGAGACCTATGTGTATTACTGTATTTGGAGTCTGACGTATCTGTTGACATCAAACATAAATTTGAAAACGGAATGTATTAATATGTCCTTATGTACGGAATGTATAGTATGGATTTTATGAATGAGTTCTATGAAAGGGGGCGGCTGACCAAGCAAATTGGAGCCTCTTTTGTGGCGTTGATTTCGAAGATAGTTGGGGCGGAGGAGTTAAAGGACTTTAGACCGATTAGCCTTATTGGTGGGCCGTATAAGATACTAGCGAAAGTATTGGCTTCTCGTTTGAAAAGGGTCCTTCAGTCTATTATCTCTTTCAATCAGACGGCCTTTATTCCAGGAAGACAGATTATCGACAGTGCGCTCATCGCAAACGAGTGTTTGGACTCTACTCATAGAGCAAGGTCTAAAGGAATCATATGTAAGCTCGATTTGGAGAAGGCATATGATCATGTAGATTGGGGTTTCCTACAGTATATGTTACGGCGGCTCGGTTTTGGAGTGAAGTGGAGAAAGTGGATGGAGGAGTGTGTTGGATCGGCGCATTTCTCAATATTGCTCAAGGGGTCTCCTAAAGGTTTTTCAAAAGTTCCAGGGGGCTGCGGCAAGGGGACCCGTTATCTCCTTTCCTTTTTGTTATAGTGGGGGAAGCTTTATTGCAGATGTTAAACAAAGGGCAGGAAGAAGGATTGTTTTCTGGTTTCAAAGTGGAAGGTCTGGAAGCGCCGATTTCGCATATTCAGTTTGCAGACGATACATTATTATTTTGTGAGGCTGAGCTTGAGAAGGTGGGTCACTTACAAACTATCATTAGATGCTTTGAGGTAGTTTCGGGCTTGAGGGTGAATTTAGCTAAGAGTAAAATGATAGGGGTGAACATGAACGAAGATGAAGTGGGGCAAATGGCTGAGGTCTTCCAATGTTCGGTGGGCTTTCTCCCTTCCTCGTTCGTGGGCCTTCCCCTTTGTATAGGGAAACCCCCCAAAGCGCATGTGGGACAGGGTGATCGATAGGGTAGAGATGTATCTTTCAAGGTGGAAGTGCAGATATTTATTTCTGGGCGGTCGGATTACTCTTATAAAGGCAGCTCTCTCAAACCTTCCGATTTACTTTATGTCGTTGTTCAAGTGCCCAGCAAATGTTCTGAAAAACATTGATAAGATGAGGCGTAATTTTCTTTGGCAAGGAGTAGAAGATAAGAACAAATTTCACCTTATGGATTGGAAGGAAGTGTGCAAGAGTTATCAGAAAGGAGGGGCGAGTATCCGTGATCTCATAAAAATGGATAGGGCCTTACTAGGAAAATGGATTTGGAGGTTAGGGAATGAAAAAGAATCTCTTTGGAACAATATCATAAAATGTAAGTATGGTAGTGCGGAAAGGGGATGGTGGACTAGAGATTCCACCATTTACAGATCATCTCCCCTTTGGAAAGGGGTGCTTTCTATCAAGTCGGATGTTTTGAAGGGAATTGGTTTTTCTATAGGAAATGGTCAGAATATTAGTTTTTGGGAAGATGTTTGGTTGGGAGAAGCCCCTCTAAAAGAGGTCTACCTGTGCATCTTCAATTTAGCTCCTGATAGATCTGTAGTGGTGGCTGATTGCTTCTCTGCTACAGGGGAAGAAATCGTGTGGGAACCTCCTTGCAGAAGCTTCCTTCGGGACGAGGAGATAGAAGAACTCATGGAGTTAATGAATCGATTACGCTACTGCAAACCTGATCCATCTTTGGAGGACTCATTAGTGTGGCGATTCGATAAATCAGCTGTGTTCTCGGTAAAGTCCTTTTATAACTTATTATGCTCCCAAAATCATAGTAATGAAAGGGCAGCTACGGAAAAGGTATGGAAATATAAGGTGCCTCTGAAGATTGCAGCGTTTGGATGGTTGGTTGGTACGGAGAAGATCCTAACAGTGGATAAATTATGCAAAAGGGGCATGATATTACCAAACGTTTGTCTATGTTGTATGGAAGGTGAAGAAACGGCGAACCATTTGTTAATTCATTGCAATTTTATCAAAAGGTTGTGGATAGATATCTTAGTTAGGTTTCAGGTATCTTGGACATTTCCTTATTCTACGGGAGACCTCTTAAAAGCTTGGCAAGGTGTCAATATGGGAAGACAACGAAGTGCTTTGTGGAGAATGTCCTTGTTGGCTGCTTGGTGGTCCGTGTGGGAAGAAAGGAACGCTAGATGTTTCCGAGGAGAAAGCAAGTCCGGGGAGGCCATCTCTACAAGGGCGAGGTCTCTAATTATAGAATGGGCAGCTAATGTCGATTTCCTTAAGGGGTGTAATTTTCTGTTTCTTGTTTGATTTCTAGTCCGCTTTCTCAACGATCAGTTTTTTGTTGTTTCCTTTTCGTTTTCTAATACAATTCAGTTATCTTTAAAAAAAAATATGTCCTTATGTACACACGCACGCAATTGAGAGCAGTGGATCTATCTATGGAGTGAATGTAAATAGCATCTCCCTAGCGTATTTTGTTATTGGATATTTCACATGAGTGTAAAATATGTGCGAAGGCATAACAATAGATATAAATGCATGTGACTGTATATAACTAATAGGTGAGCAATTCAGAAAACATAAAAAGTTAGTACATTCGATTTTTACCTTTAAAATCCTGACATGCCCAGACCTACACTCAATACATGCCTGACACTGCAATTCTATTGAGAAATGGCGTGTTTCCTTGTCACTCTTATATCCACTTATTTTGGTCTCTGGCATGAACTGATCTGTTCTTTAATTTTTATCCTCTGAAAAACCTGAAGTGGGGATTTTAATCTAAAAGGAAGAATTGCCATGCCCCGTCTCTCAATCCTTTTCTTGATTTTAATTTTCTAAATAACCAGAAATTGTTTCTGCTTCTTGCATTGTCGTCTGATATTCTTATTTGTGTGACAGATCTACCCATGGGGCACAGTCTCCTTCCTGAGGTGAGTTCGAATCAGTTGGAATGATGCTAGTAGAAGAAATTTCTTTGTGCATTTTGCCTGATCTTAATTTGACAATCCATTTCCACTATATTCATAGGAAAGGGATTCTGCAAAACCATCAGTTGCAAACACAACGAGTCCGAAGCTTTCAGTTTCTCTACCTCCAACTGCCTCTTCATCAATGTCCAAGGTAGATCCTTCATCTTCCCAAACTTTCTCGCACCCTGCAGATCGAACTCCATCGAGGCAGGCAACCCTCTCTTCGCCGAGGTACCAGCTCTCAAGGCAAGCTTCCGACGGCCAGGTCCTGGCCCCCAAGTCGCCAAACGATAACTCTTTATCTGAAACGAGACAATCATTTGCCTTACCCGCCTCCAGCAATGACTTGGCATTGGGTTCCCATGGTGGGTCTTCGGATGGCTGGTCCATGCACATGTTCTCTGAGCTCGTAGCCTCTTCTCAAAGGGAGCGATGGTCTTTCGACAGTGAGAACACAAGCTCCAGCCATTATAAGACAAGCAGATCCAACAGCCCTATGTTAACTTCTCCCTCCGTGGATTTTCAGAGATGTGGGTTATGCTCCAAGCTCTTGACAGAGAGATCGTCGTGGAGCTGCAACGAGCTCTCAGTAGTTGCTGTCCTGGTCTGCGGTCATGTCTACCATGCAGAATGCTTGGAAAACACAACCACAGAAAAGGATAGATACGACCCGTCTTGTCCTGTATGTACTGCAGGAGATAAACCAACCTTGAAGATGTCCAGGAAAGCATTGAGAGCAGAAGCTGATTGGAAGGCAAGAAATAAACTCTCTCGGATTGGGGTCGCAGACGTTGATCTCGATGGGGACGTGATGTCTGACCACCGGAAGAGCGCTAGACGGGAGGGCAAAGGTGGCCCCAAGATGGGGGCTAGTTCCAGCATGAAAAGCTTCGGAAGGCCCTTTTTAAGGCGACACTTCTCAATCGGGTCGAGATCGACCCGCGTCCCATCCGAGGTTGAATCCACAAGAAGGAAGGGATTCTGGGCAAGATACCGCAGGGACTGAGCTTCCTCCCAGCTAGCAAGAGGTGAGAGAGAGCAGCTCATTCCTCTCTGTTTAGTATATGTTGCTTTACTCATACAGGTGATACCCTTTTTTATTTTTTTTTCTTTTTATGCACTTCTAATAAATTCAGTAATTGTCATCTAGTCTTGCCTACGGCTTGCATTTCCTTCATAAACCTCAGTAATTTGTTCCAAGACACTTTGATGTTTGAGTCCGGGGCAGCAGAAACCATCAACCGTGACCCCAACAGAATCCATCTCGATCCGAGAAAAAAAAATGGCATGATCCAATGTTTTCAGTTTCGATGATATCTGCTGATATATCCTATGATATATCTTGTATCCCACCTATGAGATACGAAACACACAGGCAATGCCATCCGAAACATAGTGTAACCTAATTTAGTGGTTCTTGGCAATTTCGGGATTTTTCGAAGAAAAAATTAAAAATAAAAATAAAAATAAGGGTCAATTTTTTGTTAAAAACTATATATATTTTTTTTTTGGAATTCCACTCCGATCAGCGGTCGGCCCTTATTTCAGGGTATTTAGAAGTGTTTGACAAAATCATCATGACATACTGATTTCGGGATTTGGGAGAAGATTGACCAATTTATGGAAAATTGGATAAAATTAAAAAAAAAAAATCAATTTTCTCAAATTGGAGAGGATGAGTACCGTCCTTATGTTAAAGGGCATCTTCACTGGTATCATTCTACTATAACCCGGGCATAGTATTGTCAGTTTATGGAGTAGCAATACTATGCCAAGCCCTATCAAGATGGAGATCATAATTTTGAGCCACAGCCGTACATCTCTAGTTTTTTTTTTTTTGCTTTTGCTTTTAAATGTATTGCTTGCGCTTCCATACATGTATGAATTGACTTGTGATATACTTGCATCAGATCAGTAACCCCACATAAAGGAAATCTATTATGTATACTTTTTTTTTTTTTTTGTAATGTGATTTTTAAGTATGTATTGATGTCTTTTTTAAAAATTCTTCAATTTTCATTGAAAAATTCAACAAATTTCCCAATGTTTTCTCATGTTTCCCAACAATAGCGATACATTAGGCAATGCATAATGATATATCCCTTGCAATGACAGATATGTATCCATATCTCAAGGGTAAGATACATTCCGAGATATGATATGGAAAACATGCGGTATGATCTTCGATGGCCATATCTAAGTGTTGTCATATTCATTTACCTCTGAATTCAAGCAAATCATAGACGTTAAAGGTGATTTCAGATTCTTAGGTTGATTCCTGCAGTGATGGCAAATCATAGCAGTCACAAGTGTTTGGAGTGGAGTGCTGGCAAGAGATGTTCACGTCTGTGTGAGAACGAATTATGGGATCGTTATATTTAGGCTTTCAATTTTTACAGGTGGGGCCCTTGTTTCAGGTGAATGTAGAAGACCCTGACCTGAAATCCTGCTCCTTTGTTCAGCTGCAAGCAGACTGAAGCGAAGGCTAGGATTGACCCCATCGAGGAGATTTTTTGGGGGGAGGGGCATTTGCAGTGGATGGGCCCAACGCGCACTGAAACATGTATGTCCAATGTACAAACTGAAAACCATTTTCGGCCATGTACGAACCATCCTGTTCTTTCTACCATAAAATAGGTGTGGGCGTCTTCTCGACTTGTCATGTGAGCTGTTCGACTCGGATGGTACCAAAATAGTTGCACAGTCAGGGAAGATTGGACCATCCATCCCGTTGGATGTCCTTAAGATTTTACTTACATCATAAGATTTATAAAAGGGGGCCTGTTTGGAACGCCAGATTAAATGGCATGGAATTGCATTAGGTGGAATGAAAGTCAATGATTATGTCTGGAAATACCAAGGTATTTTGACTGTCCAATTCCATGTTTGGGATTATATTCTTCCTTTGGGAAAAGAAAAAAAAAAAAAAACATTGTATTAAATGAAACCAGCATTTGGTAGATCATGGAATTGTAATCAACGGATCAGATTTCACAATGATGTCAGTTATTTGTATGCATATGCAACTCAATTGTCGCGTATCAAGGATGCATATGAATGAACGGTGTGGATAAAGCATATACTGATATACATCAATCTGGGATAAAACACATGCACCAATCTTAGGCCTATAGATGTAGTGGATTTTGAAATCCACCAGAGATCCGGCCCTCTTCTGCTGGGACTGGATGATACTGATAATCCAATCTTTCCTGTGGCTTCCAAACACCAGATGGAATTTAGACCAGGACCAAATGCAATTCCATTTCGATACCACCTAATCCCATATTCCAAACGGGCAATCTCACCGTTTACCTCTGTTAAAGAAAGCTAGCCTTTTTTAAGATCCAGGTTTATATTTCAGTGTTCCAAACCGTTTATGTGATGGGACCCACCACCGATGTCGTATACCGAGTAAAAAAAAAAATCTCACATTGAAGTAATCAACCCTTCAAACATTTAGAGTTATTTTCTTTGAACATAAGCTGCCACTTTTGACCGTTGTTTTCAAGCCATTGGTAGGATCTTCAAACCTGAAGACTCAAGACTTCCTTGGGTATTACCCATCCCATCATTGAAACATGACCCCTACACAGGTTCACTGCCCGGTGGAAGAATGCATCACACTGTGTGTTCGAACGAGCCGGGTTTTCACCAGGACTGCATCTTAAACGATGATCTAAACCGTTCATGTTCTCATTAATAATGTCTTAGAAGCTATTACCTAATAGTCAAGCTTTGTTGATGATACTAACCTTTTGACCATTGGATTTGGACAATAGCCATTAATATTCCATTTTTATTACTCCAAATTCTTCTTCCTACAAAATCATCCGTTCAACAGATGTATTTAATGGAGATGGGATTCCAACCATAGGTTCAGATCCCCATGTCAGATGCAGTCTGTGGTGATAACCGAACCCATATGGTAGCTGTGATAGGGTGGGCTTAGTATCCTTTCAAAACCCCTCCAATGTGACTCAAATCCCTTTTAGGACATCCGTGACCTTCTTGTATATGTAAAATCCACTCCATATCTATCAGGTTATATCATTTGTCTTAGGCCTTAAAGAGTTAAGACCAGAAACCGGCTAGATCCACTACTTATATGGGCCATACCATATGGAACAATGGGGATGGGCTTCCAACCATAGATATATTTTTCATCAAACCCGTTAATCAGGTGTAGTATGAAGAGAGAGTACAAAAATTAGCCCTGAAATAAAACTCAGACGGGCCACACCGTATGAACTTCTATTTTAATAGCAATTTTAAATTGTTCCCATCCATGTGGCGAATATGAGTTTTTTGTCAGGCTTATCATTTACTTGTACGGTCAAAATAATGCTTTTAGCCTAATAGAAGAAGTGAATTTTGCATATACAACATGATGGACCCAACAGAGCTTTGGGTGTCGAAGACCATTCTCTTCCCTCCTATGCTGTTGGAGACAGTCCTAGATGAAGGGAAAAAGAATTATCGAGCTTGATTCAGGACTTTTATAACTCTAATAATAAGACTATTTTCGGTGGAACATCTTTCACAATCTCTAGATAGATAATTCACTAATAGACCTAGAGATAAGTAATTTGACTCATTCACATATAGATCATCATAAATGTTTAGAATCCATATTATACAAAGGGACATTGCTTTTGCTAATTTTAATTGAGGGCAACATCAAATCAGTCTATTTTCAGTGTCATATACATAGCACATTCATCATAGTTAGCAGGGCCAAATCAAATCCACCTATTTTCCATGTCATATGCATAGCACATTCATCATAGCTAGCAACTTCATATCAAGGTCATCATCAATACCCTCACTATCATCTATATTGATAACGTCACAAGTTTTTAAAGTGGGCGATCCAATCACCATGGATGGACAGGTTGATAACACACCAACATCTCAGTGGGGCAACAGAGCACCGACCAGCAGCAACATCAGTCTGGACAGAGAGTATGCAAGTTCCCATCGCTGCATACACGGATTAGCTACTGACAGCTTCAGTACGGAAGATCCTCGACTGAAGTTAAATCACCGGTTCTATGGGCCCCGACCAACCGTCCATCTATTTGGAGAGATCATTTTAATGCATGAGCAAAAAAATGAGGCAGATCCAAAGCTCCAAGTAGACCCTACCACAGAAAATAGTGGGACAGTGACACCACCGTTGAAACCTTCTTAAGGCCCACCATGATGTTTATTTAAGATCCAACCTGTTCAAAAGTTCACAAGGATATGGACCAAGGAAAAACACAAATATCAGCTTGATCAAAAACTTTTGTGCCCCCAAGAAGTTTTTAATGGTACGCATTCAATTCCCAATATTTTTTTGTGGTGGGGTCCACATGAGCTTTGGATATGCCTCATTCTTTGGCTAACAACTGGATGGACGGTGTAGATACAACACATATCATGGTGGGGACACAACTTGGTGAAGTCAGTTGAGTAGCGATATAGCTACTTAACCCGTCTGTAGCTAATCTGCGCCCCGCTGCTACGTCTTTTACCGTGCATTGGCCATTGGTCATTTCCTGGGAATCCACTATCCAGACAGTTCGCTGTGGGCCCGTGACGGAGATGGCGGAAATTACAAAATGCTGAATGGATGATCTGAACCATCTGATTTCGCCCGTTGGGTATTGGGCACGGACGATTGTATTCTTGATGTTTGAATTTTATCTCTGCATCGGATGGTCAGGATTTTTTGGGCCCACGTACTCAAACGTCCTGATGAGATGATACCACACTACACGTTTGGGAGCTGGTAAACAGGTTGGAATGCATTCTTATATGAGAAGAATGTACGGTTAATAGAAGACTAATGAATGCTTTGGATCAATCACATGCTTTCAAAATAGGTGCGTGTGCCACGAAGTCCTATAGTACACATGCGAGCGAGTTTACTTACGGCATGTTTGGTTGCTGAACTCATATTTTAGAGAAAATTTAGATTTCACCGTTGGAATCCAAAATTGTAGAAACTAGAGTAGAGCTCAGGTTTCATCCGTAACTTGTGTTTGGTTGAAAACGGTGCAATCCAGATTGTGTCCCAACCGTCATGGCCCACTTGGGCTTCAGATCCAGTTGAGAACCACCCCTGGCCCAGTATAGTCCCGCAAGATAGATGGCCAAGTTGGATGGCAAATAAACATTATAGTGGGCCCTAGGAAGTTTTTAATGGTGGACGTTCAATCAACACTATTTTCCTATGGTGTGGCCCACTTGAGATTTAGATCTACCTCATTTTTTGTCCTATACCCTTAATTGAGATTTCAAAACTAATAGACCGTGGAGATATAAAACATATACAATATAGATGTACAATGCATACATGGAGGTAGTGACGCTCACTTCAGCTTTTTTTTTTTCTTTCTTAGAAACGGTCGCCACATCATTTCCACTAACCCCGGTTCCACTCAATTTAGGTTTCCTAAACAGAATCCTCTTTTGCCTGGAACTTGCCACCAAACACCCCAATTAAAATCGGAAGTATGCTAGAATCCAGATTTGAAACTGAAAACAAATTTGCAGATGCCAACCAAACGGCCTTAGCACTTCTTCACTAAATAAGGAAAACTTTCATAATCTACCAGAGTGTGATGGATGGTGGATGGCACACAGTCACTAAAAATTATATATATGGAAAACAAGTGATTTAAATTAAACCGTCAAAATTATGAGTTACCATTAAGATGTATTATCATCCGTAAATTACAAGTATTTGATTAGATACCTTTCAAATCGATGGATACTTACTGGACGGTTGAAATCAATGGTTCTGATTCAGAAGATTATTTTCTCCAACCAATCGTATTTTCTGATTGTGACTTGGTAACCGTGTGTTACATAATTTAGGCGGGTTGGTTTGAGTTAATGTGTGCCGCGCATGCAATTTCGATGCTGTGCCTGCGTATTAGGTACATAAGCTACCAGAGTATCAAATAACTCACCGGATATGCTCAACGAGACGCGACGGATGCGGATTGCCTGCGAAGGCCTCTCGAAGGAACCTACTGAAGTTAGGTGGGGCCCACCGAGATATCTGTGAGATATTCACCGTCCATCCTTTTCTTTTTTCCAGATTATGATAGGAAAGGGGGCCCAAAAATAAGTAGATGTGGGCCACCCGACAGGAAAAAAAATGTGTAGGAAAATGTCTACCGTTGAAACCTCCGTGGAGTCCATTGTAATGTTTAAATGCCATCCATACCGTTGGGCACGCCCTAACAGGATCTAGAAAAAAGGATGGACGGTGTGGATATCTCACGAACATCACGGTGGGCCCCACCTAGCACTCCGGGCTGCGAAAGGATTTAGCAGGCGATTCGCGTCCGCGACGACTGTATCCAAACACATGTCACCACGATATTCAATGCACCTGTCATGCCACTGACACGTGTAATAATCACTAACTGCACAAGACACTTGTACACCACCACCCTATCTATATAAATCCCACCCCTCCTGCTTGCTGCCCCATCCAAACGCATTCTTATAAGATTTTGTCTGGGATTTGTGAAGAAAATGTCGGATTTTCGTGATGGATATGGGAACCCAGTTCGCCAAACAGACCAATATGGGAACCCAATTCACCAAACAGGTGCAACAGGTTATGGTGCTGGTGCACAGGGTATGACACATGGTTCGGGCACGCATGGTGGGATGGCTCCAACAGGTTATAGTGGTGGTGGTGGACAGGCTATGATGCATGGCTCGGGCATGCATGGTGGGATGGCTGAAACAGGTTATGGTGGTGGTGGTTCACAAGCCATGATGCATGGCTCTGGCATGCATGGTGGGATGGCTTCAACTGGTCAGCATGTTGGTGAACAGGGAATGATGCATGGGTCGGCCATGCATGGTGGGACGGCTCCAACGGGCCACCACACCGGTGCAGTGGGTGCCGGCGTTGGTGGTGGACACCAGCAGCAGGAGCAGCGTCATGGACTTTCTGGTATGCTTCATCGGTCTGGGAGCTCAAGCTCTAGCTCGGTAAGTTGGGTCTTGTGGACGTGTCAGCTGTTAGCCTGTTACGTTTTTTTTTTTTTTATTATTAGTGTGCATTGGTCATTTCCTGGGAATCCAGACCGTCCGTTGTGGGGCCCATGGTGGAGATTGCGAAACGCTGAATGCATGGATGATCTGAACCATCTGATTCACCCTGTTGGGTATTGAGTGCTGACCATTGTATTCTTGATATTCGAATTTGGTCCCTGCATCGGATGGTCTGGATCGTTCGGGCCAACACACCATCGAGATGGGCCTTACGTACGCAAATAGTCCTCGTGAGATGATACCATGGGCTAGGAGAGCCATGTGCGGCCCGTCCGTGGGGTTACCGTGTGGGGCTCACTTTGATGGATGTATTGTGTATCGACTCCGTCCATCCCTTCTTCATTTTAGGGCATTATTTCAAAAAATGAAGTAGATCAAATTATCGGGCAGACCATACCATAAGAAACAGTGGTGAAGTAGATCAAATTATCAGGCGGACCATACCTTAAGAAACAGTGGTGATTGACCGTCCTAACAATAAAAACTTCTTAGGAAGCACCTTAATGCTTCCGTGGTGTTTATTTACCATCCAATCCCTTGGTAAGGTCACATACTAAAGGGGGAAAAAAAAAAAAAAAAACAAAATCAAATGTCAACTTGATCCAAAACTTTTGTGGCCCATTAATGGTCAATCACCACGGTTTCTTATGCTACGTTCCACCTGATAATTGGATCTCAAGGTGGGCCCACGGTAAGGGCAGCGCGTCTTGGGTGACGCCGGCCGCAGGGTCTCACCTAATTAGGGCTCTCACTGGGTCAGTTGGATCCGGCTGCCACTCCGTATATCTGTAGACCGAATCCGATCCAACTTAGATCCAACTTGGATGTCCATATCCAATCCAATTATAAATTGTTAGATCCATTTCCGATCCAAAATCTATATAACCATCAGATTTTCTTATCCAAAATCTATATAACCATCAGATTCGATAGGAGATCCAGGTCCGGCTCCACCCCCATTACAAATCTAAAAAATATGTATAATATAATATATTTAATTTAGTAAAAAATCTCTGAGACTAGGCCTAGAATAATATGGAAAACGCATGAATATAACACATACGCTAGGGTTACAATGAGTCCGATGATCCAAATCTGGTCCATTTAAGTAATCGGACCTATTTTAATTAAGATCCAAATCCGGTCCATTTAACTAATCCGGCCCTTTTTAAGATCCAAATCAACATTATGAATCCGAATTGGATCTCGGATCTAACCCAATGCTAACCCTGCCAGTAAGGTACAGTTCAGTGCTATGTGGTCCCAAAATGATGTGTGTTTTATCCACGAGGTCCATTCATTTTGCCATCTTATTTTAGCCAATGAGGCAGATCCAAATTAGACGGAAATGAGGCAGATCCAAATCTCAGGTAGACCACAACACCGAGAAAACAGTGGGGAATGAAGGGCACGGCCTCAGTGGATCCACCAAGGTCTGTCGATCTCTGTGGAGCCCACAGTGATGTATGTACCTTACATCCATAAAACGAGCTGTCAAAATGGATGTACGGTATGGATGTAATATATCACGGTGGGCCCCACCGTCAAGGACGGGGGATCCACCAAAGCCGCACTACTTACCATTAAAAACTTCCTAGGGCCCACTGTAATGTTTATTTTACATCCAACCTGTTGATTACGAGACACATATCCGGATGAAGGGAAAACATCAAGAGTCAACGAGACACATATCCGGATGGAGAAAGTCTGCTCGTCACTTCTCTATTGGTCCAGATCAGCCACTTCTCTATTGGTCCAGATCAGCCTGGCTATGTCAGAGCACGCTCAGGATGAGGTGGACCGATCAGAGCAGCGGAAGTAGAGGTTATCTCCTCGGTTTCATAAGAGGATCCGGATTCAAACATTAAATATCAACTTGATCCAAAACTTTTGTGGCCCCAGTAAGCTTTTAATGGTGGGCGTTCAATCCCCCTGAGATTTGGATCGCGTATCTTTGGGCTCATGCCGTAAAATGAGCAGGCAAAATGGCTGGACCGCGTGAATAAAACACACTCATCATGGTGGGGCCCACAACACCGACCAGTAGCAACTGACGTATTGGTAGGGTCAGGATGTAATCCGCCCCCGGTAGCGTCTTTTTATTGTGCATTGGTCATTTCCTGGGAATCCAGACCGACCGTTGTGGGCCCATGGCGTAGATGGTCGAGATTACAAAACTCTGAATGGATGATCTGAACCATCTGATTTCGCCTATTGTGTATTGAGCACTGACCATTGTCAGATGGCCAGGATTGTTCGGGCCAACACACCACCGAGATGGACCCACGTAGTCCAACAGTCCTGTTGGGATGACACCTAGAGCTAGAAGAGCCATATTGCTACACTACACGTGGCAGGGTTATCTTTCAATCAGGATTATCCATCTAGTGGGACCCACTAGTGATGTAAAATGATTCCAGTACCCATAGACACGGATGATCCAAGCCATCTAAATGATGGCCCTCGAATCGAAGAGAATAATAGTCAATGGTCAGCATAACTGCTGGAAAGTGAATGTAAGGAATGGCTATGATCTTTTGATAAGTATGATCCTGAAACATCGTCCGTCCAAAGTGGGCCCACTACTTGGACAGTTCAGAGTGATGGATGAGCCGGAAGTCTGGAAACTTGGCTGCTGAAGATTGTATATTTTTAGCGTCGATTTCACGATTGGACGGTTTAGTTGTTCGATCCATGTGGTTTATCAGGATATGATCTATCAACGATGGGCCACACAATTTCTACGGTGTTGATCGCGATACCAATAACTACTGACCGTTCATTTTGAGTGTTTGTGTACAGTCGGAGGATGACGGGCAGGGAGGGCGTAGGAAGAAGGGACTGAAGGATAAAATAAAAGAAAAGCTGCCAGGTGGCCACAAGACAGAGACCGAGCAGCCCGGGTACGAGGGCGGGCAGTACGTCGGGCAGGGCGGGCAGTCTCCGGAGAAGAAGGGCATAATGGAGAAAATCAAGGAGAAGCTGCCCGGCCATCACTAGACTCGCGCGTGGATGCTTCTTACGTCATGGGAACGTAGGAATAGTGCATGTAACGAGAATAAGCTGGCGATTGCACGTGTGCACATGTGCATTCGTGTGTGTATGTCCAGCCCTTTGATTTTGTGATGCTTTTTTCTTATTATCATGTAGTAGTTAGTAGAAGTAGTTTGTGTGTGGCCCACCAGATCGTACTTAGTACAATTTGGGCCAATTGTTCTAAGATCTGAGCTATTGATGTCATGGGCCCCACTTTGAATAATACACGCGCGTAGATCTCCCATATTGAGAATCAGAAACCTTTTGAATGGATTCGATCAGAGGAAGTAGCGAAATCTTGTACAATCCCTCTTGCAGGGAGGAGAACCATTCAATCGATGGCTCGGAAAGAGAATGAACCGTCCATAACGATTATTATAGAGAGATCTAATCATCATGTGGGCCCTAATTATTTGATTGCCTATCCTTCTTAGAAATCACAATCCAATTGGTAGCTGAAAAAAAAAATGAACGACTCACGTTTGTTGTATAATGGTGGTCTGATCAGTAATTTGAATCTTCCGGCACGTGGGGCCCATATATTCAGTCTCTTTAATTTGCTGATGGACGGTCCACATTATTACTAAATGTTTCGATCACTTGAAATGGACAGTCCAGATCATAATGATTTGAATCCTGCCTGTGGCCCATCGTTATTACCTATTCCACCGAAAAATGGGACCACACCACAGGAACCAGTGGTGATCGACTACTCACCATTAAAAACTACCTGGGGAAAACTACCTGGGCCCAACCGTAATGTTTATTTTCCATCCAAGCTGTTGATAGGGTCGGAAAATACAAAGATCAGCTTGGATGGCCCACATTATGTTTTTAATGGTTAATCACTATAGTTTCCAGTGGCGTGGTCACCTGAGATATGGATCTGCTTAAATTTCTTAGCCACTCCCTAAAATGAGATGGAAAAACGGATGGACGGCGTGGATATACAACAAATTCATTAAGGTTTACCCTATACGGTCAGGGTTACCCAATAACATCTTACCCGGGTAAGACCTAATCCGCTCCCCTTAAAAATGACTGTTCAAAGCTTTGGACCATCCATCATGTGGGGCCTACTCCCCATCTCATTAAAACTGTTTTAATGCGGCCATGTTAAAGGAATGGTCGATAGAAAGAGAGGATGATAGAAAAGGATCAAAGTTTCACAATTCCCTTTTTTTAATAATAATAATTTTTGTATTTTGGTGGCCCACTTAAGGAGCCGTTTGAATGGGAGTAATTGGAGGTAAATGGGTGGAATTGGAAGTAAATAAAGGTAAATGGTATTTGTGGTGTGTTTGGATGGAAGTAAATGCATGTAAATGAATGTAAATGAGAGTAAATGTGTATGTAAATGAAATCCTCTATATAAATGAGGTGAAATGCCTTAAATGCCTTTTTTAGCTCTCTTTTCGCACCTGTAAATAAAGGTGCCATTACGTGCACATGTCCACCGTACATGTGTCATACTAATGATATTCCCAAACAATCCAAATATCGGCTACATCAATAAAATCACACCAAAAGAATGATCCAAACCATTCAAATGATGGCCATCTAAATGAATGGCTAAAAAACATTCATAAGTTGCTTGTTTGTGATCCTTATTTTGCGGCCTACTTGAGGTTCAAAATTTTCTCATTTTTTTAAGCATATATTTCAATAAGTTTATTATAATCATTCTATTAAATATTGCATATGCATACCAAGTTGGGATATTAAAGTTGATTTGGAATATCACATTTATTCCTGTGAATATATTGAAAATTTCAAATGCATTTCAATTCCTCTCATTTACTCCCATCCAAATAAAACATTTTGATTTCAAATTTCATTTACTTCCATCAAAGCATAATTATGTAAAGCCATTTACTCCCAATTCATTTACCTCCAAATCCATCGTCCATTTACTTTCATTTACAAGCTCCGAAACGAATCGTAATTAGCACTGGTTGTACGGATAAAATTGGAAGAAAATATCATCATCTTCTTCCTCAATGAAAAGCCTTGAATCAATTTGGTCAAAAACATCTCTGAACATGACATTACAATTGATACTCCAATGCTCATATATTTAAATTAAATTTGGACCCTTGAACTGACGTAAAATATAGAACTTCTACAAAATAGTAGACTTTCTGTTAAAAAAGAAAGAAAAAAATAAAAATAAAAAGAGTTTGACAATATATATGAGTCTATTTCCTCTCTATCAAAATCATATATCACATCATTTTCTCTCTATCAAAATCATATATCGTATCACTTATCTTAAAAAAAAAATAATAATAAAATAAAAAAAAAAAATAATCGTATCACTTCCTTCCGGTGCATAGCAAAGGCTCTTTAATTTGACATTTACTTTGCCATTCAATTTTGCCAGCTTAATTAAGTATGAATCCAAATTCGATATGTATTCAAAACTCTTATGACCCATCATTAAAAAAAAAAAGTGGGGATTACATGCCCACTACTGAAACTTTTGTGGGCCACACAAGTCTGTCCATTCAAAATTCTTGTGGGCCATCCTAAGAAAAGGTAGGGATTAATCCCCACTATTGAAACTTTTCTGAAGCCACATAAGTCTTAAATCAAGTTTCTTTTTTCCCTCATTTTGAGGATTTTATGGTTACTTACTAACAAAAAACTTTGCATGACTACATAGTGTGACTACAACAAAGTGTGATTATTCACTAATGTGGGTGAGAGACTTTATATGTGGATGGGATCTACCTTGTTTGTCGATGCTCCCACCTTGTGTTTAAATAAGGGTAAAAAATTTAGGCCAATTCAAAAATTCAAGTGCACTACACGGTTGAGATGATAAGTGACACAGGGAAGGGTGAGAGGAGGAAGATTAATGTCTTCCTCAAGTAGGCAAAATCTTGAATCCAAAGGTTTATTCTTCAATCCAAAATACTAAAAAGGAAATTCAAAATTTTATTATTTAATAATGCTCAAACTTCCCAATTACATCATAAAGAAAAGAAAATTCCTAATTAAGTGTTCTAATTCAATTGAAATGTAATTTATTCAAAATAGTAAATTTTACCCAAAAAAAAAAAGTGTTAAACTAATCATGCCAGGTAATTACTAACACTTTTCAAGAAGACATAATTAGGAGTCATAATTCAAGTTAAATAGAACTTACCTAAAATAACAAATTTTACCCAAAAAAAAGTGCTAAACTAATCATGCCAGATGATTATTAGTACTTTCTAAAAAACAATATTAAAGCTCTAAACAAGGGAGTGTCAAAATAAAAAAATTATTTTTAAAATTACGAAAAATAAGAAGTTTTTTCCTTCTTCTAAAAATGCAATTTTAAATAGGAAATGAGCATTTTCTCACGGAACGAACCAACACAACCCACCATAAGCGATGTTAAATAAAACAAAGGTGAAGAGAGAGAGAGAGAGCCTTCATCTTAGTGTCACTACCTAATGATTAGAGTTGTACACTAATCGAGCTAACTCGCTCGACTCGGCTCGAAAAAGCTTGGTTCGGCTCGGCTTGGCTCGTAAGGTTGAACAAAAGCTAAGCCGAGCTTATTTTATAGGCTTGTTGAAAATTCAAACCAAGCTCGGGCCTGCCCTAAGCTTGATTCGGCTCGGCTCGAATCAGGCTCGATTCAGCTTGGCTTGTGTACATGCTCGGTATTTAAAATATATTATATATTGTATATTAATATTATTATATATATAATATATAAAAAAAAAGTTTAAAATAAAAAACAAAACCCTAAAAAGTCGCTCTCGCCTGTGGCTGCCTGACCGCCATCCGGCCTCCACGAGGACCATGACCCTCTCTCTCTCTCTCTCTCTCTCATCTTCTCTCTTCTCATCTCCTCTCTCTCTCTCTTCGCTCGTCGCCCAGCTATTCCGACAATTCCCAACCTTGTCCAATAACCAACCTCTCTCCAACCGACGATCGCCCCTATCCAACCACCCCAACCTCGAAAGCCCAAGCTCGATTCGACTAAAATGCCTAAACTCGATAGTGGCTCTAAAGCTTGAAGCTCGTATAGGCTTGAATAGGCTTAAAAGCTCGACCAAACCAATCCAAGCTTGCTAGTTGGGCTCAAGGACCAAGTCGAGCCAAGACCGAGCTCAGGTCGCCCCATTGACCGAACCAAGCTAAACTGTCCAAAGCTCGGCTCGGCTAGTGTACACCTCTACTAATGATCAGGTTGAGTGGAAGCTATGCAGCATGGTAGGCTCATATACAAATTTGTACTGCCTTCCGTTGAAGAAAACAAATATATAAAGATTAAAAGAGGGGAGAGAAACTAATGTTTGATAGGGAATAGGCTAGTTGTTTTGTGTTGGGTCCTTACGCATGCCTTAGTGGTAGATTACAAAAGTTTCAACACAAGGTCATGGGTTTGAGTGCTCGTTGTGGTATAAAAAAGTCATTGTGGTGTGAGTGTGTATTAAAAAAATAGTCATTTTGAGTTTCACAAAAAACTAAAATTAGGATAAACTTTGATAATATGATTGTATGACATAACTATGTGGAGAGTGGGAGTATGGTTGTTTTCCTCCATAAGTGTGTGGGAAAGAAAAATGAGAAGAGGATGGAGAAAAAAATAGGAAAAAATTTTATTAAAGAGAGTATAAATTAATTTTTAGTTGAAATGATTAAAAAAATAAAAAAATGACTTAGAAAGCATATATATACTCTTAAAATCAGTTACTCTTAGGGCTCGTGTGTTTGGATGGGAATAAATGAAATGCATTTAAAATCTAAATATTTTGTTTGGAATCGAGTAAATGGGAAGATTTGGAATGCATTAGAATTTTTCAATATATTCACAGTAACATATATAATATTCTAAATCAACTTTAATATATTAAATTAGTGCACATGTGTGATATTTAATAGATTGATTGTATTAAGCCCAATTAAAATATATAATTTAGCCTAAAAAAAATAAATAAAGCTTGAGCCTTTGGTGGGCCACAAACATAAAGATCACAAACAAATAATTTACCAATGCTTTTTAACCATCTATTTAGATGGCCAACTTTTTGATGATTTGGATCATTTTATTGGTGTAATTTTAGTGATGCAGCTGATATTGAATGGTTTTGGAGCATCACTAGCATGTCATGTGTATGTTGGACATGTGCATAGCGCCATCTTTGTTTAGTCATGCGACTCTCCAAGGGAGCTCAAACGTAGGGTTGTCAACTGCTCGGATCATGACCCGACTTCGATCGGGATCCGATCCGATTTAATCGGATTTGGATTAATGATCGGATCAGCAGGTCGGATTTGGAACGAAGATTTTGATCCGTTTAATATTCGGGTCGGATTTGGATCGACCTTGATCCGACCTGTTAACAATCCGATTACTTGGGGTATAAATGGGACATTAAAAAAAAGCCCTAACCACCGGTTGCAATGAGAGAGAGAGAGAGAGAGAGAGAGAGAGAGAGAGGCCTCCACAAGCCACTACGACTACGACAGAGGGGGAGAGAGAGATGGGAGGCCTGTTAGCTGCAACGCACCCATCCTGTTAGCTGCACAACTGCATCCACAGAGTTCGGTTCTTCTTCTTCCTTTCTTATTTCTTTTCTTTTTAATCATGCAACGCACCCACCTTGTTAGCTGCGCAATGCACCCACCCAGTCAGTCGCACGATGCTCCCACCCATCGGTGGGGTTAGGTGGGTCTCCTTAGCATTTCAAACTCGAGACCAGCTAGGCTAGCAGGTGAGACCCCAGTTCTTCTTCTTCATTTAGTTTTCTGTTTTTTTTTTTTTTGGTGCTGTAATAGTGACAGATCCGTTAACAACGTGGGTGTGTTGTGCGGCTAATAGCATGGGTGCGTTGTGTGACTAACAAAAAAAGGGGAAAAAAAACCTACTTCTTCTTTACAGCGGCTGAGAGAGAGAGAGGCCTCCATTGAAATTGGGGGATATTCGGATTTAAATTGAATCGGAGTCGGATCGTGGAAAATACAAACGAATCGGAGTCGGATCATACACACCGTGATCCGTTAGATTTGGGTCGGATTCGGATATGATATATTTTTAATCGGATTGGATTCGGAGCAACATTGATCCGCTCCGAATCTGATCCGTTGACAACCCTACTCAAAAGGCATTTCACTCCCATTTACTTCCAAATGCTCTTTCCTATGAGGATTTCATTTACAAGACCATTTACTTCCCTTTCATTTCATTTGCATGCATTTACTTTTATCCAAACACGCTTAAAAAAGATAAATTACCTTCATTTACGCCTAATTCTCTCCATTTACTTCCATCCAAATGGCTCCTCAATGAGTGTTTGGTTTTTTTAGTTACACTCCTAAATGGGTGAAAATGTGGCTATCAATGTTTGTTTTAGGCACAAATCATTAATAGTTTTATAACGTAAAAATTATAATAATTACAATTTACCCTACCTAATTTCTTTTGCAAGTACATTTGACTTTCGATTTACCCCCTAATTTTTATTTAAACAAGCACCTTAAACCCATAAGATGAATTATTTACTTTGTACTATTATTATTATAACGTATTTCCTTTTCAACAATTTCTAGGGCAATTCAAACGTTTACCTTTGGATTTGACTAAAAGAAAAAGAAAAAAACTTTTACTTTTTCTTTATAATATTGTTACAGGAAGTCTCATTGAAAATAAAATATTTAAAATATTTATTATAGACTACTAAATAATTTTTAAACAATAGTTTAGAATATAGATTGAATTATAATTCTAAATAAATTTGCTATTAAAATCATAATAATCTCACAATAAAATCATGAAAATTAAAACTCACTAAATTAAAATCAAAATTAGGCCATTCCATTTGGATAGTGAACTCAACACTAGCCAGCTGGCTGGTGTCAAAGCTCTATATCCCCCCATGATGCCTGTGTTTCATCGTTTTCCTCCATCCATTTTTGCCATCCTTATTTTATTTTGGTATATGAACCCAAAAATGAAACATATTCGATCACGCTACAGGGAAACATCCAGAACTTGTGGCCCACATGAGAAGAAGTAAATGCATGCAAATCAGTGGATCAGGCATGGTAAGCGTTTACTCCCTGCTGTTTCGTGTAGTGTGGTCCACCTGAGATTTGAATCCGCCTTGTTTTTTTGTCTCATGCCCTGAAATGAGTTGAAAAAATGAATGGACGGCTTGGATAAAAACCAAATACATCAGGGTGGGCCTACAGACCTTTGGCACCAGCTAGCTAGCTAGTGTTGGTTCACTAGCCAAACCGCACCCGTCCCGACGGTCGTAATAATAAAAGCCCATCGACACGTCGATCCTCTGTCTCAAACGCTCCTCTTCTCCTTCTTTTCCCGCCTGTTTAGATCTCTCAGATTCTCACCCTATGCAAATGCTCTCTACATCTCATTTCAAAACCCTAGCTCCCAAACTCTCTCCATTCTCTCCTCCCATCCCTCCAGTCCCTCCCATCCCTCTAGTCTCTCCGCCTTCAGCCCCTTCGAATCTCGCCCTACATCTCTCCATCTCCTCTGCAAATCGCTGCAAGAATTCATTTGCTCCGAGGTGCTCGAAATCGATCCCTTCGGAGCGAATGGACGTCGTTGGGCTGGGGTTGGACAATGAAGAAATTGATCGGTTCGTTGAAATTGGGAATAAGGTCGCCGATGCTGCTGGAGAAGTAATACGGAAGTATTTCCGCAAGAAGTTCGAGATTTTCGACAAGGAAGATTTTAGTATGTTTGTTTTTTGAATTCGGAGAATTAGGGTTTTGTAGGTCGGTCGGGTTGCTCGATGTTGCAGGATTAGGGTTTGGTGTGTGCTTTTGTGGTTTTAGTTATTTTCTTTCCTTCCTTTTCTTTTTTTTTTTTTTCTTATTTTATTTTGGCGCGGTTTTCTTTCCCAGGAGATTGGTTTTTATTGTGTTCTTTAGGAATCATTTGGGCACGTCTGCTCATTGTTTGGGTTGGAAAATGTGTTTTTCTGGTTTGCACGAAAATGCGGGCAATCCATAAAAATAGAAGAAAAAAAAAAGAAAAAGGCAAAAAGAGACTGGATTCTTCCATTTGTTTTCCGTTTAATTTTAGAAAGGTTGATATTCGTTAGGGGTTGTTTGGGTGGTGGTAAATGGTTTATGTTGTAAATGGTTTACTAGTAAATCACTTAAAGGCTGTAAATGATTTACAACCTATCTGTTTGGCTTTAAGTTGTAAATAATTTAGTGTTTGGATAACCTGTAAACGGTAAATGAAATCTACTTTATAGGCTTTCATTAAAAAAAATAGAGCCCGTTGCCATCTCCTCATTAACTAGTTACTGAAATCTCATCTTTTTGCCAGTAAATGAAAGGGGGCTTTGCTAGTAAGCTAGTAAATGATTTACAAGTAGTAAATGATTTACTAGCAAATTAGAGCATCCAAACACAAGTGATAAATGATTTGCTAGTAAATCATTTACTACTTGCCCCATTTACCACCATCCAAACGACCCCTTAAATTTTTTTTTATAGTTTTGAGCTATTTGTTGAGCATTATTTTTAAGATTCTCCATGTAGGCACCCCACCTGAGAATGTGTCATTTGATCGGGTCAGATCAAGAAGGCCACTTCTCACAAGAAATCCCAGCTAGTATCCCCAACCCAAAATAACGGGGTATGGAAATCCAATTTCCACCATCATGGGATTTTTACCTTTTTCTATGACATTATGATAACATCATTTCCCTTTTTCCATCCACCCACACCATCATACCCATTTATTTCATTGCCATTTCTCTAAAAATCCTAAAAAAAAGAAAAGAAAAGAAAAAACCCGTTTCCTTTTTTTAGGAAAGGTAAGAATAATTATATTAACAAGCAGTGCGCAACATGCCAAATAACAAACAAATAATAAATAATAAATAAATAAATAAAACTAAAAAGGAAATTTACAATCCCTCTACCCATTTATACAAGTACCCCACTCTATAACAAAACCCCTCACCCTACTCAAAACCACAATTTGCTATTACTCATATCGTGGCAACATCTCCCAATTCCTTTCAGCCCATACAGCTCAAAAGACTGCTAGCAAGCTAAGCCTCCGCAAAGCGTTGATCTGCTTCCAAAAGCCTACCCCATTCCAAGCTAGAAAGAGATCGCCAAAGCGTTGATCTGCTTCCGAACTCATGTTTGTGGGGAGCACACCCACGACGCGTGCCATTCGCCCAAACCCCGTGCGGGTCCTCTCACTCTCTTAGGCCCCCCATTAGTTTCCATCCTACTCTCTTTTCCAACACCATTAGCTACTTAGGCCAACCATACTTCATCCATCCCTAAACTCCTAAGACCAAGAGTTGGGTGGCGATCGAAGAGCGTCAATCATCTTCTCACTTCTCAGAGGAGTATTGAGGTTCTTCTTTCTTCACCCACATCTTTGATCAAGGCGCTCCATTACTCTTATTGAAGATCTTTTTGGAGCTAGAGTAGGAGATTTAAGATTTTGTTCATCTTCTCTTGTTGAAGTGGAGTGTCAAAGTCCTTTCTCCAATCATATCCCTAAACCCTCGTCAATCTGACAGGTCAGATTGCTTTACAGAGTCCCAATAAATCTGAATCCGGTAAGTAGAGACCGTGCACGTGTACAGCCGGAGAAGGTATCTCACAGCTTCCTTCTCTGTAACCGAGGCCCTTACTCAGAATTTGCGAACAATAACCCACATGGAGTTCTTCGATCAAATCTGTCCATCTTGACCCTTAGGTCATTAGGCTCTACCATCTTTAGCTTGCCCTATGTTCCAAAACTTTTTGGCTAGTGGCGGCTCCTTTCATTTATATTTTTCTAGTGACGTTCATTGGTGGATTTATCAGTTTGTTCCACTTGACTAGAGGGGTCTTAGTAAGTAGCAGACTTTGCAGAGTTAGAGTTTATGAATCCCCTTCTTCTGATCAGGGGAAATCGACTTGAGTTGTTGTGTTTTAGATCTACTTATTTGTGGAAGAAAATTCACATCATCTAAGGCTTATCCCAACTATTTGGGGTCGGCTACAGGATTCCTTTTCCACCATTCCACTCTATCAAGGGCCATAACTTCAGAACACCCTTGCATGAGTTTGGAATGTCATAGTCAGATTCATGTAGGAAGTTGTGGCATAAGTTTGACTCCAGCTGCCAACCTGATGCAACCTTCCTTTATCCCGGCTGGGGACCGGTAATGAGAGTATAAAACTCCCACAGGCGCAATGTAATAGACTATTACATGGGTTGATTGCAACAAGGCGCTATTTAATAGTCTATTACATAGGTTAGTTACAATCAATGAGTTTTGTGGAAGAAAGTTGATTATTATTATTATTATTTTTTAAAATTTTTATTGTTGAAAAACTTCAAGGTCCTGTAACATTCGCTGATCGAGCTGCGGAAGAATCAATGGTGTCAATCATATTAGAGAATTTTCCTTCTCATGCAATGTAAGTGATTTTTTTTTTATTTTTTATTTTTTTTTATTTTAACGAGTGGAGGAAATTATTTATTCTTTTTTTCTGTCCATGTGGATATGTTATTCTGGTTTCCAAAAATCATGGAGTTTATTATGAATTTCTTTTTCAAGCCTGACACCACTTGGATGTGCCACTATGTTGAAGTGCAATTGCCACTAGTCATCATAAAAAGTATTGGG
Source organism: Liriodendron chinense (assembly GCA_003013855.2). Taxonomy (NCBI): domain Eukaryota; kingdom Viridiplantae; phylum Streptophyta; class Magnoliopsida; order Magnoliales; family Magnoliaceae; genus Liriodendron; species Liriodendron chinense. The sequence goes on along the minus strand of PVNU02000815.1, from coordinate 1,809,628 downwards.
GCAGCTAAGTGCTGATTTTATTGCAGCAGAATGTTCAGAAAGTTGCCAAGTATTTTAAAATTTAAGAAACCCGACATGAATTTTCAAAGTTCATGATATTGGCACAACCATGGCATATTGTAGTATTCCCATAATTTATTACTGACAAATAGGATTTGACAGAAGAAGGTGTCCAATAATTGTGTTAACTTTACTGAGACTCTAGAGGAAACATTACTGCAGTTATGGGGAGGAAAATGGCTGGAGGTGTAAAGAGAAATCTGCTGAGTATGTTTGGGTTTTGGATCCGATTGATGGAACGAAGAGTTTTATTACAGGTTCTCTTGAGTTGCCTTTTTCATACTGTAGGCATTGAAAATTTAGAAGACTCTAATTCTGTTGCATTGCAGGCAAGCCCTTGTTTGGAACTCTTATTGCTCTTCTATACAAGGGAAAACCGGTAAAATTCGCCATAACATGATTGAGTTTATATCTTCATAATGACTTCATTTTTGTCAAACTACATATCAAGCAGAAAGGGACGTTTGCTAGCCCACTCATCCCTACACATGCAGCCACATGTGCCAACTATAGGACATCTGAGCCATGTATCAGGTGGACCTAGTATGTAGATCATTTGGCCAAAAAGTCAGGCTGTTCAACTATCAGACAGTCAATAGATGGACAAACACAATGGTTGGTAAAAATGCGCAAATAGTTTTAGGCTGTACATTGTTTTCGTGCATGTGTGGCTTACTAGAACCGCCTCATTCTGTGGCGTGATCATCTATACAAGGGGTCCCACCTGATCCACAGCTCGGTTGTCCTACAAATGGCTGCATGTGGAGGTGCATGTGTTAGCAAACCTCATCAGAACAATATACAACTCCATCACGAACATGGAAGCGGGGATTAATTCTTTCAGCATCTATCACGTGGTATGAAACAACAATGAAATGTAACCTCTTAAAGGGAATGAATGCAAACTTGTTCAGCTAATAGTGGTGAAGATGTGAAACCTTGTTTACTTAAGCAGTGAAATTTTCAGAATTTCATCTCCATGCAGCATGTCTGTATTCTTTCAGTCATTTCCTTCCTCCGCCTTCATAATTGGATCTATCATTTATCTAATTTTCTTGTAATTGTTTGTATTTCATAATTTTGTTAGTAAATAGAATTGCAGAAAGCTGATGTTAGTTTCTTTTACCCTTTTACATTGAATTATTTGAACATTTCTTTGTCTTTATTCAGATTGTCGGGATCATTGATCAACCTGTTTTAAGAGAGAGATGGATTGGGATGAGTGGGAGACGAACCACATTGAATGGACAAGAAGTTTCTACACGCACCTGTAGCAAACTTTCGCAGGCCTACTTGTATGCATTTCCTGTCCTCATACTGTGATTCTGAGAATATTTGCAGTTTAAGAAATTGAAATCTTGATGTGTTTTGCTTTGGTTACATTAGACCACTTTTCAAGTCTCTCATGAACAACCATCAGATGCAGAGTTCATTGAAATCAAAGACATGTCAATATAGAAACCTTGGCAAGAGTTAGTTGCACTTGCATCCCACATCTTTATGAAGAGATCCATTGGTCAAATGGAGAATTCATTCTGTTTTTCTTTGATCTTTAGAAGAAAGTAAAAAGCTTATATTGAAGTTTCAAGATTTTACTACACATAAGACACAGTATTTGTTAAGAGATTCTTCTTAGTTGTTACTTGCGAGTCAGTGAAATCAGTTAGCCTCACGCAACTATCTTAATAACTCTCCGCAAGGATTTCTAATTAGGGTAGGCCTAGGCAAGGCAGGCCTCAGGGTTGGTTCAGGCCTGAATTTTGAAGCTGGCCCTATTTGAAACATTGATTTTTCCTGTCCCCAAGGCATTCAATAACGGTAGCCAGCCTTATGGCTGTTGCAATGCAGGCCATAATGGCTATTAATGGCCCTGTAATGGTCAATTATTCTTTTCTTCTTCTTCTTTCTTTCTTTTTCTTTCTTTCTTTCTTTCTTTTTTAAGGAAGAAAGTGTATGGCCCCGTATTGGCCTGTTATGGGCCTATAACAGCCATTACAGGCCCATTATGGGCCACTCTTTTCAGAATGTGCGTTATGCTCCATATTGCATAACAGGTTCCACCATTACCGTTACGGCCATCATGTAACCATTTTTAGTACCATGCCTGCCCAGACCTGAGCTCATTGTTAGCCCTAAATTAGGATGGAAAACTGGCTAGTTTGCTCTTGGCAGACTTTGGAGTTTGGTCCTTAGCTGAAAACTAGCCAGCCAGGCTTAAGAACATGCTCCACAATGATTTATGATCAAGGTGGCAAATGGGTGGTGCTTAGCCAGGCTGTGCCAAAGCATGTCTAAGTCCAGCCCACCAGCTTAGCAGATGAGTTTACACCTGGCCTAGTCCATGATATATAAGGAAACAGGCTCAGTCTGGTCCTGACCCATCAGAAAGATGCTTGGCCTACCAGTGGTAAATAATTTGGGTTTTTTTTTTAAAATAAGTTTTTTATTAATGAGAAGACATTCACACACCTTTGGGCAGGGCCCCACAAAAACATCCAGAGCCCCACCTATCATATGCACCCAAATTACAAAACCCAACCCAAAATGACCCGAAAGAAAGGGTTAAAGGAAGCATGTACACAAAAGAAATCAATCCCCCCTTCCCTTCTTTTTAAACTTCCTGACGATCGTACCCCTACATTGTCTAATGTTAGGGAGCCCCTAATCGATCTAGGGAGATCCGCTCTGCATATTAAATTTAGTGGTCTTGATTAAGTTGTGTCTTAAGGTCAATTACATTGAAGTACAAGGAAAAAAAGGAAAAAAAAGTAAGAAAAGAAAGATAAAAACATGGGAAAAGGCGAATGTGATGGGGACATTAGAGTTCTTACTCGAGTGTATCAGAGGCGGAGGTGGCCACCTGCATAGCACATATGTCCTTGTGGATGGATTATGACTTACAAATGGGGCCCGCGGGGTCACTTTGAAGATCCCACATGCATTGGACGTGCATCAGGAAGACCCCTCACTGAGATGATGCATGTGGGTTGCTTTTTAGGAGTTTTTAGCCACAGGTTTTCAGTTTTGAGTCCATTGGACCATTGGATCATCTTGATCGGACCGTCATATCTGGGCCGCTAGGAACCTAATTTTTCTTTTCTGATATTTTTAGGATTTATTGGATGGTTTGGTTTACTTTTAGTTGGTTTTGATGTCTAGTTTTGAGTATAACCCATCGAACTAGGTAAGGGTATACTTGTATTTTTTTAAAGTTTAAATATAAAAGCCGGGGGGGGTGGGGGGGGGGGGGGGGGGGGGGTGGGGTTCCAACCTTATGGTGTATTTGAGCATAAAAATGAAGAAGAAAAGCTTGAAACTTCATTCCAATCAAATTGTGGAAGGGTAGAGCATAGCTTGGTAGTGGATTCCTCCAACAAACAACTTCTCTTCTCTTCTTCATTCAAGGTACACAAACACCACTTTTTTTCTTCTTCTTTTTTCTTCTACCCATCTTCTAAACCTAGAATTCCCCGTCCTTTCTTCCTCTTCCCTATTCAACCCAACAAAACCCTCAATCCTTGACCCATTTTTCATTTGGCATAGGCACGCGGCCTTAAAATTCATTTTTTCCCCCAAACTCCAACATTTTCCCATCCGAATCCATCAAACCTAACCTAATTCCATGCCAATTTTCAAATCCGACTATCTCCTTTCAACCAAATCCGAATTTCATCCTTCCCATGGCCTTAGATCCCTAAAACCCTAACTTTAAAATACCCTAAACTTCAATTCCAAAACCCAAAACCCCCTTAGGAAATTTTGATTTGAACTAAAACCCTTTACCCCCAAATCTGAATTTTAGTGGTACCATTGTGACACATGTGGATGCGACATTACCTATGCTAGATTGGAAGTTCTATCTTCCAAGTGGGTCACTCTTGAGATATTTCATATTTTTGTGCACCATGTTTGTGAATTGCCAAGGATTATCTAGTTGTTAATATGAATTTCTTATTTTATAGTGTGAATTTGCTTGAACTTATTTGTTGATTACCTAGTTAGTGTGTATTTTGATCTCACCTTATTCATCCTAGGCTAGTTTTATCTGTCCTGCATCAGTATGTTTACTTATTTATGATTTTTCACATAATGGTCCATTCCGCTTTGATCCATTGAATTCCACTCAAATTTATGTTTTAATCTCCAAAATTGGTCTAGATCTAGTCTAAAATGACTTTCTAAGCTTCTCCCATGGTTAAATGACAAAAAAGAAAAAAGAAAAAGAAAAAAAGAAGACAAGAAAAATGAGTGAAATTTTTGAAAAAAAAAAGAGAGCCTTTATGAGCGTATCGGCCTGTATCGGTGCTGACATGGCTCATGGTTTTAGGGTGGTCCAATTTAGCCCTGAATCACATGTTGTATCAGACTGCTACAGATATGCTACAACCATATTGGCTAATACAATACAGATTTCAAAAGCACGGTCCAATCAAGGAAACTTTTGTCTTGTTTGCATGAAGAGGGCCCTATACTGTTGAGATTGGAGATCATCTTAAAACCTTTTCTTTTCTCTTCAATTTTTTTTTTTTTTTTACATGTACGTGTACTCTTTTATCTTTTCAGGTATACTACAAGCCCTCATCTGTTCAGTGGAGATGCTGAAGAGGCATTTGCTCGTGTTAGAAGTAAGGTTGGTGCCCATGTAACCAAGACGCTCTTTTATTAAAAATTATGGCAACGAACATCCATATCATAGATTTGTGTCCAACTTGTTGAGCCTATCAATACAAAGTAAAGATCAATTCTTATAGTATCCATACAAACTACTTGTATAGCTCCAATGCATTTAGCTTTACATGTTTTCCTATTTAATGATATCAACTAAATTATATGATTATTGAGTTTATAATGATGATATCGTTTGATTGTTTGATACTTACATCCATCACGCTACAACTCGTGATTATATTTAAGTAGCAACAAATGTCTACTCTTCTAAGTTCCATGTGTTATAATGCAAGGTCAAAGTACCGCTGTACGGATGCGATTGCTATGCTTATGCCCTTTTGGCTTCTGGGTTCGTGGATCTTGTTATTGAATCTGGCCTTAAGGTGAGAGAACCTCGGATTTTATTTTTCTTATAAAATGAAATGTGTGGCAGTACTCGTAGAAAATTGTCTTTGATTGTTGTAAGCAAATCATTTAGCGTTGATTGATTTTATTGAATTGGGGCATTCACAGAGGGAGGTTGGGACGGAAGGAGGGAGGGAGCCTATGATCATTTGGTTTCCCTTAATGTCACATGTCTGATTATGGATTTTTTTTTTAAAATCTTTTTCCAGCCTTATGATTTCCTTTCGCTGATACCGGTGATAGAAGGTGCTGGGGGATTGCTAACTGATTGGAAAGGACATGAGCTTTTTTGGGAGGCATCTCCAGGTTCACTTGCAACAAGTATAGTTACTTTCTCTGTAGAAAATAATTAACAAGAATTAAACTTCTGGGAGTGATTGGCTGTCTGCCAAGACTGTAGTCCTTGTCTTGCTATAGTGGAAGGTGTGGGACTCGCTTGAAAACTGATCAGTGGCCATAGATGGTGAGAACTTCAGTTCTTGCGGACAACTAAACCAATCCTCTTAAGCTTCTGAAATGCCTCGTGTTAGTTTCTACTTTCATGACATAAAGAGATACACTACGTTTGGATGCATGTCTGACAAGTTTAGGTTCTGCTTGCGTGGAGAAATCCAAAATTATTTTGGATTGCCATAGGGACTGACAATATGGTGCCTGTGTCTCCGTGTCATTGTTTTGTCATTTTGTAGGAAAGAGCCCCTGGAAACTAGATGCTTTTCATTTTGGCTTCTCAGTTCTCACTACCATGGTTAAAATACTCGATGACTTGGATCAACGCATTCGGTCCTGAGTCGAGTTTGGAGTCATGGCTTGTGGTATCGAACCGGATCAGTTCTTACTGAGTCTGAGTCGACTCGTACAAGTCACACGTACTCGTCTGAGTCTTAAAACCATGGTTACTACTAATTGGAATCCAAAAGGAGTTTTGATTCTCTTTACAAATAGGCTTTTACATTGCTTCCAATACAATTTACATGAGCATAATCCCATGTAATTACTACAGCTTAAAATGTTCCATGTTTAGGTTTCAACGTTGTGGCAGCGGGAGATGCTGAGATTCACCAACAGGCTTTGGATTTGCTACAATGGAAGTAAGATGAATCTTCTCAACTGATACGAAACATGAAAGGTAGAGTTTCAAGTCTGCTTGTAAAAATGCATGTCCTGATCTGATATCTTTTGGGTGGAAATGCTTGTGAGTGCTTGTTTAGAAATGAAGCAAAATCATTTCTATTCTCTTGGGAGAACTAATTTGAATAGGGTGAAACGAAAACCTTGGAAATGGAAAATCCCATGGAATCCTTAAATGTGGAAAATGACATCAGGAGGGGAGGAAAAGGATTCCCTTGTCGCTGTTTTGTGCCATCATTTTCAATAAAAATGTTAAAAGGTCAACAGTCAAACAACAAGACTCTCTTGTAACCATGGTCCATGGAGTTTGTTTTTGAGGAAAAGCTAGGAAAAGGAAATTGATTGTATTTCTTTTTTGGTTTTTCAGACAGAAGAAGCTGTCACATCAGGGGAATTTGTTTTCTTGTCCACAGTTGTCCATGGTCAAGGGGGACAAGGATTGGGTACTGCCCTTGCCTGTAGCAAAGTTGGTTTGGGCACGACGTGGTGAAATTTGATTGGATGGCAGGCCGTTGTCAGATATGGGGGCTTGGTCGAGCATGTACTCAACTGAACAACTTTCAAACATGCTTTGCATGGTGCCCATCTCTGATGGCGGCCTGCCGTCCAATCAAATCTCACCATGTCGTGCCTATACCGACTTAGGTACAGCAGGGGCAGTACCCAATCTGCGTCCGATCAATGGAGGGAGAAGCAATTGAGCAAAACTAAATTACAGTCTTGGCATGCCCTAACCCTAATTTTCTGTTTAGAAGTGTGCTCAAACTGCTTTTCGGGTGGAAAATGTTTCAAAGACAAATAATGCATGGACTGCAGGTTCTGACTCTCATCATGTAGGAGAGACTTCAATAGGGAATTGGACATTGACGGAAATCTGTTCTCCGCAACCATGATTCCAAGGCACTCAAACAATTTCAGACAAAGGACCAAACATTCATATGCAAACCTAAGGTCAATTTAGCCAAATCTCAGGATAGTTGTCCCAATTCTTGAAATTTGGTTCAACGCTGGAAAATGGAGCACATGCTGTAAATGATTGGACCATACCAACTAACGGCTCTTGGAACCTGTGGTTCAATGACAAATCTGACATCTGTATGATGTCTATGGATGAAGATCTACATGTATCTGAAATGATCCTAACATTCACTGCTGAGAGGGGAAAACTAACATGCAGTTCCCTTACGGTATGCATAGTAAACATGCCTGGTGATTGGGACAGTAGGGCTGTATGGATGGGCCATACACCACAAAATTGCTGCGATCAGACAAACTATCAACCATCCAGTTGTGAGGTTTGCTGGTTCAATGTTGTCCACTGCTCAAACAGTTAATTTTGTGTGCAAACTTTAGTTGCAGATGCCTGACCATCCTGTCTCCTTTCCTTTCGGGATGCCCTATATAGGTTGTGATCCACCAGAGCAACAGTCCTGATCACTAGACGTGTTTGCTGCATGTACCCCATATGGGCCTGTATGTCTGGCCCAATTCAACATTTTGGAGTCTTCAAGGCCCTGGTCTGTCCCATTGAGGTATCTAGCTAGAACCTTTATGCCTAGGGTGTATGTTCATATTCCTCTTGCTGAAAACACAACTTTTTCTATTGTGTTTTGGTGAGGGATGACCTCTAGCAAGCTGGTGATGACCATCCTGATCATTTTAAGTGATTCAGCGCTCCGAATTGAGTTGCGACTTGCTCAAGTTGGGGTTGAATCGGCCTGACTTGCCCAAGCCAGGCTCAATTGGGATGGCTAGCCTGAGTTGGGCATGACTCGAACTGGATCAGGTCCGATATCTGAGTTGATTCGGACAATTATCATGGGACTTGGCATGACTTAAAGCCATGATCCTGATAGGAACCAGGGTCTACCTGAGACGCAGTGCGTAGTTGGCAAGTTGGTCCTGAAGGTATGTGATGTTAAATAGCTTGACCTCCTTTGGTACACTGCAATTTGTATTCTTTACCTCGTATTCTTCTCGTAGGAACTACAGGATCCTTAACCTGAGATTTTGCACGGTATGCTTGGTTTATCAGCTCTGTTCATAGACTATTGGTTTCTTGTGCCCCACTGTGGTGGACCTCGCCCCAAAATCTCCTCTGTTAGAAAATCATAGCCTTTTGTTTCTGGACTGCAAGCAAACGGTTAAGACGGCAAGTACAGAAAGTCCTCTTTCAGCCACAACATTGGTGGCTGTGATTTTCCAATCTGAGAGATTTTTGAGGAATGGTCCACCTGCAGTAGAACAACGAAACAATGGTCAGGATAACGGAAATATTGGAATCCTCTTGTCCAAATTGAAAACCAAGGGTGCTATTATTCCTCTTTTCTCTTTTGGTGTTCATGTTTGCCGTGTTTATGGTTCCTGATCAACCCTGCCCCTAAGTATTTCATAGGAACTAACAGGATTTATGGGACTTCGGTTTTTATTATTCTCTGCTAGTAATTCTCCTTTTTAATGAAAATAAAGGGTTGGTTCGTAATTTTTGCTTTGTTTTTATATTCCCCTAGAATTCGTTTCTTAGCTTCTCCTCAAAAAACGTGCCTTAGATTTAATTGGGAAATGAAAAACCAGAGGAATTAAAATAGAGTTTTATACTTTTCACTGGTTTTTCTAAGAAATCCGGCCCATGAACCAAGCAAAATATGTAACAATACCTGGAGAAATACCTGGTCAAATTATCATTCCCAAGAGCCAGCACATTGAAATTTCTAGACATGACCAATGTTGTCAAAAGCGATTGCATAATACCATCAATATGGCATATGCGATTGTCGCATATGCCATATGGATGTTATGCCATCGTATATCGCATAAAGCGATCCCATATGCGATTGCATAATTGCATATGCCATCGCATACTTTTCATTCTTTTCAATAAGCGATTAGGTATAAGTGATTGCACAGGGTCGCTTATGCCATTTGACAACATTGGATATGACATGTATGTTCCATAATCTATCTTATGTTTTTGCAGCTGGCCCCACCATGGATTGGCCATGGCCTAAGTTTTGCGTTGATTGAAAAAACACACTAGTGATGTTGGTCTACCATATGAGCCTAAACAGCTTTGATGGCTCATGACTTCCCCCCCCCCCCCCCCCCCCCCCAACAAAAAAAAAATTGTTTGTGGCTTTTCTGCTGAACACATGGCTATAGTTGTAAGTAGCATAACACAGTAGTTACGGTAAGCATATAACAATAATAGTCTCATGTTGCCTTTTGGAATTTGAACTGCTCACTAATTTACTTTTAGCCACCCATTTCGTGACTATCAATTGGATGGCTAGGATGGTAACGCTAGGGGGGTGTGGAATGTGCAAAGCACACGGATAGAGGAAGGAGAGAAGGGATTTAGTGGAGAGATTGAAGGAATCTTAGGCGTAGGTTGCCAAGTAGCCATGTCATCCAAATAACCAAAATTCTCTTATCATTAGTTTAGATTCCTTCCTATATCTTTTAGATATTTGGAAAGTTTGTGTCCTTGGAAAACTATATCTTTAGTGTGCCTAACACTTTTAATTTTATAATCTAGAATACATGAATGCCCAATGACAGGATGACGAGTCAACGTCATTTTATAACGGTGGTGAACTATCACAGAAGAGTTGCCCAAGGCAAGCATGCTCGTCTGAATAACATATTAAAAAGCAGAAATGTTGATGGCAGTGTCCGGTTATTCTCCCACATTTATAAAGAAAAAATTACATTGATTTGATTAAGCTGATTTGGTGAACCTTTGTTAGATGTTAATGCCGAAAGGAGCCAATGGTCTAAACCATAGTTTAAAAACCCGAAAATTGCACTCGACTCTACTAGATTTCCAACTGGAATAGGTCGACTTGAAGACTGGACCCAGTCTTTATTTGACTTGACTTGATATATTTTTAACACATCTTAAAAAAAAAGTATATTAATAATTAAAAGTATTAGCAGTGGTTTGAGGTGAGCATTAAACTTTTTAGTTTCCAAGATACTCAACTCGAAGTCTTTCTGAGTCGAGTTGACTTGTCTAAATTTCGAGTTGAGTCACTGAGTTTTGGACCTATTGTCCAAACACCAGAAGAAGAAAGTTTTTAAATCAGAGATTAGAACTGTTCAATCATTTACGTTTGCAACGATGCTTTATCTATAATGGATCATATAATTTTGGACAGCTTGAATTGAATTGATTTCCCTTTTTAAAGAGTATAAACACAAAACTAGAACTAAGAAGAGGTGCTTTAGAATCTAAAGGGATGAGTGGCAAGATGATGAAGGATGGAATTAGAAACGAATGCATTCAAGACAACTTAGGAGTAGCATTAATAGGTAATAGGATGAAGTAGTGTCTCACCTGCTAGCCTAGCTGGAAGATGCCTAGGCATTTCAACAGCAGGTCTCAGGTTTGAGTGCGAAGGAGACACACTAACCCCACTGGTGGGTGGGTGAATCATGTGACTAACCGTGTGGGTGCATTGCATAGCTAACAGGGTGGCAGCGTTGCATGACTAACACACAAAAAAAAAAAGGTTAATCACACGATGCACCCACCCACCGATGAGGTTAATGTCTCCTTAGCACTCAAACCTAAGACCTGCTGTTGAAACGCCTATGCGTCTTCCAGCTCGGCTAGTAGGCGATACACAACTGCGAGAGCTTTTAGGTATGCTCAGATTGCTTTCTAATGCAACGAGAACTTTGACGAATGTGCTGATTGCTCCTGATTCAAGGACTAGCGATTTGGATAATTCTCTGGTTGAAAGTTCTCATCGCACTATTGTCGCTTCTCTTTGGCTATTTGTTCGTCCTTCTTCTCTGTTTCCGTCCTCCCTTTGCCCATCAACGATTGTGAGAATTTATAGACGAAAACTATCATTTGTCGGCAATTGTAGGCTCAAGGTGTCATAATGATTGCAGGGTAGGGCATCAGGCACAGTTCAGTGAAGCGGTTATTTCAACAACTGCTAGAGAAGCGGTCACTAGGGTGATGGGTGCAACTAGAACCGGTGAACCAGTGGTTCTCAAAGAACCACTGGTCACTTTTTTCAAGAGTGGGGTGTCCACACCCACATGTGCCACCATATATCTTCAAGTGTCTACATGTGTCAAATGTGCAAGTGTAAGGTGGGTGTCACATGTGCCATCATACAACTTGAAGTACCCTTTGTGCAATTTCATACCTCCTAAATCTTGCTGTGGATGGACAACATGGATAAGACATATATTTGGTTTTTTTTTTTTTTTACACATGCACTCACACCCCATGCACACCCACACTCGAGAGCAGAAACAATGATGAATGTCCATTATAGACATTTTGTGAGCCACAAAAATTTTCGATTTAGCTGATCTTTATATTTTCCCTTCATCCATATCTTCTTGATATTATCAAGAGGTTGGATTGCAAATAAACATCAATGAAACCTTATGATGGGCTCTTTCTAATTTTTAATGGTGAGGCACTCAATCACCACCCTTTCTCGGAAAGGGTAACATCCACTAAGGGCCTGTTTGGTTGGCATCTGGAAACCCGTTTCCTGCTTAAAATCTGGATTTCAGCAGAATTCAATTTTAACTGGGGTGTTTGGTGGCAAGTTCCAGCCAAAGAGGATTTTGTCTGGAAACCTAAATTGAGTGGAACCAGGGTTAGTGGAAATGGTGTGGGCGACCATTTCTACAGAAGGAAAAAGAGGCGGAAGTGTGCGCACCACCTCCATGTATGAGTTGTACGTCTATGTTGTATATGTTTTATATCTCCACGGTCCATTAGTTTTGAAATCTCAATTAAGGGCATTGGACAAAAAATGAGGCAGATCTAAATCTCAAGTGGGCCACACACAGGAAAACAGTGTTGATTGAACGTACATCATTAAAAACTTCATAGGGCCCACTGTAATGTTTATTTGCCATCCAACCTGGCCATTTGTCTTGCGGGACTATAATAGGCTAGAGGTAAGGTTCTCAGGTGGATCCGAAGCTCAAGTGGGCCATGCCACAAGCAACGGTTGGAACACAATCTGGATTGCCTGTTTTCAACCAAACAGCGAGTTACGGATGAAACCTGGCTTTAAAGCTGCACATGAGCCAAGCTAGCTCGAAAAGCTCTCTCGGTTGGCTCGTTTAAGCTCGGCTTGGCTCGGCTCGTAGGCCAGTTCGATCAAGCTCAAGCTCGTTTTTGAAAGCTCGTTCAAAAACAAGCCAAGCTTGAGCACGAGTGAGCTTGGCTCGAAGCTCGATGCTCGAATAAAGCTCGACGCTTGCATAAAGCTCAGCTCGGCTTGAGCTCAATATATATATATATATATATATATATATATATATATATATATATATATATAACCTAACCTTAATACCCCACCCGATTCTTTTCTTTTCTTTTCATTTTTACTCCCACCCGACCCCACATAGCCCGCTGCGCCCTTGCCCGGCTGTCCCTCTCCCTCTTTTCCTCCCTCTATTTTTAAAATCTCTCTCTCTCTCTCTCTCTCTCTCTCTCTCTCTCTCTGGTTTCTTCGTTCTGGCTTCCTCTCCGCACTGCATTCGGCATCAGACGCCCGACAATGAACGTCGGACCACACCGCACCTTCAAGCCTACCTCGGTGAGCATCTACCACTACCGGGTAGGCTTTTTGTGTTTTTTTTTTTTTTTCCTTATTCGTGATTTATTTTGTTTGAATTTGAAAATACCCTAATTTTTGGGGGTTTCGAGTCGGAAGATTGGGATTGGGTCAGCTGGTTGGGTCGGGTCAGCGAGTTGGGTTAGTTGGGGTTAGTGGGTTGGGTTGGGTTGGGTTGGGTCGGGTCAGCGGATTGGGTAAATGGGTTGGGTCAGTTGGGGTCAATGGGTTGGGTTGAGCAGGTTAGTGGGCCGGCCGGGTAGAGTTTGGTTGGGTCAGTGGGTTAGGTGAGTTGGGGTTATACACTCCTATAAAAAGAAAAGAAGAAGAAGAAGAAGAAGATAAAGCTCGGCTTGGCTTGGCTTGAACAAAGCTCTATGCTCAAGCCAAGCCAAGCTTAAGTTTTGTAAAGCTCAGCTCATGTGCAGCTCTACTTGGGTTCCACTCTAGTTTATGCAATTTTAGATTGCAGCAGTGGAATCTAGATTTTATCCGGAATATAGGTTCTGCAACCAAACGGGCCCTAAGTTGTTGCCAGGGTAACACCTAATCCGCTCTCCGCACCCTAAACTACAGTTGGCTTTTTCATACTGCAATGGGACTTGAACCCGTGACTTCATGTTGAAACTCTTTGTGAGTAGACCACTGAGGTTGAGTGCGGCACATGCAGGCACTATGAGTGGCCACGATGATGTACGGGTTTTATCCACACCATTCGTCCATTTTGCTACATCATTTTAGCCAAACAATGAGGCAGATCCAAGGCTCAAACGAACCGCAGTGTGGGAATTGAATGCCCACCGTTGAAAACTTTTTGGGGGTCATAGATGTTTTGGATCAACCTGATATTTGCATTTTCCCTTTATCCAGGTCTATGTGACCTTATATACAGGTTGGATGGCAAACAAACACTGCGGTGGGCCTCAGGAAGGTTTCAACAATGGGCGTGATTATCATTGCTGCTGCCCGTGAGAGCTTGGACAGGCGGTGGGTAGTATCCACCGCCTGTCCGTGAGAGCTTGGACAGGCGGTGGGTAGTATCCAATTCACGTCCAGGAGATGGGCTCATCACAACCTTGTTTAGATAGTGTTTGGTCACCCAGCAATACGTGTTTCCCTTGCTGACTGAAAGGACGCGGATTCCTTGTATCCGGACACCACGAAGGTAGATCTGTCCCTTTGGGGCCTACGGTGATGTATGTTTTTATATCCTTGCCGTCCATCCGTTTTGCAAGCTCATTTCAATGCATGAGCCAAAAAAACGAAGCAGATTCAAATCTCAAGTGGACCACACTACAGGAAACCGTTTTGATTGAACGCCTACCATTAAAAACTGATTGGGGCCACAAGAGTTTTGGATCAAGCTGATTTTTTGGTCTTCCCTTCGTCCACGTCTGTGGGAACCTTATCAACAGATTGGATGTCAAATAAACATCAGCGTGTGCCTTAGAAAGTTTTTAATGGTGGGCGTTTAATCACCACATTTTCCTGTTGTGTGGTCCACCTGAGATTTTGATCTGCTTCATTTTTTAGCTCATGCCCTAAAATAAGCTGCAAAAACGGATGGACAGCGTGGATATACATACATCACGGTGGGCCCCACAGTCACGGATCCACCGAGCTCCCCCAATGGGCTTACCAACTTCTCTTATATCAGGCACGTGCGCCACGCGTAATGCCTCACAAGGAACGTGAGGAAAATTCCTCACTACCAACTGTTCCAAGTCAGCATTGCGGTCAACCGGAGGAAGCTTCTTTGCTAAGGTAAAGATAGAGAGTCGCGTGTGTGAGGAAAAAACAGTGGACCTCGCAGCATCACTATTCACGCAAGCACGCGGTACGGTCCAGTAGAAAAAAAGGGCTGATCCACTCCGATGTGTGGGTCCCACCGCGTACAAGAGTAACTAAACAAGGTAGACATGAGTGCAGCAGATAATTCTCTACCCTTTCTTAACTTGTGGTATCTGATCCACCATAGGCCGTACACGTGGCACGCCTACATGTCAATCCACACTCTCCGAATGGTGGGTCCCATGTGGATCGAAGTGGACCGACATCCCAACCGATCAAAGACGATTACCACTAGTCCAATGGTTGAAAATGGAATGATCATAGGTCCAAATGCATCGTGGGAGATCACACGGTTCAGAACTTCTTGTCAGTGCGAATTTTGGACTACGATCGTTTCGTGAAGTCCGGATCGCTCATTTATGCACGTGTACGGTGGATAAGACACCAGGGCTTCTAAAGGGGACGGACTTTACCGAGGAAACTTTAATACTCCGGCGGACTATGATCACTGATACGCATGCGTGCTTAGAAATTTCCCACGTGTCATACAAGTAAGGGGCGCGACTTGGGTGAGACCCCCGAACCAGCGATGTGGGTGGGACCCTGAACCTAGGCCCCACCTGGATGTATTCCTTGTAGATCCATGCCGTCCATATGTTTCTTAATATTATTTTAGGCTGCAGTACCAAAAATGAAATAGATGAAAATTTTAGGTGGGACCACACTCCAAGAAACAGTTATCATTCAAGTGTGACCATTAAAATCTTCCTGGAATCAACCTAATGTTTATTGACCATCAATCTGTTGATAAGGTCATGTAGACAGGGATGAAAGGAAAAAACAAATATCAGGTTGATAGAAAACTTTTGTGGCTCACAAAAGGTTTTTACTGGTCATTAACTAGTTTTTCTTAGGTTGTAGACCACCAAAAATTTTCATCTTCCTCCCTTTTGTTACTGCATCCTAAAATAATATTAAGAAACATATGGACAGCATGGATCTACAAGGAATACATCCAGGTGGGCCGTAGGTTCAGGGTCCCACCCACATCGCTGGTTCTGGGGTCTCACCCAAGTCTCGCCCGCCCGTAAGTAACTCAAATTCGTCCCAACCTGGGTCCAGCTCAGATGTATCATGAACCAAAAAATTAATGAATATCCGGTCGGTGGATATTTACTGGACGGTTAAAAAATGAAAATATCCATTTATCGAATCAGATTTTATGATTGTTCAATAGATTGCAGAATCCAATCGGTCTACTCTGGGTGAATGTATGCCGAGTGTAGAATTTCTGAGTGCCTGCGTATCAAGTTTCGTAGTCTGCCAGAGTATCAAAACACTCCCACAAGGGCAATGAATTTCCTATTGTAATGATAGGAAGGTGAGCAAAAATCAAAGGCAGCTTCTGTTTCCGAAGAAAAAGGTTCATATTTCCTTTTTAACGATTATTATCGTCTTCGCGGAGAAAACGGGAAAGGGTTTTTCTCGCGAGGTTTTCTAGGGTTTTTTTCTACGCTCAGAGGGCTTTCGATCTTCCTCCATTCAGTTTATCTTACAGGTATCTCTCTCTTCGATTCCTTAAAGTGAATTTCGCTTCTAGATCTCGATTTTTTTTTTCGAAAAATTTCTTTTTAAAGATGGAGATTTGCAAGCAGAATTATCTCATATGTATGTTTTTGTCTTTTTTTTTGTTTTGAAAAACTGGAATTCCTGTTCAATTTTCGTTTTTTCCCCTTTTTTTATTTTTTATTTCACGGCAAAGGATTGAAATTCTGTGTGAAATTTGTTCTTCTTTGTTGTAATTTGTTGAACGCCGATTCTTGTTTGGAAGATTGTCGAGGAATTTTCTACGTGCATGATTTTTCTACCGTAGTTGTAAGCTGGTAACCCCCAATTGAATAAAGACTAATCTAAGGGGCAACAGTGAGTTGGGGCCAGGCCACTTCATGATCTGAACCATCCATTCTGTAGGCTCCACCATGTGTGGACAATGAGTTGTTGTCTATTGTCAATTGATGGTGGATCCTGGCCAGGTCAGCTTCATGATCTGGACCATCCATTCTGTAGGCCCCACTATGCATTGACAATGAGTTGTTGTCTATGGTCAATTGATGGTGGATCCTACGGCATGGGCCTGCGGCAGTACCTGATATGGGTTCACTGTTCGCTTTCTGCACCTGCAACATTCTTAAGAAGAATAGGAAGATTACAACTGATGGTGCTTTGTTCAATCCTCATGAGCGGTGGACACTCAAGAGTCATGAATATCTAATGGCTTAATTCAAATCCAAGATGCAAATGTCAGGATCATCAATGAAGCATGATTATAAGACCATAGCTTCTACATGGTAGTAATGATTAAAAAAGAAAGCAATGCTTAGGTTAATCTAAGGATGCACTCTGGGGGTGGACAACGGCCTCTGTACCGTACTGTGATACAGGGCACTGTAATCCATCAAAACCTTGTGAATTATATGGGTTGGTAAGAGCTTCATCACTTTCATGCTGCTTTAATTAACCATGCTCATTAAGTTCAAATTTTCAGATCCTTTCGAGTCCACTTGAGTAATTTGGACAATTTTTTACTGCCAATTTTTTGTAACACCTAATGATGAGCATTGCTATGCCCAAATGCCTTTGCAATAAAGCTCATGTACACACCGTAAATGTGTCAGCATGGCACAATAGGTCCGAGGTCCAATCCATCCATCAGAATGAAACCACTGTATCAATGCCCTAGCCCCAGAAACAGGTTGATTCAGGTGGGCCACAGTGTACAAAACAAATGTATGGCTCTGAAAAACTTGGCTAAAGTTCTCTAAACCAGCCACCTGTTTCCAATATTGGGGCCTACATGGTGAATGAACTGGATTTTTTTCACGCACTGTCAGACCAACTCGATGGATGGATTGGATCTTGAACTTATGTGTCCTGCTGGCATATGTGTGGCGTGTACATGAGCTTCAAAGCTCCACATTTAATAATATTTAAAATATAACAATGTAAATATTGCCAAGTCTTGGTGCGTTGAGTTGTGTTTTTTTGGAGCTCCAACTGAGCTGTGACCAAAATCGAGTTTCTGTCGGATCTTGAAGAAATCTGATTAAGTCAAGTTGATTCATCCAAATCAGTTGTGTCTATTATTATTATTTTTTCAACCTTTTAAACTGTTTTGAACCTATTATGGAAGATGTTTCTTCACAAGGTTTTAGTTTTCTGTTAAAAATAGGAAAAGTTCTTTTAGTTGACAAAACAAGGAATAATCTTTTATTTATAACATATTGCTCAATGCAATGCATTACTTATCTAGTGTCCTGAATTTCTTTTAAAAGGTATCTGTAGTTTTCATATCATATCGAGCCTGGAGTGTCTGTCATTCTGAAGGAAAATCTTGGAATTTTAATGAACTAGTGTGACAGGGACACTCATTTAAACATTTATTGCGTCATCCATGCATGTTAGACAGATGCCAACCTGGTTGGTAGAAAACTTGATTCTTTTCTTCTTGTTTTGCGTATTATTTGTATTTCTATGTAACATCAATGCAATAGTATTTTCCTAGATAAAACTTATTGTTTCTTATTTCACTGTGAACTAATACTTGTAGTGGTTGGCTCAGATGCGTCTTGAAACTGTACCAGTTTCAGTCTTGCCCGAACAGACTATAATGTAATCTAGATGACTGTTATGGCTAATGAGAAAAAGATGAGAGCGCATAACTCCCCTGGCGGAGTTTATAATGTAATCCAGACCAAAAAGGGGGGAAAATCATAGTCGTCTTTTATTGTTATCAAGAAAGTAAGATATCATGTCATCTTTTAAAGTATTTCAAGATGCCTTTTTTGACACTTAATGTCCATGTTTGACACGATAATCCATGCCATGTGTAAGTTTCATGGGTTCAATCGAAAGCATGTCGGCTAATTTTCATTTGTTAAAAACTTAAATATAATGTTGATGTCCTGACTGTCTTGTTTGAATCAATAAATCTGGAAGGCTCTAAACGCTTATGCATGTTTTCTATAATAAGTGTTCCAATTATCTGTGATATTATCAATAATATTGCTGATAATTTCAGTATCGCTGGTTCAGCAATATCTAAGCCCCAAGTAAATAGAAAAATTCGAGATTAACGCTGATATTTTCAATAATATTGGTGATTTCTGGCGATAATATCGATATCGCTGATATTTTCGCTCGACCCTATTATATTTTTTCCTTGGTGTTGGTGATACTAACGATATTGTTGCCGATATCAAGGATACCTGGAAATTCATGAGAAACTCCCCCAAAATTCAAAAATTTCATCATTTTTTATAGGATTTTTTTTGGGGAATTTCTTCGTGATTTTGACAACTCTGTGTATGTTTTAGTACTTGCATTGTATGGTATTCGAATGATATACTCATTTTTATCATAATTGCAATGGTTTTTTCCTACAGCACATTGTTTAGGGTCCTATTAAATGCAAACTTATTATGGATATATATATTTTTTTTTTGGAGGGGGGGGCAATATTTTGGTTCCTAAATGTGTTGACATTGTGTCTTTCAACAAGTCCTGAAGTTTCACTAAAAATATCCACCTTTTTTCTGATGTTTCCTTAGTCAATGACATGATGTGCCGTAAAGAGCGTTACGGGGTGTAAAGGCCATTATCACATGATGTGCCGTAAAAACTATTACGGGGTGTAAAGGCCGTTACGTAAAGGTAACGGTGGCAACTGTTACACGTTACGGGGTTGTAATGGTCGTAACAGCCATTATGGAAAAAAATGACTTGTAATCGCCGTTAACAGCCTGTTACGTCATATGTAAAGGCTATAACAGCCCCATAATGGTTTGTTGTGGGGCAGATACAGGTTTTTCATACCTTTTTTTTGGTAACGTTATGGGGCAGATACAGGTTTTTTGGGGTTTTTTTTCCAATAAAAAAGAGACTGTAACGGCCGTTACTGGGGGCTATAACAACCGTCACGACCCATATTGTAAAGGTAAAGGTGGTGGCCGTTACGGCCACCATTACCGTTATGGAATACCTTGGTCAGTGATGTTTTCCAGGTATCGGTGATAACAATGCATGTTTTTGTATCCCTAGTCTTCAATATGTGACATACTCTGAGCATTGGTAATAAGTAATCACGCAATCCTCGAGGGCATGAAAAATTAATAAAATAAACTGCATGTGGTCATTTTATTTTGCTGTTTTGTTGACTTAATGAGGCAACTTATGTTTTATTCCTGTTTCCTTGATCACAGAAGAACCTGGTAATAATGTGCCAATTATGAAATATATCTAGTGGCTGTAGTTTAGTGGTGAAAATTCCACGTTGTGACTGTGGAGACCTGGGATCGAATCCCAGCAGCCACTCTTCCCTTCCAGTTTTATAAAAGGAAAGGGAATACAAACTAATCAATATGAATATGATTCTATATAATTATTCATTGTATCTTTTGAAAAAGAAGAAGTCATTTTCAGGTATTTTTCTATGGTTTGGGCGTCCATTTTGAACAGGAAACGCCTGTGAGGTTGTTGTCAAAACAC
The DNA here is from genome assembly GCA_003013855.2 of Liriodendron chinense. Classification (NCBI taxonomy): domain Eukaryota; kingdom Viridiplantae; phylum Streptophyta; class Magnoliopsida; order Magnoliales; family Magnoliaceae; genus Liriodendron; species Liriodendron chinense. The sequence continues at coordinate 1,789,430 of PVNU02000815.1, read as the reverse complement.
GGTGAATTTTTTTTTTTGTCTTTGAAACTCTACCCCTGGTAGTTCAAATTGTCTGGAAAATCTACATGATAGAGTGAATGTGCGAGAAACTACATCAAAATTACTGCAGGCAGTCTGTGCCAGGAAGTTTCACACCCCAAGGCAATCATGATAAGGTACATAAAATTACCTATAATTTTCATGTAAACCCTTTCCATATTATTCTCCTTGTGTAGTGCACATAGCAATTGAAGTTCTTGCTCTTCAATGTTGTGATCCTTCCGAGGATCAGGAGAAATGAAGGATAGAATTTCTCCCACTAACCGGCTGTGAATGTGATGCTTTTCTGTCTCTTGTTTTTGCCATTTTCAAAACTGAACTTCTGTGTCATGTTGTAACAATGCCGTACTTTTACTTGGGGTATAATGAGTTGCTATGTCTTGAAGTTACAATTCTTTTTGCATTTCTTTTGCAGGAAGTTGGTAGCTGCCTGGCAACAGCTGATAAAGACGCATGTGATTTACAAGGAGGGACAAGCTGATTCAATAAATATATTTATATTTTCTATTGAAATCAGAAGACGGCAATGGCAGGACAGCTACCCAGGGATCATTCTCTGCATGGGATGGTAAGAGAAGGAGCTTACAGCATTTTCCCTGACATGGCAGAAGATTCTCAGTGCCTGGGACCTAGCTGGTATTTTAGCAGAAAGCAAATTGAAGATCATTCCCCATCTAGAAAAGATGGAATTGATTTCAAGAAAGAGACTCAACTGCGGAATTTATACTGTTCATTTCTTCAGGACCTGGGCAAGAGGCTCAAAGTGTACGTACTTTCCTGTTTAGTTCTTTTTCAGCTTAATATGTAAGTGAGGGAAACTTTTCAGTAACTCAAATTATCTAAGATTTTTATATGAGTTTCTCCATTTACCTTGCAATGGCGCTGTCATTAAAAATTTCCACTGCTGTTTGAAGTATTTTTCTTGTTCGTTTTTCTATGGATATTTTGATGCATCTATATCTGCGTTGCATAATTTGCTATTCATGACTGATAAAGTGACTTATGCTTTTAAAGGCTTGTCTATCATTTTCTTGTGCATTTCATCTTCATCACTTCTGGCAAACTTTGAAATTCTTGCAGGCCATCCAGTGATTAAAGTGGCATTATGATTTCTGACCTTTTGTATGCTCCCAAAATATGCATTGCCAAGGGGTTGTTTGGCATCATGGATTTTTGGCAGTTAGGAATTGGATTGTAGGATTTTCAATCTAACTCATGTTTGGCATCCCCCAAGACCTGGATTTCAGTTCCAACTAGGATTTAAAATTCTCAGAAGGGCCCCTCTTAAAATCCAAGAGAAAGGGGACTTACATATTACCCATCATCATAACGAGACGGTTTCGGGCCTGTTACAATCCGAAAATTTCAACACGAGCCATTATGACCCCGTACCATTTAACGGTCCGTGCTGTTACCATTATGTAAAATGCCATTATGTTACCATTTTTGTATCCCCTGGATATCAACAGAAGAAGGTTTTTACATAGGGGGTATATGATACTTAGGGTGCGTATGGCACTAGATACCTAGGCACTCAAGAAATTGTACATGTGTCATACATTAATTAAACTAAGTTGTGGAACCCATTGTCTCTAATTCACGGTCACAAGAACATTTTGGTTGAACAATCTTAAACCTCTGATTCTGGACACTTGATTGTTTCTATAGAACTGTTGGATATTTTTCATTTTTACTTGCGTGCAAGAAGTTATTCACCTGCTAATTGCTATCCACCTTTGCCTAATCATGTCTTCACCTACTTATACCTTTGTGGGGCCCACCCTGTTGTATGTATTCCTTTCAACCCATGCACTAAATGATTCCCACTATGATGATGGGATGCTGCCAAAATTAGGCTTGTCCAATCATTATTTGGGCCACACCATAAGAAACAATTAACAATCACCCAAAAAGAAATTTGGACTTTTGCTTGAATTATGATGTTAGTAGGCCCACTTTTGTGGGCCACTTGATGCTCTCATTTTTTGGGCCAAGGCTCAATACTAATGTTACATAAAACTTGAAACCCCCATGTTTTCCTTTCCGGATCTGGATTATGGGCCATTTGTGATCCAGATTGCTATTTTTAGGTACGCAAAATTATGTCTCTATATTCTTACTATGGATTAAGTTAATGCAAATTTATATTTACAATGTAGAGATTTATACTTTTATTTATTTAGTTATAATATAACACTAAGCATGTAAGGTCTATTAATAACATCCATAATTTCATATATAAATCTAATATGAGTTCATGTATAAGATTGTATTGCATATACAATGTGTGTATGGGAGTGACACACATGATCCCACCCTTAGCATTACCACATATTGGATGAAGAATTGTCCCGTGTGCTCGTTCCCCTTACCATGTACCAGAGCAACGCTTGATTGTCCTACATGTTGCACACGTATGACATGTTGGAATATTTGAGGCCATTGACCTCATAAAATTCATTATCTTATGAATATACATGGTGTAATTCCTAGATTCCACATATTGAAAATCCAGGTTGCCAAACACAATTTCTAGATTCCATGGGATTGAAAATCTAGGCTGCCAAGCACAATTTGATAAAATGAAAATCTCAGAAATTGAAAATCCCAGATTTGGATTCTTAGTGTTAAAATCCAAATCCAAGGTGCCAAACGTCCATCCCTAACCAAGATCTTCTTATGTCTCACAAAATTATCAAGTTGCTCTTTTATTGGTTGAATTAATTGAGAACTAGAACTTCACAAGTGTGCCAAATTTTATGAAGGTTCTCCGATATAAACATCCTCTTTTCTCTCCGTCCATAAACCTTACCTATCTTTAAAAGATCTCTTGTTTTGCTTTGTTTGGAGTAAGACATCCATGCGATATTACGTACAAAAGAAAATGATAAGTGATGCCTTGTTTGCAGGCCGCAGGTAACAATAGCAACAGCAATGATGATTTGCCATCGCTTCTACCTTCGCCAGTCTCATGCCAGGAATGAGTGGCAGGTAATCTTATATTTATTATTCTTACGTTGGCATGGAAACCTAATTTATTTGTGCCGAATTGGTGGGGTGAGTGTTAGAAAGTAATCATGTTGCAACCAGGCATTTAAGTGTTGATTGATTGCTTTTTTAAAGGCCACGATTTTTATTTGAAAAGAGGAAACACAAACAAAATGGCAAAACAGCAAGTGATCCTCTTGTAAACTGCTATGAGGCCAAGGAAAAGGGGAACAACAAAGGCAGCCATTGCCCCCAACAAAACACGAGCACTGACTTTGACGATCCCACACCCAAGACCAGCCACCACCCCCCCCCCCCCCCCCCCAAAGTTTCTTCTATTCTCTCCTTCACAGTTAAAGGATTGCTAAGAAGATTTTCCATAGGATCTCCAATCGACCTTGGACGGACCGCAACACCAATCCAACATTGCTTCTCCGATGGACTTAGAAAACCCAAATAGGTAAAGGAATGAGGAATAAATCTCTCCATGCATAGAGCAACAAATGAATAGATGATTAACATTTTACTCTCCCCTGTTCAAGAACACTTGTCAGGGATGTCAATGTTGTGTTTTTAAAATTATCCAACATTAGGATTTTATTAGTTGTTGCCACCTAAGAAAAAGCTTTAACTCTTTGTGGCACTAGAGCTGTCTAAACTTTAGCACGAGGAGGAGGAGAATAATTATCCACCCTCGGCAACAAATCCTACAGAATGTTCTTGCCGACGAATTGGCATTTGAAGTCCATCACCAACTTTTCCTGTCATCAGTCCAAAAGAGCAGTCCAGTTCGACCCTGAACCTCCACACAGCCATGTAAGGGGACCCAATTCTTCTTCGTAATGCTACCAATCTGGAGACCCCCATCTCTCACTTGCTTCTGGACCTCCTTTCAGTTCATAAAATGAAAGTTGTGCCCTGCCTTTCTCCCTTTTCACAAAAAGTTTCTTTGAAGTCGCTCAATTTTCACGGCCATCGTGGTTGGAATTATGAAATGCAAGTGATGATAGACTGTGAGATCAACTAGGGTGAAACCGAAGATGATTCTGCGAGGTACATTCCCTGACCTAAACATTCAATTTGATTCCAAATCCCAGCCTCTTCTAAGTGAATAGGAGGAAATCCAAATCAACATGGTCATTCGCCTTTTCCATGTCAATCTCACCCATGATTTCATCCTCACCCTTTTAGATCTAGAATCTATAATCTCATTAGCAACCAGAATACAATTCAGGATATGCTTTTCTTTAATAAAAGCACCTTGGGATGGGGAAATCTCCAAGCTCCATGCCTCATGCAATGTCATCAACAAAACCTTCGCCAGAATCTTATATATCCTACTCACCAGGCTGATAGGCTTGAAATAATAATATTTTACACTTCCTTAACTTTTGCAATAAGAGTGATAAATATAACATAGCATTTAAGCCCTACCTCAATTTTGATAATCATGAAAGTTAGAGAAGCTCACAATATCATCTTTATAATGTTTCAACTTCCAACAACTTGGGAAAAAAATAAACACGCCACAGAGATTTGAGCTTTGGCACTTTGTCCTTGAACATCTCAAAAACCACCGTTCCAACCTCCTCTTTGTCAAAGCTTCTTCAAGCTAATTGGCCATAGAGTTTGGAACTGACTTAAAAGATAAACCACTCAACAAGCTTCTTGTAATCTCTTCTTTGGATTACAACTGGGCATAGAGTTCAATAATTGCATACTTGATTTGGTCATGATCTTTGACAAATGAATTGTTGATGCATAGCTTATGAACTTGGATTCAAATTCTACCCTTTCCGTTCGACATCTTGTTGACGAAAGCTGTATTTTTGTCGGCTTCATTTAACTATGTTGGCCTAGATTTTTGTCTCGACAAAGCTTCCTCTTGTCGAAAAAACTATGCTTGCCTTCACTTTCTGCTTGTGTTTCCTCTTCCACATCTCTTTCTTCTTCTTACCTATAAGTGGATTTGGTCTGGCTTAAAAATTCTTCCTTCCTCGCTTAAACATCTGCAATAGTAAATAGTAATAATATTAGATTTGAGCTTACTCCATTCTTTAATATTCTTCTTGATCATATCCTACCCCCCTCTCACCTCACTTTTCCAGAACACCTTGCAATTAATTGAATGCCGGTGGTAAGGGTGGCAATGGGTTGGGTCGGGATCAGCCTGAGCTCGAGCTGTTTGCTAAACAAGCCAAGAATTCTGGTCCAAACCCGACCCATGATTCATTACCCGGAACCGTGACCCAACCCACTTAAAATTCATCAAGCCCAAGCCCAACCTGACACGACCATTTAATTGTATGAGGTCAGGCTCTAACGAACTGACCTGATCCGACATTACCCAACTCAGGTTTAAGAAGGGAAAATGGGGCTAAAAGGTAATGCCCATCCTGGACAGATTAGCAGATACATGCATGCATCTAAGTATCTAGACTCATTTCAGTTCAGTTAGTGTTCAACCCAAGGCATACATTTTCTCACCTATGCCTGACTCGCTACCCATTTCTCTTGGCTTAATCCCACCTCAAAAGCAGGTTAGGCCAATTGACCCATGGCTGACCCAACCCATTGTCACCCCTAACCAATGGTCTCGATTACTGGCATGGTTCTGAATGACGGTATCGGCCGCTGTATCAGCCCTGTGAAAAAATGATATGATACGGCGTCGTGTATCGAATTTGGGGCCGTATCGGTTTATATAGGCCCCTATTGGTCAGAAAATTTTTTTTGAAGAAAAAAAATATGAAAAAATATCGGAAAAATAGGAAAAATTCACGAATCTATTATTATTATTATTATTTTTGTGTTTTGACCATGTATTCAATGGTATATCGGATCATTCTTTCGATGAGAATGTTATTTGTTGAAGGTCAACTAAATGGGCCCTAATTGAACACAAATCAAACATGATTTGGTGAACAATGACCCATTACATTGGAAATACAACAAAAAGAAGATGAAAATATAAAAAAGAAAGTGAAGGTTTACTGTTCTTTTCAATTTTTCCCATAATGGTCCACTTTGCTTCGATTAGTTGAATCCCATTCAAATCATTTGTTTTGATTCCAAAATAGGTTTAGATCTAGCCTATAATGAGATTTTAATATTCTTTCATGGTTTAAATGAAAAGAAGAACAAGAAAATGAGTGAATTTTTGGGGAAAAAAAAAAAAAAAAAAATCAAATTTGGGGTTTTGTGGGCGCATTGGTCCATATCAACCTTGTATCGTCCGATATGGTCCAACTGATTGCGATACGGCCGATACAGCCCCGTATCGCGTATCGTATCGGGCCGATACGGATATGATACGGCTGTATTGGCCAATGCGATACCGATATTCATATCTATGATTACTGGACTTGGGCCCCAGTTGTCAAAATCGAAAACCTGTGTATATTGTGCTAAAATGAGGGCCACATTATATAATTCTTGTACAATTTGGTGACAACATATATTTTTCACATGATTGACCTGTTGCCATTTATATGCACCTTTGAGGGGCTTTCTTATGCCTTGCAGTCTGATCAAACTGTGCCTATTTTGCAGACCATTGCAACAGCTAGCATGTTTTTGTCAGGCAAGGTGGAAGAAACACCCCGTTTGCTGACGGATGTTGTAGTGGTAGCATATGAGACAATGTATAGAAGGGATCCTGCTGCTTCCCAGAGAATCAAACAAAAAGTACTTGCTACCTACTTACCATTTCTCTGCCTGCCTTGTGTCTTGCTTTGATGTGGAACTGACTGAATCTTGTGTTCCATGTGTAGGAAGTTTATGAGAAGCAAAAAGACCTACTCTTAACTGCTGAAAGACTGGTACTATCAGTAATTGGGTTCGATTTCAATATTCAACTTCCCTACAAACCGCTTGTTGCAGCTTTAAAGAAACTCAAGATTGACAGTGACATGTGCAAAGTGGCATGGAATTTTGTGAATGATTGGTATGCAGTCCATTTTTAATCACTAATTCTCTGCTTTAAATCTAATTAAGAGGTTCTTTTTTGCTTTGCCAACTTATTGTGGGTTATAAGTGTTTAAGCTTATGATTTTGCTTCTTTATCATCCTTGGAATCTGAAAAGGTTGTGGATGGGCATGTAGGCTGCGGACAACGTTGTGCCTGCAGTATAAACCCCATTACATTGCGGCGGGGTCCCTGTCCCTTGCTGCCAAGTATAGCCAAGTGAAGCTTCCGTCAGAGAACGGGATGATTTGGTGGCAGGAGTTCGATATTACACCAAGACAGTTGCAAGGTTTAAAACTCTTCCTCTATTTCATTGGGTTCAACAGTCATTTACTCCTTATTCTTGTACAAAAATGTGAAGCACTGCACATGGAGGTCTAAAAGTCATTGCATGGTTTTATGAAACTTGGCCAGCATGTGTTTCAAGATCAATTCCCACCTTCTCCATATGGGAAAGAAAATGGACATGACTTCGGTGAACAGGTTGCAGTGTGCACCGAGAGTTGGTACCGAGAGTTGGTGTGCGCATATACCTCCCACCTCCGAAGGTAGGTGAGCAGAAGTCCAGCATCCATGTCAACATTCATTATTCAAAGACCCATTTTGAAATGGTGTTGGGATTTCTGCACATCATTATTGGATGGTGGGAGATATGCTTGCACAGTGTGCACTCGAACTTTCCTAAAGAAAATTGTAATTTTTATGAAGAAATCAATACGTATTGCAAAAAAACTATAATTCAGAACACTTGGGTGAAAAACTTTTTGGGTGTATGTTTGGATGTTCAATGCACCACATTCAAATCACAAATGAGGTAGGAATGGGATCTATTCCTTATTTGTTAGCTGATTATTTGAGTTGGAAAAGTGGGAAAGAAGCTCGCTGCAGGTTCCATCTTCTATGCCACCTAGGTGTGCAACTTGAGTCGTGTTGGCTTGGGATTGGATCAACTGAACCTGACCCAAATAAATCAGTTAACCCAAGCCGTCCTACTATCTTTCATATTACTCAACCTACACTGACCCGAATTCATAAATTATGGTAGTGAAGCTTGATTCAAATCACTGATATGAAGATCCCACTGCAGATGACCCAGACTTCTAGTTTATTTTGGTTAGGTTAACTACTCGTATTGGGTAGGGCTGGCAACTGGTTAGGTCGACACACAAGCCAACCAATCCAACCTGCTTAAAAAAAAAAAAAGGTTTGGGTTGAGTTTATTGGGTTTTGGGTCATGCTCAGATCAGAAAAAAAAGTGGCACATTCAACTATGTACATTGGGCTTACCTTTGCCCAACCTCACCTGACACACATGCACGCATGCATGCACACAGAGGTAGGTGCACTCACATGATGTGTGCATCAGATCCCTCACACACGCACACACACAGGTAGCCAATGCTTGCCCACGCACATGGAGGTAGGCGTGCTCATGCGATGTGTGCATAAGATCCACCTCACCCATTAAATTGGCCCTTCAATGTTGGGCCTAGGGGCACAAAAAACTCTGTTGGAAACTCAGGTGGGCTACATCATAGGAATAGTTGGGAACCATTGATCATACCCAACCTACTAGAATGGTGGGACACACCAAAAATCAGGCTATTTCAAAACTTGGAGGGGCCTAACCATGTGAATTTAGAGGTTTTAGGCATGATATGACATCATTGCCTGTGTGGCGCACCTAATTTTTGGAATGGCCTGATTTTTGGGTTCTATGGTGAACATTTGGGGGGGGGGGGGGGGGGGGTGGCGCATCATTTGGGTCCATAATAGTCCAGTACCATAACATTTGGACCCCATAATCGCCCAGTACCACCACAAAACACATACACATGCATGCACTCACACAGCCATGCATGCACACACATGGGTGTTCACCTACCATGCACTAGGGTTCAAGTTTTCCCGATGCGTTTATAACTGGGTCAGTTTGGGCTTGCTCAATGGTTGGGCTCTGTCATTTCATCTCCGGTCTTAACCTGACCCGGACCTGACCATTTATTGATTTTCTTGCAGAGGTTATTAAGCAGATGCACGAATTATTGGAGCAGAACAAGAGAGCAGCAACTCCTTGTGCTCGTGGAAAGGTCACACGACCCCCAGTCGTAGCTGAAAAGGAAGCATCCAGTAGTCCAGATTCATGCGTTTTAAATGGGTCAGGCATTGCCACCACTTCAAACCACGTACTCGACAACGAGCCAGGAGGCCATAATCCTGCCTGTTCAATTAACCACGATGATCCTGGCAGCCTAGATCCATCCATCAATGATACCTGTGTCACTGGTAAGGAGCTTTTACAATGCCAGATGAGCGATTGTGGAAGTACACATAGCATCGTGGAAGATGGTGAGAGATTTAACGAGGGCGCGGATCAAGCAAGGATCGAGTCCAATTGCATCGCTGTCAGTAGCATTGTTTCCGTTTGCAAGGGTCTATCTGAATTGGACAAGGACAGGATCAAATCTAAATTGAAGAGAAATAGATGCGAAAGAGCTATGAATGGTAAGAAGGCAGCAGCTGTGGATGATGTCAACGATGGAGATGCTTGGATTGAAAGAGAGCTCGAAAATGGAATAATGCTCGGAGTTGAATACACAGAGAAGAGGCAAAGGCAGGTCAACGATGGAGATGCTTGGATTGAAAGAGAGCTCGAAAATGGAATAATGCTCGGAGTTGAATACACAGAGAAGAGGCAAAGGCAGGTCTGAGTTTTTGGATTTTTAACTGTACTAGTGGTATTTGGAATTCTTTTCTGCACCCTACATTATCCAAGGGAAAGCAAGCGGCTGAGGGAAAGCCCAGTTGGGCAGAAGAATAGACTTCCCAGAAATCGTCTAACAGTGGAAATGAACATCCAGAATGGATTTTTGATGTATGGGGTGATTCTGTTTACTTATCTACGATGATGACCAATTTATCATTGTTTTATTGTTGCTACTGTTATTAACATCATTTGCAATTGTTACATATACAATTGGTTTATTTTTAGTGCTGTAACTTGGAAAAGACAAGAAATTTTAACTGTTAGAGAGGTTAGTTTTATGGAACACTGGGCTGTGTGTGTTTGTGTGTGTGCGCGCGCGTGCGTGCGTGTGTTTTATGCAATTATGTTATTCATTGGGCACATTTGATGGAAGTTCTGGTTTTGTTCCCGAACTCGTTCATTCAGGAAGCACATGGGCCCTACAGTTGGCAGCTCCGCATTTGGTGTCGCCTAGCAGGAGCGCCCCTCTCAGTTCTGGAATTCAGAGCACCTTCTCCCCTTTGTATGCGTTTTCAGTAACTGGGGAGGGATTCCTAAATGAAGACAACTAAAGGCTAGAGTTGTCTGTGGGACCCACATGCTTCCTTTATTTATGAGTTCCTGAACCAAAAGGGAACTTGTCCGAAACAGGCCTTTTGCAAATACTGTAAATCTTAATCTGTTGTAATTTTGTGCTTTTTCTATAGGAAGATGGCTAGTCAGACTCTCACCCTCTCTACGTGCAGCTCTAGTCAAGCGTTGAAAACTTGACCCAGAAGGCACATTTACAGGCATCTAATCCATGTATCAGGTGGTACCCACAATTCAGATGGCCTAACCCAAAAGTCAAGCCAATCAAATTGTTAGTTTCATTTGTAAAAAAATAGCAAAAGTCTATTTTAGACAGTCCATTTTTCCTACATGCGGCCTACCTGAATAGTTGACCACTGTCATTGTTCTCATGTGTGACCTGCCTGATGAGTTGAGCATTGCTGCTGTCTCCATACATCTATCACCTACCTGATTAGTTGAATGCTAACTCTATTATGGTACTTGTGACCTACTTCAGTTGAATGGTGCCACTATTCCTTAGATATGTGATCTACCTGATGTTTTGGGTGATTTGCTTAGTGGAACCCACTAGATACATGGCTCAGATGTCCATGGGAGTTCTGGCGTGTGATGGATCGATCATCACAAGATTGCTGAAAAGCTGTTCGTGGGCAGCTGGTTCCGTTTATGGGTCATCTGGATGCCAGGATGGTGACTTCCCAAAAATTGATTTCCACGAAAATTGAAGGGCTTGTGTTGGGACTTAGGAGAGTTTTTTTTTAGGGTGGTGATGGGGATATCATTGGTGCACCCTTTAGAGTGTGCTAGAGGAGGTGACGTTGCAGATCGAGTGTTGGAGAAGATGAGCTGATGTGGATGGACGCCAGGCTTATTGGACCCATTTTCTGACGCGTTACGAGTACGAGAGTTGCAGGACTGCGCAGGAGCATCATCACAGTAGGACCGTATTGCGGATTTAGTTTTACACACTTTTTTGTTTATTTTATTGTTTTTAGGCGCTTTAGTGTCGTATAGTTTTAGGCATTTTTATGGGTTTTTTTATTTTCAGGCGCTTTAGTGCACTTTTTATTTTCGTAGCTTATATATACATTGTGAAAACTCTATTTTATTATTATTGAATGAATAGAAGATTTGGATTCTTTTCTTCCTATTTATTCAAGAGATTAGGGTTTTAGGATTGACCATCGGAGTGTTGAGGATACCACCCTGGTTTTCGAATTTCCTTATTTCTAGTTCTTCAAGGTGCGGGGAAGGTAAAAATCTTTTGTTTTCATAATCCAAGCCTTCTTTCAACACATCGTTTCTCCATCTCCTTTGTCCTTTTTCTAAATCTTCCTCTTTTGGTACGAGCGGAAAAGAGGGATGACTAGCCATGAGAACTGGATCCAAACTTGACTGTGGACTGGTCTATGCTAGATCTGGGATATACTTATATCCCTAAATCCTCCCTGTTTTACGGTTTTACGTGATTCTTATGCTAAGGGGCATAATCCGGACGGACGGATCTCATCTCTTTGTTGAGATGTGTTAATTTCCTCTTATTGAAAACAGTTAGTTGTTAATGTTATTACTTGAATATCTTCCATCTGAATATACATGCATCTAGGGTTAGGTCACCACATGTCCCTGCATCAGGTTGAAGCCTCTATTTGGGTGAACCTGACTTCTGCGAAAATGGGGGAAGTTGGGAGTTTGGGGGAGAGGGTGTTGCTAACTTGCTATTATCCAGGGAGGTCAAGTAATGCAGTTGTGTGGGGGTCTCCCATGACTACATGAGAGACCTTTAGGCATCATCTCTCTCTCTTCATTGCCCCAATCCCTCCCTCCCTCTCTCTCTGGCACTCCCTCTCTCTCTCTCTCTCTCTCTGGCACTCTAGGTAAGCTTCCCCTTCTACTAAAATACTTCAATTTCTTGATTTCCATGGATGGCTCTAGTTTAGATGGTGCTTGAGTTTTAGATTTTGCTGGAAATATTTGAACCTGATCTGTTTTGAATATCCAAACTTCATATAAAATGTCAGGAACCACAGATCCAAATCTGCTTCTTTTTTTTTTCCCCCCCTTTCTTTCAAGTGATCTGCTAGAGCTATTTGTTTCTTGATGATCTGTTGCTGCTAGAGCCCCATATCGAAGAGTTGTTGCCCATATCCATATTGAAGAGTCGCTGTCAATCTTCTTTGTAAAGGTGAATTAGCAAGTCATGTTTGGAATTATTTTGGTTATGACTTATGTCCCAAAATTCACACGGTTCAGCAGCGGGAGTCATTATGTTTCTTGGAGGCATCGTCTCAAAATCAGTTGCAAATGTTCATTGGTCTAACGCCTGTGTTTATTGTGTGGAACATATTGGAATGCCCATAATAGAAACAGGTTTAACGGCCAAACAGTGATATATGGAAGGGTGATTAGGAATGTGAATGTTGATTGAAAGCTGTGTCTGAGGGGTGGCTATTTGAGGAGTGCTCTTATTTGCGGCAATTAACTTTGTAGAGCCTTCCTATTGGCATTGGAAGTGTGAAAGTAGTATTGGTGGGTTGAACTTGAGAAGCTTCATCTAGCTACGAGCATTTATTCTGTTCAAATTTCTAGGGAAGGGAATTAAGCTTCTGATTATCTTGCTAATTGGGAATTTGACTCTCTATCTTATTCCTCTTTTTTTTTTTTTTTAATAATATCAGATGTCTCTTTTTCCATAATTCCGCAAGATTGAAGTTATTTTTTGGATTATTCAGGTTTATTTGATATTCGGATGCAATTAATGTTGTTGTTTGATGTCTAGATGGTGTGTGATTCTTTTTTTTTTTTATAAATCCTCATATTTTCAATGCACTTATTTTTATTTCATTTGCTGATTGATGGTTTCAGTCATGGAGAAATTCAATTTGATTTCTGCCGTGAAATAGATCCTATGATAAAACCCTATTTTTGCTGCTGGAGGGAGATCTGCTATTTTTCTTGCGATCGTTATCTTCCGCAATCACAACAATTGAGATGGATGGGGTAAACTATCTTCTTTAAGTTTGCTACAACCGAGTATAGGAATTTGTTTTTATTTTATTATTTATTTATTTATTGTTAATGTTATGAAATGCTCTTTTTTTTTTATTTTATGAAATGAGCATGATAATAGATATATAAAAAAAGGTATATTTCTATTAGAATTTTGTAAGCACACTCCCTCAATTGAGTTAAGAAAGATAAGAGAAGTGCACCATACATTCATATCGAATTCAAGATTTTCTCAGATTATTTTCTGTGACCAGCATTTCTAGATAAAAATCTAGTTCTGTAAAACATCTAATCACTGCATCAAGTGCTCAGCTGAAAAATGAATCTCCATCATTCAATTCTGGTTCAATACATGGGATTGGGCAATCATGTCTACACCCCCAAATCCACCCTTAGGGTGTGTTTGGTTGCGCCAAATATTAGGAAATTTGATGATGTTTCATGATTAATCTAAGTCTAATTTGGTATAAAATTTCATAATAATCATGAAACTTGCACAACCAAAACACCCCCTTAGTTAAAAAGTTGGTGACTACGGTTTTTTCTTTTTTTTGCAAATCTTTCTAACTTGTATTTGACTCTTCTCAATAGGCTTGTTGAATGAAGGGATTTTTGCTTAGGGCATCCATGATGCATGAATTTGGCAAGGCCAAACAAGGAATGTGCCAAGAATCTCAATAGTGATGTGCACCGTTGTTTTAGAACTCACTGACTTGACTCGATCAGTTGATTTAACTTTGTGGATGGTCTATAGCCCAAAATTCATAGTAATTGGACAGCTCTAACTACCCTATTGTTGCGAGTTTATTGGTTCAATGCGGACCGCTACATTAACTGTGGTAATTTATAGGATAGGTACAACAATATTAACTTTTGGGATGTGGCCAATCCACCTGATGGTCCAGCAGAACAACAGTTTTGATCTTCACATGTTGCCACATCCATTGTAAACAGGGGTACTGCATAGAAGTTTTATGTAGCATGCACTGCAAGCTAATCTTCGTCTAATGACATCTAATCACCTCCTACGTTAGCTTTTTGTGTGGCCCAGCCCATAAGAGCCAGGCGGACTTGACGTTATACCCACCTTCCTCCAGTATATCACTGGCAGTTCCTCGTGAGTGCAGCAAGCACCTTTTTGTTTGTTTCAGAGTCGTTTTGGCCGGGCGTACTATTATCACACCACCGGCAGCTCGCCTCAATGCCGAGTCGTCCTCCCTTGCCAACTCTACGTCACCACATGTTGATATTGATTGAGTTGGGGGACTTGCTAACTGAATCCAATTCAGTCGGCATCACTTGGACTTCCGCTGATTAAATCCATATTAGGGTACGCAATTGACATCATGTCACTAGTACTTTGACTAGACTATAGGTAGGTATTAGTGGGGCTCGTAGACTTGTGATGCTTAACGACAACAGTTTCATAAAGAGTGCTTAGAAAGGCGTTAACTCCCTTCTTACTTGTGGCACAGATAAATGCTGGCACTCAATGAGCAGCGCTGGCACGCCACTCGACTCTTCAACTCACTTCGGTTGCAAATATTTTCTCCTTGTGCGCATATTTCAGCAACACAAAACAAGGGTTTCGCTTGTTAATAGGACTTTATCTCAAGACACGAGCTAACGACAGCCATGCAGCACCTATATGAAAGTCAGCACTATCCCGTTTAGGATAGATTTTGTTGTTCATATGTCAAGGGCTATAAAGTTTTGCGCATTGTATCGAATTATACCACATGCTCCACCATTTATGTAGGCCCCCGTTAATTCTTTTGAGTTTTGGTCTTTCGACCTACTCCCCAAGCCAAGTGTTTCATGCATTTGCTGGCCCCTAATCCGCGTAGACCAAGGGCAAACACTCACTCATTGTTTATGGCATAGACTACCGGGGTATCTAATCCTGTCCACTCCCCATACTTTCACACCCTAGTGTCGGTAAGGACCCAGAGAGTTGCCTTCGCTTTTAGCGGTCCTTTGTAAATCTTTAGATTTCACCCCTACACACGAAATTCTACTTTCCTCTATACCACTCAAGTGAATTAGTTTCAAGAGCATTCCATAGCTAATGATACAGACTGTTTCCCTCTCAACGATGAAGCTTATCCCCCATCGTTTCATTGGCCAACCTTGACCCTTGTTATTTTTGGGTAATATCTAGTATTTAGAGTTTGCCTTAATTTGGTATTGCTCTTGCACTCACACCGAAATAGTGTTTAGCCCTAAATGTCCAATCAACTGTTGCACCTCAACACATTTCAGGGAGAACCAACTGAATTTGGGTTCAAATGACATTTCACCCCTAACCACAACTCATTCGCTGACTCTTCAACATAAATTAGTTCAGACCTCTACTTAGTTTCACTTCATCCTGGTCATGGATAGATCACTCGGGTTCGAGTTCATAAGCATTGACAATTACCCTATGAAGACTTGCTTTCGCTACAACTCTAGTAAATCCTTTAGCCAAGCCATCGCCTATGAGTTGCTCGCTCATTCTTCAACAGGCACGCGGTCAGAGGTATCTCCTCTCGCTGCTTGGGAACTCACAGTTTCATGGTCTATTTCACTCTCTGATGGGGTTTTTCTCAAGACCCTTCGAATTGCCAATCCAACTATGAATGAAGCATAATCCAGAGACATGATGAGAAGAGACACTACTAACCATCTGATTCTTTCTTTTGAATTTGAATCACTTGCTATTTTTCCCCTGATAGTCATCAATTGGATGACTTTGTGTTATTTTAGATACATGCTCCATCCACAATGGGACTCACATATTTTGATGGCATGGATAGCAGTGCATAAGTGTCCTTCACGAGTACGAGTCACCACCATTTTTTAAATTGTGCAAAATTGATGGAGGAGATTCTAATCCTGAAGATATACGAACTTCTTTAGTTATGAAGCCCATCATTTTGCTCGATCATTTTAGGGTATGAATCCCAAAATGAGGTAGATCCAAGGCTCAAGTGGACCACACGGTAGGGATTGAATGCCCACCATTAAAAACTTCTTGGAAGCTGCAGAAGTTTTGGATCAAGCTGATATTTGTGTTTTCCCTGTATGACCTTAAGAACAGGTTTGAAAGGTTTCAACTATGTGTGTCATTATCACCAATTGACACCACTGCTTCCCGTGTTGTGGTCCACTTGAGCTTTAGATCTGCCCCAACTTTGGGATCATATAGTAAATTGGTTGGATGGCTTGGATGAAACCATGCATCACAGTGGGCCCCATGAACCCCATGCCTGCCGCCAGGCATTTAAAGGCAAGAGTGAAATAATTAATAATTTGAAGTAGTCCAATATAAGAATTTTTGGGATACCACCTCCACACTACACTATACTCCAATATAATAATTGAAACATGATTCCAGGTTCCAATATTGCCTTTTTATTTATTTATTATTATTTAATGGTGGCCCGCTTGACAATTGGACGGCTGTTAATCATTGGCCCATGCCAGACCTTGGATTTCAAGCCTAGGCTGGTCCTTCGCCAAGCTTAAGGGCTTCAACTCCCAGGCCAGACCCAGGTCCAATAGTACCTCTATACTACATGCGTACATTGAATGGGAACCGCTCATTCAATGTACAGGACCTTAGACTATAAGCCCAAGCCAGCCTTCAGGCCTGGTTCAGGGACCCAAGCCCTAGCCCTCCAGGGTGGGACCACCTGCCCCATTGCCACCCAAAACTTTATAAGTTCCAAAAGAAATATCCCTTCTCAGATCTGGGCTGTTCATTAGGACCATCACACTTTTAATGGGCCACTGAATAATCAAGCTGATCAGAGGATACCAAACAAGACAATGTTGACTTATTGGACCGTTGAGATGATTCCTGGGAGACACATAATCCAAGGTGGGGCTATGTAGATCTTCTTTTCTTTGTTAGCGTCCATTTATCAGATGCACATGGCCCACCTGAATATTGGAAACTAATAATTGAAAAATAGAATACTAATAAAAAATTAAAAAAAAAAACCGTTACTGTGGACACGTGTACTGTCCATATATCTGATGCACATAACGAGGCCCACTAATTGGGCAGTTCAGATTGACTGATAACCTGCGGATGTGTAGTGTTGATGGATGGATCTGCCGTACCATTTCCCATGTTGCAGGGTCCTGTTCATCAACGAATGGAAAGCTTGCTAAACGAACATGATTTAGTAAATGTTGGCCCATAATTGGGTGATCTAAACCATTGATCTGATGCACTGCAGAGCTGATTGCAACTTCCTGCAAAATATTCAAGATTGGAAGATTCTAGACATTGCATCTTTGGTCCATAAGATCGGTTTAAGGGGATGGTTCACATTCAATGGAAAATATTTGCAATGGGGAAGATTTTTTTAGTGGTCTCTCATCCATGGTGAGGCCCATCAAATAGGGAGCGGATTAGGTGAGACCTCGGATCCACCGAGGTGGGTGGGACCCCTGACTGTGGGGCTTACAGTGATGTATGTGACTTAAATCCACACCGTCCAACCATTTTGAAAGCTCATTTTAGTTTATGATCCCCAAAATGAAGCTGATTAAAATCTTGGGTAGACCACACCACAGAAACAGTCGTGATTGAATCTCTACCATTAAAAATTTCGTGGATTCCACGGGAATGTTTATCTGCCATCCAACCTGTTGATAAGCTCACAAACACCTAGATGAAGAGACCACATAAATATCACCTTGATCAAATGCTTTTGTGACCCATAGGAAGGTTTTTAATGCCCAATCACCACTGTTTCTGTACTATGGTCCATCTGGGATTTGGAACCGCTTCATTTTTTTGGATCGTTCCCAAAAACAAACTTTCAACATGGATGAACGGCGTAGATGTAGTCAACTACATCACAGTGGCCCCAAAGTCAGGGGTCCCACCCACCTCGGTGGATCCGGGGTCTCACCTAATCCGCTCCCCCCATCAAATAACGGTTTGGATCATTGGGACATGTCCCCACACGTATGATGGTCTTACAGATGGCAAAACTAATTAATCCGACCCACCAACCCGACCTAGACCCAGCCCCGGAATGCTATCGTTAGGGTTGACCCATGTCCGATGGGACGCCAATTGTGGCCGTGTCCAGGCAGATCTTTGAGCCCCACCGTGATGTATCTGTTTATCCACATCGTCCATTCATTTTTCTCATATCATTTTAAGGTATGAGACCAAAAATGAGGCAGATCCAATGTTCAAGTGGACCACATCATAGATAACTCTTGCATTTAATGCAGTCCAAGCTTACTATTTGGTGTGGTCTTCTTGAGCGTTGGATCTGCCTCATTTTTCGGATCATCCCTTGAAATGATTTGAGAAAAGAAATGGACGGCGTAGATAAACTGATACATCACGGTGGGACCCCCACAGGGATAGGACGAAATCCACGTTCTGTCCAACATGGGATGGTTTGAGTTGTTTTTTGTCAACTCAAAATTAAATGGAATTGAGTTTGGGTTTGCTACGCCTGCTCGTTGCATTCGGACTATCATGATGTCCATAGCACATTTGAAGGGCTATCATGTAAACATCACACCATTCTGACCATCTGATCAATGGAGTTCAACATGGACAGTCCAGATTGTTTACGTCCAATCAACAATTTGATGAATCTACCCACGTTAGGGCCAATCATGGATTGCTTATGATGCCAATCACTTTTGTTGGGCAATCATAGCCATCCCATCCATCGCTTCAAAAAGGAATGGGTATAGAAACTAACGTCATATCAAAGACCCTGAGCTATTATCAATGCTATTTTTTCATGGGAGCCCATGAAATCTGTTATGCCAAACTTGTATTTGGTGGACGATGAAATTGTAATCAAATGAGTAGATTTACAACTGATGTTAGTCACCTATACACATGCAATTCGAATTTCATGCGTAGACGGTGCATATGGATGGACGATTTGGATAAAACCCATGTACCCATGTGGGGTTCACCGATGTAGTGGATTTAATCGCTGATAGAATTTATACGAAACCAAATGCAATTCCATCCCACCTAATCCCACGATCCAACAGAAAACTGAGAATTGTGAGGCCCATGTTATACATATATGTACATGAGCTGAACTCATGGACTTGAAGTGATAAAAATAGAAATTAGGTCATTTCTTGATTTACACATCTGACCCATCTGATGTGCAAATTATGTATCTTTTAGGTCTTGGTCGCACATAATTCAACCATAGGGCATAGTTTAATTTAAGAATTAATTATTCCAATACACATATCAAGTATAATTAAACATTCCATCATGAAAAAAAATACATATAAGAGTTAAGTGAAGCGAATTAGATCAGATGGTGCATCACCCTATTAAAATATGTAATAAAAACTAAGATTTCCAATGAAACAATGTTAAAATTATAACTTTCCTATGCCGAAAGTTTATAAGCTTAAAAGGATTTCTCACCTTAAATGTTTAGATCACTTGAAGTTGCTAGAATTCCTTGATCCAATGTAGGCGTAAAATCTAAAACAAAAATATCAAAGTTGAACGATTTAGATCATAGGTTTATGATTGTTTCAATGATGTAGATTCGATCTAGATTGCATGTTCTAGAAATTCTAGATTTTGGATCTAGATTTCTAGATCTAATTCAAAATCCTAAATAAAAAATAAATCCTTTAATTAACATCCTAATTTTATAATAAAATTCTAAAATTCAATATCTAAGCCTAGATTAGAAATCTATTCCTAAAACTATGGTTTGATTGAAACCCTATATACCTTGATGATTAAGTTAAATATTTAAAACAACTTTTATATTGAGTACTTGCATTGAGAATGGACCTAGAACAAACTATATGATAATTGTAATGTACACACTACTTAAAGGTCTTGTGACTGAGACGACCCTAACGATAATTGGAATTTCACTTCATAGCTATGAACATGAGAGTGACATGATTCAGTATGAATCGAATTTATCTAGTGACCATGATGTGGCACGGATGATGGACACATTACTCTAGGACTGTGACCTATGGTGGGTACTAGTTCGTGTTAGGGACACGATGACATGGAGCGTAAGATTCATGGTAGGTTAAGAGTATATGTGGAATTAGTTGTGATCATAAGATGGAATGGAAAGGCCTCTAACATCACAAAAGCTTTTTATAATCGGATTGTATGTAAATCGGATTAACTTAGTTGATTAATCATGCATTCATGACAACACGAGACGTTACTAGGACGTCTTCGGATCACAACTTCCCATGAAGTATAGGGTGGGATGTTGCCGGGTTGTAGCTGGATAAACAACTCCCCTCATCTTGAGATGTGGCTGGAATTAGTAGTCAGGATTAGCCAGGCCGAGGTCCACTACTCCCCAAGCTTGTAATGTTGTTGGGCATCGTTGGGTACACAATTGCCCACACCTAATTTATGCATCGGACCAGGACCAGGACCAGGACAAGGTGGATACATCCCCACTTTGAAGTACATTACATGCATTCATACATTTAAATAAGAGCACATTATTTTAAATGCATTTTTTTCTTTGTATGTTGATATACTATATTTGCTTGTGATTTAGATGTTATGTAATTTTGGGAAAACCATTATTGAGCATGGCCAATTCGTCCTCAGAATTCTAAACAAATAGATGATGTAGGTTACAGACAGATAAATGAACAAGTAGAGTTAGATGATTGGTCGGGAGATAAGTGGCCTTACTTGTCCAACGAAGAACTCGAAGAACTCATAGTACAAGACCTAGTTTATTTAAGTTCTTTATATATTTAAGAACTTGAACTTAGAGCAGTAGAGAATTGTAATAATTTCCCAATTGAGTAGATATAGGCTTGAATTTATTTTATGACAATGAATGCTTATGGTTATTTTATTTTACGTGAAATATCAACTTCTTTGATGCATGAAAATTATGAATTATCTTGATAATTGTCTAGTGCAAAAAAAGAAAAAGAAAAAAGAAAAACTAACTCGAGCCATGAGTTTCGGGGCATTACACGTTGGATGTATGCCAACCAACCTGTCCAATAAATGAATCCTATCACAAAGATCAGACAAATGAAAATTCCAGTAAATTCAACAAAAAAAAAAAACCTCGACCACACCATACAAAATAATATGAGCGCCAAGAAACATCAATATTCACAAGTAGCCCATCTGGTGATTCGATCCAAAAGACTTTTTGTTCAAGTGATCATCATGGTTGGGTGCATATGTTGGATGGTTGGATGTCATACACATGCCATGTGGGCCCTCAATTCTCAACTTTATCACTTTTTAAAGAAATATAATATATGTGGGTAATTTAGTAATTTCATTCCTCAAGATTCATTATCTCAAAAATTCAGTTTGTGGAGGCATTATTGGGTTAAATCATTGTTGTTTTGGAGGAAGTAGATAAAAATTCCATTATAATTTAAGATAAGTTTAAAAAAAAAATTCAAAGTTGGTCACAATGGTTATATTTAGTTTTAGTAATACCAATTTGATTTTATATTAATTAAAACTTCTAAATACGTAGGTGATATTGGGTGATATTTTTATATTTTCCTTCAAAGCAAAAATATTTTTATTTTTAATTTTTAATTTTTTATATTTTTAATTAAATGGGTCAATGGGTTAGGTTTAAGCTGACCCATTTATAAATGAGTTCAATTAGGGTTAGAGATTTTCAGCTAGTTTAATAAATGGGCTAGGTTTGAGTTGGACGTCTCCTTATTATGTCCCGTACCTAATCCGACCTAAATCTGACCCATTGATACTATGGGCCCACTGAATCTTAGGCCTTTTATCGGTTTAAAAGTGGACCATTCCTTTATTTTCTATATTCTCTATCCATCCACTACAAACAATTTAAGGGCTATGATTTTCCTATCAGGGTAATTTTTATTTGGTGCATAGATCACCCAGTGTGACTCAATGGTTAAGATCACCAAACAAAGGATCTCACGTGTAGAAACTTGAGAGAGAGAGAGAGAGAGAGAGAGAGAATGATCCAACGGTGCATATTCTCGGATCTAGCATTATAAGATACCTCTTTATGATTGGTTGATATGTAAAGACATGGGACAAAACGCTTTATAACTTGCCAACCTAAGAATTGCAAGATTTGTGGCTTTATCATTTCTTGTGGGGCCCACCCTAAGGTGCTTTTCGATGTAAGGCCCTACACCTTCCTTTTCAAAGACTTCGAGCCTTTTGTAAGGCTTTTTACGAAGATATGAAGGAGGAAGGAATCCAAGTACCCCGCATGTCCTATTTATTTACCAGGGACCCCTTGAGAATTTTCTTCTTTCTTTTCACCCCCTACTATTGATTAAGCTGCTAAAATCTCTTTGACAAGTGCATAAAATCCACCCCCACCGTACGGTAAGGACCTTACCGTCCAACTTTCACCTACGTAAGCTAGGCCCAAGGGTTGTGCCTGGGCTTTCACTAGGGCTTATGATGATTGGCCAAACCTAGCCAGTTGCAACCATTCAATCATCCAGTGGACCACCATCATAGAAAAAGGACAAGATAGATTAAAATACACGTGGGTGATTTCCATTCACCATACATGGTCTAAAAACATTTGTCGGATCTTGAATCAAACTGTTTATAAGATGGGACTCATGGTTGGTGCCCTGCAGCAGGCCCTAGCTAGCCTGCTGTTCCAGGGCTAGGGCCAAGGCCTTTATAACTCAATTAGAGCCATTTCCACCGCTAATTTTTATATGCCTTGCGCATTAATTGTATTATACATGTTTTACACTGGTTCACGTATCATACGTATGTTTTTTTATTTAGGTTGTTTTTTTTTTTTTTTCTTTTTCTTTTTTAGAGTTTAAAATGCCTTTCAATTTTCATATTGAATTTTTAAACCATCCATTTAGAAGTTAACTGCATTTCTTTGTAAAATTTAAATTGTCTTTTCAACTTATATGTAAGGGTCCGTTTGGATACCCACCAAATAAGTTACATTTTCTACTTACAACTTTAGATAAATAAGTTATTTGGGATAAGTAAGTTTTGCTTATGATCAATTATAAGTAGCTTTTTTTATTTAAAGTTACTTAATTATACCTCAGTTTAATAAGTAGAAATCATGATGATTAAGCTACTTAAGGCATAAGTACCTTAAGTATCTTACGATCCAAACAACCCCTAGGATACTTCATAATATCCAATTCTTTCCACTAAACAAAATATAAAAACAATCCGTAGCTAATTATTGAGATTTTAATCCTAAACTTTTAAGTAAAACCATTATAGCCTTAAACATATTTGTCCCCGACTTTTGTTTGTTTCAGGCCTATATGACATTTTTACTTTTTTACTGTCCACATCAAAGGCCAGTATGATTTTCTAATTGGAACAGTAAATGATGGGAAATGAATAATGATTACTTCTATAATAATATGGTGACATCATTTATATTTGGCTTCAATGATGAGTTTTAGTCGAAGATCATGGTAAAATTAATGGCTTTATAATGTAAAAATGTAATTATTATAATTTTCTTTACTTGTTTAATTTATTGGTATATTGGATTCTCGATATATGATTTATGAACCGTAATTCTTATTTAACTAAGCATTTTAAAATGATAGCAATGACTCATTTACCTTGCATTATATAGGAAATTAGAAAACCAAACACAGCAAATGATATTGGAACTTTTGCCATGCGGCACGATATGTGGGCCAATCTCTCATCACCAAGCCAACCTGAAGATTGGTCCTCCTCAAATAACACTTGGCCAGGAAACAAGGCAAATCTACTCACGGGGTGGGACACAACTCTCACATCGTAGCAATCATATATATTGCTGGCTGTCCACTACTTGCTATGTTTGGCCTATCGGATGAGTGGATTAGCTGGATCTATGACCTGGATCATCATTGTGTTGGCGGCCGCATTTTGGACCGCTCAGATGTTGTATATGTTGGTTTGTCCCACATCAGTTGGGAGGGGGGCGGGATTTGTCTTCATATATCTTAGGGTTACTCCACCTAATAAGTAAGCCTTTTGGGTGGGTGTGACACTTTCACCAAATGTGTAAGGCAAATAGTAACATACCTTTCCATTGAGGTGGATTAATTTGAGCCATCAATCTCATTCAACGATCTTATCTTACTATGGCTTATTGGCTTGATATTGTGGACCGTACGTGGAAGCTGTGTCATGCATATCCAGGTCAATGTACACTGTCTGTAATGGTGGCTCACTATTTTTTTCTTCACCTTTCGAACAATAAGACTGCCACCAACCAATCAGATGGTTCATGTTGTCCTATCAGTATGTCGACGCCCCTATCGACTGTGGGACCTACTATTTTGAACGGTCTGGGTTGGAGTTCATGTGGGCCATGTGTGCAGTGGATGTGTGCCTCTCATGCGATTCCTTTATCTCCTTTTACGGGGTCAGCCTTTACTAAAAGTAGTGAGACTGGAAAGGTGAGATGACCCTCTCTCTCTTTGGGCATCTGATTGGGGAGGGACAAGTCACGTGGTTGGCCATGTGACTGGTCCATTACGATGATTTGGTTGTGTCAACCGATCTATATCAAAGTTGTATTCTTTTGACCATTTTACCCCAAGTTATCTTATGAAATTTCCTGGCCATTGGAAGGGATAAAAATTAGGTGTGCAACTCGTGTAGGTTGGGTCGGGCTTGGGTGAACTCAAGAGCGTCAGAGAAAAAAATAGTAAACAATGGAGGAAATTAATGAAGAAATTTGAGATAAAAATATTTGATCTGTTCGTTCAAGTCTTGACTTAAATAGTTAATATCTCATTAGTAATTTGTTTTTGGGATACGTACTCATTAATCCGTAATTTGATCATGGAAAGATTTGCACCTCTAAGTGTTGAACATAGGTTTTCATGGCAAATACTCTTCCTCATCCATATGAATATTTTTAAATAAATCTTCATATATGATACATTTATTTGCTTTTTAAAATAAATAATATTTTTTAAAATTTATTTTTCTTATAAAATAACAAGAAAGAGATCCAACCTACAACCCAAACCAAGCCAAATTCTAACCTCATATGCTCAACATAAACCTAGCTAGCTTAAATTCCTCTATGCTCAACCCAACCCATCCATGATACATATGATTTTTCTTAAATCGACCTTACCAAACCTGAAATTTTGCTCAACCGGATTTCAAATCAATTTAGAGTTTTCAGCCCCAGAACTTGGACGACCTGACCCAAGCTCGGGTTGGATCAATCAGGTTGAGTTGACGTTAACTCAAGATGCAGACCTAATAAAAATGGCATTTGGTGAGGATTAATTTCTTTAGGATGCACATGTATCTATGGGTCCCCATGTATCACTATTTTATCTCAGGCCTATAGCTATGGGATTTAAGGTCATGTTGTAATGATCTAAACCATTTATACGATGGGCTTCTTTTTTGATAGGATTAAAAAAAAAAAAAACTCTTAGGTATTGTTTGGATCCACCAATAATAGGTTAAGTTAAAATTAACTGGTTATCTATTTTTAAACTATGTTTGGTTAAGAAAAGAAAAGTTGGAAGGTTTCTTCTCAGGTTAATGTTTTCATAAAAGAAGCTTTAAAAATTGGTTATTTTTAATTCCAAGATGGTGGTTTTTTCTTTTTAACAAATTTCACCTCTTGCCATCTACCTGCACATACAACAACTTACGGGTGACAATGGGTCCTTTTTGGGACAAAATCAGCCTGGCCTAACACTTATGGCCTTAGGACTGAGCTTAGCCCAAGCCTGACGAATCATAAGTCAACAATAAATAGGGAAATAATATTTTAATTTTCAAATTCGTGGATACCTAATGGATGGTGCATTGCATACTTAATTTCAATGCCAAAATAACGTACTATTTTTCAAATAGAGTTCAAAATGGTTCCATATTGACATAGGCACTACCAAATTAGGTTAAAATTTTGTACAGACCCAAACTATTGTTTTTAGTTCTGTTTTTTTAAAGCATAATAATGATGATGATGATCATAATAATAATAATAATTAAAAAAAATGTTGTATCCAAACAGCTCTAAAATTGTTTAATTTCTTGCTTTTGATCATTTAACACTTCTCCTTTGAGTATAGATTGTCTCCTTCAATCATTGTTCCATGCACCGTTAATAAGATCCTTTAGAGTATAAATTGTCTTCAACCAAGAAGGGTTTTTTTTTTTTTTGGGTATAAAACATCAGCTAGACTGATGTGGATCATTGCAATATAAGTGAAGAACCCTAGATCCAACTGCTATTGTCCTGATGTAGAATATGACGATATAACCAAATGTATAGTACAAACCTCTTATGAGGAAAAGTTGAATTAAAAGATTAGGAAAAATTATTTTCCTTAGCTAATGGTTTTGTTTATCTTGTTTGGTTTCTTGTTTTGGGTTTTGGCCTACATTGGAAAAGAGATGAATAATATTATAACCTCTAACTAATACTTTATACAGGAAACCAAAAGGTATGCCATGAGCCCAACCTTGCATACGTGCTCATCTGGGCCACGACAGCAATGTGATGTGGTGTGGTGTGTCTTTAATCTGGGCTATTTTATTTTTCTTTACATTAGTGATGTCTCGTGCATATGCATCGTCCTGCATCAACACACCATTATTGCACTGCCCACAAGCATCTTGAGCTAAATGATCATTATTTTCTTTATAAAGGCTTTTCGTTCTCCTTTTCCCGCACTAAGAATTTTTTTTATCTTCCTTCTCTCTTCTCTAGTTCTTCTTTGCGTTTTTTTTTTTTTTTTTTCTCTTTGCATTCTTTTAAAATTGCACAAATCAACAAGGGTTAACTTGAGTTCATGAGGCTATGATCGTGTGTGTACTTGATCGAAGCCGATCCTCTTGGAGGAGAGCTATTGTATCTTAGGAGCAGAGTTATTGAAACCCACTGCATTGAAATTTTTTCTTGTGGGTGAAAATTTGTCTTTAAGACAACTCTTTTTTTTTTTTGGCTTTATCTCTTGAATACAACCAACACCTTTAACACACATCCATTTATCTATACTTTATTATAATTGCACAAGCAACTTTTGACATTTAGCGTTGCACTTAGTTTCTTGAGGTGAAAAACTTCAAATATTTAAAGGATGTGAAAAGTCATTACTAATGAACTTAACGACATTTTAGAAACTCAAAAAATGTAGTTATTGTTTGATTTAGGTCAACAACTTGCATTTTAAGTACATTTTTTCTTTTCTTTTGAGTAAGTTGCTTACCTTTTCCTCTTTGTGTAGCCACTCAGAGCATAATAGTAAAGAGACTACAAAGGCTATGTGAGACCTACTGTGATGATTGAAATCTATATCGTACATTTGTTGGGTTGACCCATGTTAGGACATCACTCTGAAATGAGGCAAATATAAAGTTCAATTGGGTCTCAACATTGGAGATGGACAGCCACCATTGAAACCACAAGGACCTTGCCCTCTTTCTATCTTTACATGTAGCCTGCACCTTTGCTACCATTTCTCCCACTTTTCTTCAACCTTTTCCAATCTCTCTCTCTCTCTCTCTTCCACACACACACACACACACACACACACACATCAAGTGCATTCACATCATACAATGAGGCATGCACATGATCATGTACATAAGTATTCGAATACGCGTCTCGATTTTATAGCTGTCCATGAACAAGTATGACTGAAAACATGCAATGCACGTATGCGCACCCATGAAACGAACACGTTAAGTATCACATGAAAGAAGCATCACATCAGGCGTGCATGCATGCATGGACGGATGGGATAGCGTGGACTTGATAAGCACACAAAACTCGTGGTGCTCTCTAAGCCGTCCAACCTGGAAATATCTCCGAACGTGGAGAATCCGCCACGTGTCGATTCATGATATTATAAAGGGGTTTAGTGGATACAAAAAAGTAAGACAGGTATGGCCCCATATGTTGCATTTTCATGCCCTAACCCTAAGAAAGCATACATGAAAGCATATATTCTCTTCCTCCCATGCCTTGTCTTCTTCTCGACACCTTTAACATCTGCAAAGCTTTAAACCTCTTTTTAAGGGGTTGGCATGTAATGTGCTTTTTCGTATTTAACACTATTCCTTGATCTTTTCAACATATGGGGAAAGACATCATCACTTGAAAGTTATTATAGTCATTATTCAATGATGAAATACAACAAGCTTTTGGATTTTTTAAACCATTCCCTCTAATGCCCACTAACCTAAACGCCCAAATCATTCAATAAAAGAGATTATTATCTTCAATAATAAAAACTTATATGATCCTGCGACTTGGATCTTTTTATAATATATGTGCCCACGTTTCGGTAATTCAGACTGTTTATTTGTTGAGTCCCGTGGATCACATGCATCTGAAATCTCCCGGCCAGTTGGAACATCTCAACTTATGATCTTACCACCATTTTTAGTTGAATGTGGAATTTTGTTGGATTTCTTTTCTTAATTAACCATTTGTTTCTAGGCTACTGATCAGAAGAATGTGATTGTTACATTCTCTCTCTCTCTCTCAGAGAGAGAGAGAGAGCTCACATACAACTAGTTGGACTATTCAAATTTGTCCAACTAGCTGTGCATAAATGCCAAAAGTTCTCTCATGTGTGTGTGTGTGTGTGTGTGTGTGTGTGTCCGCGCCTTGGCCTCCTGGGAGCTTCCCATGAGGTCGAGCTCTGTGGGCGCCATTGTGATGTGTATTGGACATCCACCCATCAATGAGGTGCACCCTTCTATGGAGGTAAATGGGCCTAAGAATCAGGTCAATCCATGACTTAGGTGGGCCTATATATATGAGATTTAGCTTACCTCAGTAATACAACACCATTAATCTTAAAGTCCCATTGTGTCTCGAGTATTCTCTTCGGTTTTATGATTGAGTCTCAAAAATCTTTAGTGGGCTTTCTTTTATCTCCTTAGCAATTAGTGATGGATATTTGAATTTGTGGTTGCCTGTTCTAGATATTATTGACCCACAAAAGGCTTAATTTATTCATGCTTATGCGTTTCATCAAAGAACTTGGTGGGGAACAATTGTCCATGGTGAATCGACAAACCAGCGGTCCGGATTGCTGACCGGTGGCCTCACTTGTAATAATTGAAAATACATGCTTTATTATTCTTTAAAAAGGTGATCACCTAAGTTCAAAAATAAAAAATTATTAGATTAACAATTAGGAAAAAAAATATTTAAATGCCATTAGCGGCAAGAGAATAATTTAAAATGACCTATTAATCCGGTAAATGCCACTAATTTTATAGGCATTTGACCCTAGAGTTGACTGGCCACTCCTGAAGAGAGAGAGAGAGAGAGAGAGAGAGAGAGAGAAAGAAGTAGATTTTCATATCATGATGGTGATGGACCCGAAAGTTCTCAATGATAGCAAATTGCTTTAAAGGGCCATGTTATTTTAGAACCTTTTCTTATATGAGGTTTTTGGTACACGGGAAATGGCAGCTGTACTCGGCCACTGAGATGGACATGAGGTTTGGCAGCATACGTCCCATCGTGGCACATGCGTGCAAGATCTGGGCCGTTTATCAGCTATCACTCAATGAGGAAAATCCCTGAGTGAAAAGCTCACATAGTCTATTTCACTATCACTCACTTTTCCTAACCGTCCATTTTGGGCATGCAAGTTGTAGTTGCTTGATGAGTGAACAAGACTGACCTTTTTGGCCATGGGATGTTTATGGTGTGGTAGTATCTGATGAAGGGACCAGATCTTTCACACATGTGTCATGTAATTGCTGAGGAACCCCTCCATCCCACGCGAGCGAGTACACACAACATTTCTCTTGGGCGTATTGGATCCAACGAGGACGCCATTTTAGTTTCTAGAGGACTAGGGCTACGTTTGTGTAGGGCCTTTCTATCAATCCACAGTAACTTTCTTTAATGGGTATGATTCCTATGGTAGTTCACCACCATTTCAGAATTGGCAGCTAGTCTTCAACTTTAATATAGGGTTGTTGTACGCAATCCAGACCGTCCAAATCATTGACCAATTGTGGATGGAGAAAACCCAAGAAAATTACAATGAGAAGTTATAATTAACCATCTGATTTTTCCCTCAAAATATGGACCGATCGCTATTTCATTTTAACCACTTCATTTCATAATAATCAATTGTATTGATAGGATTTCTTAGTCAGTGTGGTTTCCACTACGTGCCCCACATTTTAACGGTCTGGATTGCCGTGCATAATGCAACATATGAGAAGAATGAGTCACTACCATTTTTCAAAATGGTGAGCCGTCACAAGCGTCCAGCCCTTCGGTAACACAAAGGTTGGATTTCTCTGTCTCTTTCACTAATGGGGCTTATCATTAAGAGCAGTTTTGGACAGAAATACCCTCGAAATCAAGAGTAGGGCTTTCATCTTTGAGGGGCAGTTTTGGTATTTGACTTTAATTTGTTGCTTCTTCCTGGGATCATCATTCTTTTCAAATGGTCAGATGAATGTTGGGATAAGAATTCAAAATTTTCTAGAACTCACAAATGGCATCTTGGAATCACGATGCTGATTTAATGATTGGATCTTCAAAAAATTTGATACTCTGCTAGAGTGTAATGGATGATACTCAGGCACTTAGAAATCACATGCTCGGCATACAAGCTATTCAAATTATTATTTTAATTGTGGGTCCCGGTTTAGATGTATTTATATGAACAAAAATTTAAAATTGTTTCAATATCTTATTAGACGGTTAAAAATGAAGAATATCCAATGGTCTTATTTCAAAAAACAAGTGTCCACTAATCAGAGGTTAGATTTGTTCAGGCACCTTTCTGACTTTTTGACCTTGACTAGTTATAATGGGCCCACAATTTCAACGCTTGAATTTGATTTAACATATACTAGTTTTTCAATCGCCATGGTTGCCAGAGTATCAAATATGCGTGACTAGACTCGTAGTTTAGTTCTGCACCATTTAAAAAATGGTGGTGACTCTTCAACCGTTCACATGGCATAGCTTTACGGTAATCTAGACTGTCCAAAAATCTCAAATTGTAGGGAAAAAATAATATCATTTACTTAATTTTTCTTAAATTTGGACCACTTACTACTTTGCTTTTAACCATCCATGTGAGATCCATTTATGGAATGATTAGAATTACTTGATCAATGTTCTTTTAAAGACATGATCTATCTACAATGGGACCCACAATTTGGATTGTCTGGTGGATGGCTGTATATGAGTTCCGAATGTGAGAATGATTAGACCTTTGTGGATTTCCAGCTACTATGGGGGAGAGTGAGATGTTTTGTTTGGGTTTTTTACACATAAAGCCCTGCGTTTTAGTCTATCTCTAAATAATCCCCACCTTTGAAGTGTTCTTAAATATATCCTTATCTTTTCATACTTTAGCTGAAAATCCTTACACAATTTAGAGTTATACACGAGGTGAACCGAATTGAGCTTTGCACCGGTCAACTCGATTTGGTTAGCGGGCGACTTGGGCTCAGGTTCAGTTCAGCTTGATCCTCGAGCTCAATTGGCAGGCTTGGCTTGGTTTGGTCGAGTTTTCGAGGCGAATTCAAGCCTTTTCAAGTCTATTTAAACTTCAAGCTTTCGAGTCTAAATTTTAATCGAGCTTTCAAACCACTGTTGAGCTTGGGCTTTCGAGTTAGAGAGATGAAAGATGAGAGAGACAAGTTGAGAGAGATAAGATTCAAGATGAGAGAGAGAGAGAGAGAGAGAGAGAGAGAGAGAGAGAGATCAAAGATTCGTGGAGGCCGGACGACCAGAAGGGGTCAGGTAGCCACAACTGCAGGGTGAGGGCGACTAGAGTTTTAGGGGTATGGGGACAGGCGAGAGAAAGGGGCTTGAATGAGAAATGAATTTTAGTTTTAGAGTTTTATTTTTTATTTTAAACTTTATATATATATATATATATATATATATATATATATATATATATATATATATATATATATATATATATAATTTAATAATATTATGTATAATATATTTAAAAAACCAAGCTTAAAATAAAGCCAAGTCGAATTGAACCTAATTTGAACTAAATCAAGTTGGGAATCGAGCCAAGTTGAATTGAACCTGGTCAAACTCAAGCTTGCTCAAATTTTCAATGAGCTCAAAACATAAGCCTTGCTTGGCTTAATCAACCCTACAAGCTTGGCTGAACAAAACCTTTTCGAGCTGAGCCAAGCAAGCTTTTTGAGCCGTATGCACTTCTACTCTATTTTTAAAAATTCAAAACTGCCCTCTTATATACTCATGGATCGTTACCCCTTTTACCAACCTTCATTACGTGTTTCACAAACGCCACACGTATGTAAAGCCATACACATTACTGAAGGAAAACAGCAAGAGAGAGACCTAAATGTGAAACACGTGTGTGAGATCTGGTTCGTCAATAAGGTAGGGAATAATTTGTAAATCCCTTTGACTGTTACTGCCAGTTTGCTTTTGTCCTTTCCATAAACTAGTGTGACATATTAGTAAGCAGTGTATTTGACTGGGCAGCGGATTAGGTGTTACCCGAGTAACACCTTAGTGGGCATTACACTGACCAGTGGGGCCCACATTGATGAATGTGTTGTATATCCACGCCATCCATCCGTTTTTCCGTCTCATTTTACGTAGGGATCCCAAAACTTAAGCACATAAAAATCTCAATGGACCACACCATAGAAAGCAGTGGAGACAATGACTTCCACCGTTGAAACCTTCCTAAGATCCACCATGATGTTTATTTTCCATCCAACCTGTTCATAATGTAAAACATACCTGCATGAAGGGAAAATTCATAGATAAGCTCGATCCAAAAAATTGTGGCCTATAAAAGTCTTTACTATTCAATTTCAGTGGTGTGGTCCACCTAAGATTTGGATCTGCTTAATGTTTGGAATTACCTTCTAAAATGAGCTTTAAAAACGGATGGATAGCGTGGATATACACAAATTTCATTAAGGAGGGCCCCACACTGTCAGGGTAACACCCACTAACATGTTAGCTAGGAGTAACATCGAATACCTCCAATTTAACCGTAGTTCAAAAAGGGGGTTTATTAAGAAATAATTAAAAGGTAGGGGGAATTTGGATATAAGCTAAATGACAGGGGTTCATATGTCCAAAGCCCCCTTTTAACTTAAGAATGCGATGGTTGTGGACAGGCACTCATAAATTGTGCACGTGTGGCTGCATAAGACATGCACGTGGCGTATTTCGAACGGTTGAAGTGAAATATATGCAATTGGCTAGTTTCTTTAAAGAATAAAAAAAAAAAAAAAGAAAAAAAAAGAGGAAAAACAACGGTTCATGGGCATACTTGAGCTGTGACATATCGACAGTGGGACAGCAGCCTATCTTTTCCCGTAAATTAGAGGTGTTGGACGTATTTTGCAGTGTGATAGTACATAACCTAGGAGAAAATAAAAGTTCATAGGCATGCTCTTGGAACTAAACAGGCCAAATCATATTAACTCAACCATCCAAACCATGGTTAAAAGACTTGGTGACTCGGATCGATTCGTTGAGTCGAGTCAGAACTCACCCTTGGTGGTCCATCTTGACTTAAACTAGTCGCATCATACACGTCTGGGTCTTAAAACCATGATCCCAAAATTATTTTTATGGAGCAATCCTAACCACCGATTAATAGACATTTTTAATTTTCATTTAAGCCATTGATTACATGATACTTACAAAATCAATTGATTGTAATTTTGTATTAGCCCACCATTTGCAAGGAATGGCTTGAATTACATGAATGCCATGGACGCAGTTTGTGAGTGCAGGCGTGGGAACTATCACATCACATGATATCAGTGTTTTTTTTCCTCTTTCTTTCCAGAGAGTCTGTTTAGCTACTTTGAGCTTTGTTCATCTAAAATGCATGTGGGCCCGGCCATCTACAAGCAAGCAGAGGTGCCAGTGTAGAACACGTGTGAGATCTGAGCTTTTAATAAAGTGGATCACATCGTTTGTATCTTATGGCCTAAAAATCTTCAAGCGGATTGCCTGTACCCTTGTGGTCAAAAGCTTTAATGGGGCCACCATGATGTTTGCAAGCAATTCACTTTGTCCATTCTTTTTGTCAGCTCATGTTAGATCATGAGCCCAAAAAGCAAGCAAATCCAAAACTCAAGTGGACCACATGATAGAAAGAAAAAAGTAGGGAGGAAAGTGCCTATCGTTGGAACCTTCCCAGGGTCCACCAAGATGTTTATATGACATTTCCCAATGAGTTGAACTAAAAATATAAAAAATGATCAGCTTGATTTAAAACTTTTGTAACCCTGTGAATGGTTCAATGGTGAACATTTAATTCTCATTATTTCTTGTCATGTGGCTCACTTAAGTTTTGGATTTGCTTCATTTTTAGGCTCATGTCTAACACGAGCTGGTAAAATGAATGGTCATGTCTCACAAACATTAGAGTGGGACCAACTTAGCTTTTGACCATAGGAACTTCCTGCAGTCGGGGTTGCAGGCAATCATGTCCTCTGAAAATCTGGTCATTTCATAGTTCAGGTGGGCCACCTTGTGCAAATTAAACACTAGCTGGTAAAATGAATGGTCATGTCTCACAAACATTACAGTATGCCTAACTTAGCTTCTGACCATAGGAACTTCCTGCAGTCGGGGTTGCAGGCAATCATGTCCTCTGAAAATCTGGTCATTTCATAGTTCAGGTGGGCCACCTTGTGCAAATTAAACATGTGGTATTATATCTATGCTGTCTATCCCTTCCACAAGCTCATTCTAGAATTTGCATAAAAAGATGAGGCAAATCCACAACTCAAATGGACTTTAACACATGAAATAATGGCTATAATGGACCTCAACCATTGAAAGTTAAATTCCTTCATAGGGCATATTCTAATGTTTATTTGTTATCAAACCTTTTCATAAGATTATATAAACATGGATAAAGGGGGAAAAAAAAATATCGGTTAGATCCAAAATTTCTGTGGCCCTCAAGCAACTATTTATAGTAAAAATTTAATTTCCACTTTTTAATCTGATGTAGTTCACTTGAGATTTAGATCTGCCTCATTTTTGGACTCATGCCCTAAAATTATATGGCAGAATGGATGAATGGCATGGATGTGATCTATACATCATGGTGGGCCCTACAGTTTCTATGCCCCAAACTCCCCGCCTTTGCTTTCCGCCAAAAGTTTTAACCCGGTCAACGCCAATTGTGAATACCATTGTAAATAATGATAACTTATTTACAATGTACTTACGTTGTAGAAAGGAAATCAAACAGGCGTGCACGGCTGGGAGTGTTTTGGTAGAATGCATGGACGCATTACATATAGCTTGCGGAGCCTGGTTCCCACCGTTGAATGGCATGCATGTTGGAGATCCAAGCCATTCATCAGGTAGGGTCCGCTATAAGCATACCGTGGAACAAATAATAATAATAATAGTGGTCCACTTATTGCGAAGATCACACTTGTATTAGGAAAAAAAAATAATGCTAGAAAAGGTCCAACGATCCAAATTCAGCAGTCGCATGGCATCTTGATAGTGCGTCCTACCTGATGAATGGCTCAGACATGTCAGGTCCAAATTCAGCAGACGCGTGGCATATTGATAGTGCGTCCTGCCTGATGAATGGCGCAGATATGGCACCCGACACGACATTCAACGGTAGAAACAGGTTTCGGGTGGTGGTTGTGGTGCCGACCCCACATCCTGTCAAAAGACTCAAAACCCACGCTGGTATTAGGCCTTTCGCAGTTGTACAAATTGCTAGCTAGGATGCAAATGGTTGGTTAAAATGAGGCAGAATCCTCTGCAACGGTCGGTAGAAGGAGCTTTTTCTGCTGTTTTGCTTGTGGGGCCCACTCTAATTTGCATACGGAATGCAATCCATTCAGAAGGACTGCCCCACAGGGAAAATGAGGCCACACAAAAATAAGACCGCTCCAGCCATCAAATTTGCCACCAGGTGAATTTAGAAGTTTGTGGGTTGATATCCATTTTTTTAATGGCGTGGCCCACCTAATTAATGTGTTGATCTGATTTTTGAGGCATCCTATTATCATGGTGGGCTCCACTTGATGTGCAGGTTGGATGGTATGCACACAACACGGTGAATTCCATGCAGGTAGTTGGGTAACATGTACCCGAAGATGAATTTATGGCTTTGATCACCGATCACTAACAGTGAAAACTATCTGAAAAAACATTAAAATAACCATCAAATAGTCATGAGTTAAAACACTTTCAGTGAGGGGCCTCCCACATATGTAGTGTTGGATACAAACTAAGCTTGCCCTAGCCCAGTTAACTCGCTTGACTCAATTTTGAAAAGCTCAACTCACTCAGCTTGAAACTGAATTTGGGCTAAGCGAGCTCTTTTATTAAGCTCAAAAATAATAATACTAGTCAAGCTGAGTTTAGACCAGCTGGAACTCAGCCCGAATCTAACTCAATTCAATTTGGCTCAACTCAGCTGGACTATAGCTTATATATATATATATAGAGAGAGAGAGAGAGAGAGAGAGAGAGCGCGAGAGCCAAATCCTTTAGTTCACTTTTCCCCTAATTAGTTAAACTTAAAAGCTTGAACTTGAACTTAGCTTGAAAGCTAGAACTTAAACTCAGCTTGGACTCAAACTCCACTTAAACTTGACTCGTGCTGGGCCCAACTGCTGGCAGAACTGAGCCAAGCTAGCCTAAAGCTCCACTCGGTTCGGCTCGGTGTCCAGCTGTACACATGGCAGAGTACATGTCAAAACATCTAAGGCAGACAGCACAGGTGTCAAAGATTGAGGCCATTCATCATCAGGGTATGATGTAAACATAAATGCATTAATAATCAGGGTAGCACGCTCATCCACTTAGCCATGCATATGCACATTGAATTTGGACCATTGGACATTCAACAGGCTAACATTATTTTTTTATCCATCGCATGTTCACATCGTATACTACCTGGTGAACGGCCTAGATCTCTGATAGATATGCTCTGCCCGGATCTGTATATGACGGCTCGTTGAATCAGGGTCCTTCGTAGAACTCACACATCGCAGTTTTCCCAATCAAGGAGTTATTTGATAATCTGGCAGCATACGATGCTTGATACACAGGCATACATAAATTATACACGTGGCATCAAATTAAGCCACCCAAATTGTTGAATCCACGGTAACTAAGACACAATCCCAGAATCAGATTGGTAGAAGTGTCCTAATGTCTGATTCGTGACTCCTTTGTCTCGTAAAATAGGAGTGTTGGATGTTGTTCATTTCAACCGTTCAATAAATGTCCACTAATCCAATAGTTACATAATCAAATGATCAAAGTAAGTGTTCTTTTTTTTTTTTTAGGGAATTTTACAAATTAGTACCTCATTAACATCATATTTATATCCTGGTATCCTTTTAAATTAACTTTCCAATAAGCTACTTCATTAATTAAGATAATGGTCAAATGGGTATCTTCCATTGCTTTTTTATCATTCTCCTCGTATTTTTACATAAAGTGACTAAAATACCCATCTTAATATAGTGTAACTTAATTACTTGAAAGAAAATAGGATATTTTCTAGTTATTTATTATTTAAACTTGCTAAAAAGAGAAAATACAACACCAAGCAGATTGCTTACTGATGATGCTACTAGTTGGTACTCTGTGAGCCCAACATGATGAATACCTTTTATGCATGCCGTCCATCCATTTTTTCAGATTAGTTTATTGCATAATTCCAAGAACGAATAAGATCCATAACTCAGGTGCACCACAACACAGGAAAAGGTGGTCATTGAGCACCCACCATTAAAAACTCCTTGGGGACCAAAAAAGCTTGGATCAATACAGGTTCGTGGAGCTATTCAACAGGTTGGAAGGCAAATAAGCATTACAGTGGGCCTTAGGAAGTTTTTAATGATAGGGTGTTCAATCACCATTATTTTCCTGTGGCGTAGTTCACCTGAGATTTGAATCGAACTAATTTTTTGGTCCATACCTTAAAATAATCTAGAAAAATGGATGGACGGTATGGATAATGCACATAAATCATGGTGGGCCCACAGAGCACCTGCTAGTAGCACATTACTAGTAGGTAATCCATGTTTCATCTTTCCTGTACGTGGATTGAGTACCACGCCTATATCCATGAATGGACAGGGCTCTGAGAGGCCTCTATGATGTATCAGTTTTATCCACACCGTCCACCCATTTTTTCATATCATTTTAGTGTTTGATTAAAAAAATGGCGCAGATCCAAGTCTCAAGCGGACCACACCATGGGAAGCAGTAGGGTGACCGTTGAAACCTTCTAGAGCCTCCATGATGATTAATTCCTGTCCCACCTGTTCATATGTTCATATGGACTTGATAGACCTGGATGAAGGGTTGGACGCATGATTTTGACGGTTCAGTTTGGATTACTTGCCATCCTAATTTACAAGTTCTCACTGCCTGCGCATCATCCCTCACACTCTGCCAGAGTGTCAAAGCTTTGCCCACACGTAGAGGACTCTGTGTTAGTTTCCCACCATTTAAAAGTGGAGGACCTGGAGGTGACTATTCTCCTCGCGTGGTACTAATGCTCAGCAATCTGTACCATCCGAATCGTACATCCCATTGCATTCATACTGATCAAGTGATCCTAACCATTCAATTGAATCAAATAGATGGTTAAAAATAAAATAATGAGTGGTCCAGATTCAAAAGGTAAAAATAGATGGTTAACGTTATCTTTTGAGTGCAATTTTTGGGTTGCTGCATCCACAGTAGACAGCAATTTGGGGTGGTCTAATTGAAGAATCACCACCATTTTTAAAATAAGGTGACCTCATATGTTACCACTCCATCATCCGTGCATCAGATCCACCCGTCCATTAGATACCCCCTTCAATTTTAGGCCATAAGCCCACAATAATCACAAACGGACACTCAGGTGGACCTATCATGTTGTGTATATGTCATCTAATCCATTCATCAAATACATCCCACTAGGATGAACGGACACACCAAAAATCAGGCCATTCGGAAACCCACTAGGAACACACCAGATGAATTTAGAGTCATGATTTACATTGTTCCCTGCTTTTTTGTTCACCTGAGTATTGGATCAGCCAGATATTTTGTTTGTACGGTGAGCTGAGAGGTAGAATACGATGAACGGGGTGGATTTGCCAGACAGCAACTAACGGGTACCATATGAGCAAACTCTTCTTAACAGAGGAGGTTACCTCACTGATGCAACATCTCTGAAAAACACAGAGACAGTGTACATACATGAAAGCATGCACCCGTACCACCACTAGTTGTGGTCGTACCAGGTACCATATGTGCGCCCCTCTTCGAGTCTACGTCACTGATACAGCATATTCTTAAATGGGAGAGGATCAGGCGGGGCCATCTTGATGTATATATTGTATATCCAAGCCGTCCATCCGTTTTTACTGATCATTTTAAAGCATGATCCCAAAAATGAAGCAGATCCAATTCTCAGGTGGACCATACCTTAAGAAACAGTGGTGATTTTCATTTTAAAACTTTATCGTGGGCCACAAAAGTTTTGGATCAAGCTGATATTTCTTTATTTCCCTTCATCCATGTTCGTGTGACCTTCTCAACAGGTTGGATGACAAATAAACGTTACGGAGGCATTATGGTCAGCCCTAGGAAGTTCTTAATGGTGGAAGATTCAACCACCAATGTTTCTTGTAATATGGTCTACCTGAAATTTGGGTAAGCTTCATTTTTGAGTTTCATTGGAGGAGCCTTCAAACGGTGTTCGTTTTGGGTGCTCAGACCGGTCGAATGATTGGTCTGCATGTTTAGCCCAGAAGCATGACGAGGCTATTGGATGTTTTTCCGTGTGCCCAAACCGGTCGGGTGACCGGTTTGCAGAGGGCTCCAATCGGTTAAGCGATCGGTCGGCTACGAGGCAGCGTGTTTGGATTTCT
Organism: Liriodendron chinense; assembly: GCA_003013855.2. Lineage (NCBI taxonomy): Eukaryota > Viridiplantae > Streptophyta > Magnoliopsida > Magnoliales > Magnoliaceae > Liriodendron > Liriodendron chinense. Next base: position 1,749,224 of record PVNU02000815.1, on the reverse strand, counting down.
CCCTGGACTATTTTGTGCAATGGTTGACTACGTATGCGTTTTCTTGCGCAACTACGCGGTAGTGTGTAAGAAGTTGCTATTTTTGATTTTGTTGCCTATTTAAATAGGTTGTAATCGAGGTTAGCAGGTATCCTAAGATGTCCAAGGTTTTTTAATCGTATTAGGAAGAGGGGAGAGTATTTCGTGTGAGAGAGAGAAAGCTTGAGTTTTCTTTGTTTTCCTTACTTGTGGGCTGTCAATCTCTGTAATCTTCTGTTAATTATAGTGGATCGTTTTGTATCGTGGTTTTTTACTTGTTGAGGGGTTTTTCCACGTAAATTCGGATTCTCTTGTGGTGAATGCTTGTATATGGCTTGATTTCATAGTGTTTCTCGTTTGATCTCGCATTACTCTGCACATTCAGCTTCCGCTTCTACTGCCGATTTTCCCAACAAGTAATATCAGAGATAAAGTTGTGGTGGAGTAGAATTCGGATCTGAGACGACAAGATAGTATCAAGTGCAAGGTTCGATATTGAGAAGTTCTTCGGCAAAAATAACTTTGAGCTATGGAAGGTAAAGATCGAATCCCTCCTAGTTCAGCAATGGCTTGATGAAGCTCTTGGAAAGCGACTCGAGGCTATGAAAGATGATGAGTGGACGAAGCTCGACAAGAAGGTTAGAACCTCGATCTTGTTAAGCCTTATGGATGATGTCTTCTATCACGTCACGAAGGAGAAAACTGCGGGTGAAATGATGGTGAGAAGCTAGAGAAGGTTTATGCTAAGAAATCTCTAGAGAATCACATGTACCTGTTGATGCAATTGTTTATCTTGAGGATGGTTGAGGGGACGGATGTGGAAGACCACTTAAACACGTTTAATAGGATAGTTTGCAAGTTGGTGGAGATAGATGAACCGATGAAGGATGAATATCAAGCATGCATCCTGCTGAATTCTCTTCCACATTCATATGAGTCATTCAGGGACTCTGTGTACATAGGGAGGGAGACCATCAACGTCGAGACCGTTATCTCAGCCCTCCATAGAAGGCGATGAGGAAAAAAAAGCGGCGACGTGGGTTCTTGTTCTTCCTCAGAGGCACTGATTATGAGGGGAAGAAATTCTGAGCATGGTGGGGGATATTCGAAATTCGGATCTAAGGCCAAAGGTAAAGGTAAAATTAAGGTAAAGTGCTGGAATTGTGGTAAAAAAGGCCACATGAGAGGGGATTCTCAGAATCTCAAGTTGAAACAAGAGAGGTATGAAAATTCTTCTAAAAATAGAGCTAATACTATAGACGACGGTGACGATCTTTGTGATTTTTTAACTGTATCTGGAAAGCGATCTTACGGTAATAAGTGTATCCTAGATTCAGGGGCTTCATGTCACGTTTGTCTTGACTGGAGTTCATTCACAACATACAGGGATTATAGTGGTAAATCGGTGTTTGTGGGCGATGGTTACGCTTATAAGGTTGTGGGTATTGGTACGGTGTGTATCAGGATATTCGATGGAATCGAACGAGTCTTGGAAGATGTGAAGCATGTCCCCAAGATGAAGATGAATGTGATTTCTCTTGGTGCACTCGAGGCGAAAGGGTGCGTGTTCATCGGCTGCGATCGTTGTTGTGAAGTGTTGAAATGGGCACTCGTGTGTATGAAGGCACGGAGGTGTGGCCATTTTTACAAGTTGATCGGGAGCACAATTCACGGTGGAGTTGTGGGATCAGTAGCGAAATCCACGGTTGCTCATATATGGTAAGTGTCCAAGGGCCACATGAGAAGAGCGGAAAATGATGTAAATGTGCAATGTTAGAGTCGATGGTGGCACGAGAAGCGATGGAGCTATGATTGAAGATGAGATGACGAAGTGATGATGTTTTTTATTCGACGTTTGAAGCCTCGGTGGAGATTGTTGGAGGAGCCTTCAAACAGTGCTCATTTTGGATGCTCAGATTGGTCGGATGATCGGTCTGCATGTTTGGCCCAGAAGCACAACGAGGCTATTAGACGTTTTTCGTGTGCCCAGACTGGTTGGCCGACCAGTCTGTAGAGGGCTCCGACCGGTCGGCTATGAGGCAGCATGTTTGGATTTCTCCCTGGACTATTTTGTACAATGGTTGACTGCGCACGCATTTTCTTGTGCAACTACGCAGTAATGCATAAGAGGTTGCTATTTTCAATTTTGTTGCCTATTTAAACAAGTTATAATCGAGGTTAGCAGATATCCTAAGGTGCCTAAGATTTCCTAATCATATTAGGAAGATGGGAGAGTGTTTTGTGAGAGAGAGAGAGCTTATGTTTTCTCTGTTTTCCTTGCTTGTGGGCTATCAATCTCTGGAATCTTCTGTTAATCATAGTGGATCACTTTGTGCCGTGGTTTTTTACTTGTTGAGGAGTTTTTCCACATAAATGCAGATTCTCTTGTTGTGAATGCTTGTATGTGGCTTGATTTCATAGTGTTTCTCATTTGATCTCGCATTACTCTGCACGTTTGACTTCTGCTTCCGCCGCCGGTTTTCCCAACAGGTTCATGCCCCAAAATGATCTAGAAAAACCGATGGACAACATGGATGTACAATACATACATCAAGGTGGGCCCCACTGTAAGGACCACACATAATCCTCTCCCATCTGAAATACATGGTGGCAGGGCCCACACATGAAAGCATGCACCTGGTATCACCAGAGGTTGTGCTGGTACCGGTACTACGATATCAGCGCACTTCTTAGCACAGGAGTCTGCCTCACTGATACAACAATCTCTTTCTCTGAAATACACAGAGACAGTGTCCATACATGAAAGCATGCCCGCTCTCTCTCTCTCTCTCTCCATCTCTTTCTTTCCCTCTCTCTCAGAGCACACAGAAAAGCATGCAACCCATGTGTTGCATATGTGATGTAGACTGCATAAGATGCTCTATTGCTTTCATGTCTAAGCCACTGTCAGTGGCGCGTATGTGTGTCAGAGGCGTATACGTGTTGTCTTCTTTATTTCCCGTTCTACCCTTCAACGGACTAAATGACTAGAATGACTAGAGTCTTTAACTATCTGAAATGGCTGACAATGGTTATTATCGACCAAACATGCATATCTTTTTTGTTTCTGTTTTCAATGGAACCATGCTTTTGGTATGTTAATGCCTCCTTTATCAAACCTCTTCTTTGAACAGTTAAATGATTATAACTTCTCTCAAACAAACGGTTGGGCTTTATTTGATCAGACCCATTGAGTTGTTGCATGGCCCAGTCCCTGAATGGAGATCGACGGTTGATCCACTCAAGAGTGCGACCACGAAAAGATACATGACAATCTAAATGTGTCTTTGCAAAGATTTATCCGTATCAGAAAGTTCAAGGTGAGTTCTTCGAGTAACTTATTGACAATTCCTACAACCTAATTATAATGATAGATTCGTGAGTAACTCAATAATCAATTTCTTTAAATATCTTTACTAACTATAATAAAACAATTTAAGCCTAAAAATACAAATAATCAAGATTATATTAAAAATTATGTAATTGGATGTATTTAATTTAGTGGAGATTGCTTAAGCTAGCTAATAGCTTAATTATTGAGGAAGGGAAACCTTAATCTAAAAATGGACCAAAATACCCCTTAATCCATTATAACTTCATAGGCCTTAGGTAAATTGGACAACTCACTCATGTAAATGGGATGATTCATTCAGATAGTATCAAGATCACATGATCTTATGCTAGTTTGAAATTTAACTTAATAGGCTTTCAAACATGACTAATTTCATCATTTTATATCAAGATGTAACAGAATATAAGTGATCTAAATATTAGCGGGTCCAGAATTCTAAGGGGTGAGCCTCATTTGGAATAAAATTAACAAAGTTACTATTAAAGTCATTCTTAGATAGGGCTTTAAACAGTTGGGTTCAGGTCAAGTCCTAGAGTACTCGTACTCAGGCTAATCAACTCCAGGTCATGCTATCCTTTCGGGAAGACCCGAACCTAGATCCAATCAGGTGCCCGGCCTTTAGAGATAATTTTTAGTCGAGTATGGATCAGGTTCAAGAGCCAAGTCTAGGTCAAATGAGGGCAGTTACAAGGTTTGGACCACCTGATGGATGGATTAAATAGTACACACATGTGCCCCTTTGACACATGTGATATGTAAACAGCTGGCTCTCTTGCGGGTGTGGAGCTCAACCTGGTCCAAGACAGTGGACCCAACCTAAACCCGACTAGACCCGATTTCTAACCGGGTCCAAAATGATGGATCCGAAGCAGACCCAACTTATAAACGAGTCTGATCGATATTGGACCACCTGCAAAATTTGGGTTGGGTCCATCGTGTACCTATTGACAGCCTTACCCTCGAAATAGAAAAGTGCCTTCCAATTCAAAGGGTTAGGCCGGCCAAAATTAATAAAAGCATCCACAAACCCTCTCATATCATCTCTGATAGCGCCTGAGAAATGTCCCACATTCTTATTCGAATAGAGCCATCCATCAAAGTTAAGGTCAGTAAAACTCTCTGATGTGTGTGTTCTTTGACCCTGGAAGACCACAAATGCATCATCTATGGGCTAGCAAGCCCACCTGATGGGTCCCACAGTCATGGCTCAATCTAAGACTAGTTATTTATTTTGTCCATTGAGTGCCTAAATTGCAGGCCATACGGTGATCAAAGTAGCAGAAATTTATGGTTCGGATACAGCCTATATCAGCATAGGCCTAAACTCAGGGACCCACAGATAAGTAACTAAGTGGACCATGTCTGGGTGTCACTTCTGAAAGCTTTGCTTTGATCAGGTCCAGCTGGAACCGAATTAAGGTCCATGTAGTACGATCAAATACCAGAATTGAGCTGTAATTTCTGGACCGTGGGCCTGGCTCAAAAATAAATGGGCCACACTCAAGCCCAACCTATTTTACAGCCGTATATTCCAAATAACGAAAACTGTTTCCTGTAAAGATTCTAACTTGTTGCAGCTTATTCGAATAATTAACGTAGATTTTACATATAAAGACGTGAGAGCCAAGATTCTCCTGGAGAATGCACAGCCTACACGGTGCAGGTAGGATTAAGATCCTACTCGCGCCCAAGTGTGCTACCAGCATGGAACACGTGTGTGTGATCCAACCGTTCGTTAGGAAGGGCCCATGGTACATGTACATTGATCCAGAATTCAGACTTCTCTATTCATTGAGTGGGCCACGATTGTACATTCAATGTGGATCACTGGTCAGTGTTTTGACCATCTATCTTTTTCAGACGTGTTTGGTAAGTAACCGTTGATCAGCCTGATTTTCATGCCATGACTCATTGACAGGACGGCCCACCTTATGAACGACCTGGATCTCTCACACATCTCTGCTCGAGAGTAGAATTCTGGCCTACTCGCTAGAGCAGCCTTAAAAACCTAATTTAGAAAACTGCACTAACTAAATGAGATTTGGATGATAGTGACATTGAGTAATAAGAAAAGGATGGCACCAAAAGCAAAGAGAGGAGAATACAATAAAAAAATAAAGAGGGAGCCACTGTTTGGATGGACATCCCCTTCTTCTCTACTTTTGCTAATACAATAATAGTATAAAACCAATAACTATTGTATTACGAAAAGTGGAAGATAGGGGTGAATTTATCAAATAGGGTGGGTGTGAATATCAACTGTATAAGGAAATCATGATTAAAAAGAGGTCTGATGTCCAACCGGTTGGACCACAAGTTATGGACCACCCAGTAGATCACTTCTAAACTATTAAGTGCATGTGACATCCAACCCATCCAATAGGTTGGCCCCATCATGAGGATCACCATGTGCTTTATGTCAGCTATTTGCTTTCATTAAGTGGTCCAAATTTGTATTTCGATATTTATCAGTGGCTGCATTTTTTTCTATGGTGTGCCCCACTTGATGAGTGGATAGGGTATGATTCTCTTCCAATAGGTGAATCTCATGTGGAATCAACCTATTGGAAGGTTTAGATGTCACATGCACTTAACCGGTTGGAAGTTAGTCACTAGGTGGACTAAAACTTGTGGTCCAATTGGTTGGACTTGAGACCTTCTCATTAAACAATAATAATAAAAGAAAAGCTGTAGATGGCTGAGAAATAGAGTAAAATGGACAATGTATGATAGATACACTCCTTATCTACTTTTGGTAATACAATCGTGCAAGTGGTACTGTTATATGAAGAGAAGTAGAAAAGGGGTGAATCTATCAAACCGGGTGGGTGTAAAATATCAAATTTCTAAAGAAATAACACTTTTATATATATTTAAAAAAGAAAAGCAAAGAAAATAGATGGAGATGGCTGGGGCATGCTAAAGGACTAAAGAAAGAACCAAAAAAGCAAAGGCAGGTTGCCCATACTCTAATTCACATTCTCCTAACACCTTTTTTCCTCTGACATGAACTTTTGTGGGGCTGAGCTGATTATTATAGGCTTTCTTTTGAGGTTGGACAGCCTAATCTTGCTTATTCAATCTTAGTAGTATGGTATCCTCACAACCGTCAAATCTCTCTCTTTCTCTCTCCTTATTTATTCAATCTTAATATTATGGTATCCTCACAGTCATCAAATTTCTCTCTCTCTCTCTCTCTCTCTCTCTCTCTCTCTCTCACCGTATCATTGAGGAGGATCCTCTCCAAGTGTTTGTAGATTCTACTACTTGGGTGTTTTTAACATGCGTGAAAAAAGTTATTCACCCATAGGTAAATGTTATTCGACTAATGTGTGGGGTGCACCCTGTTGTGTGTATGCCATCCAACCTGCATATCAAGTGAGTCCCACTATGATGGTAATACACCCCACATGGATAGTTGAATAACATTTACACCTAAGTGAATAAGTTCCATGCATTTAATAACCTATGATTCGTCAAATCATCACTTTCTCTAAAAGCTCAGCTATTAGAAGACGGCATATCAATATGTATTGAGGGACTTTAACACTCCAACATTTCCCCGCATGTGGGCTGTAGAACTCCGCATAGGAACATACTAGGTAAAGGTGGAGGGACACACAGCTCACACCTAGGTGGTGGCATATTTGCTACTTTCGAAATTCGAACACAGGACCTTCCACTCTGATACCATGAAAAGTCTCTGCTCAAATGTATAGTTTCTGATACAATCAAAATACAACGCCCATTTCGTATACATAAAGGCAACGAATCGTATAAAATAAATTACAAATTTAATATTTGAAAATCAAAGTTTAGTCATTAGGCAGAAGAGGAGGTTGAGTAGGAGACTCTTGTGATAGGTGCAAAAGAGGTTTCGCTAGAAGTTGTGATGTAGTAGAATTATCCATATAACATGATTTACATGCATGCTAATGACATTTTTTCTACAAATTAACTTTTGTAGGGGATTCGGCCTCATGTGTAAATACCAACAAATATGATTAGATTGAGCTGGAAGAACCCAAATACGGTAGGGCTATCACCTTATGGTACACATAGTATACATGGCAGGGTGATGTGCAAATTGAGTCCACCTAGGCTTGGCAATGGGTCGTGTTTGATCGTGTCTGTGTCGTGTCGTATAAAAAATTTGCTCACCCAGACCCAACTCGTTAACTAATAGGTCGAAATCTACAAACCCAAACTCATTCATTAATTTAACGGGTTACCCACAACCCGACCCGTTTAACTCGTTAAATAAATGAGTCGTGCTTTTGTGGGCAGAGAGATGGAGAAAGGGGCTTGATTCGACAGAGATTTTAGAGTGTGGCTGTGTGGGGCCGTGGGCAAAAAGATGGAGAATACTCCCAAGTGAGAGAAAGAGAGAGAGTCTTACTGGCTGTCTTAGTTTCTTAGGGATTTCTCCCTACACTAAGGATAATGACCAAAATGCCCCCACTAACGGGTTAAACGGATTTTGCAGGTGAAACACTGACACGACCCGTTATGTTAATAGGTCTTAACGGGCCAACACATTAGTGACCCAAAACGATAAGGCTAGACCCGAACACTGATTTTTTCATGTTGGTTGGCGGGTCGTGTGGAATTTTGCCAAGCCTAGGTCCACCCATATGCAAGGCCATGTCATGGATGGTTTGTTTAAAAAATCACATGCACCTATAAGACAATCTTATCCATCAGACCTGCAGCTATACAATTGAAGGTGGAAAACAAAACAATTACATGTCAAATTAGCATTTAGACCAATTGTAGAAAGAGTAACGGATATGGTTAATTACCATAGCTATTAGAAAATTGTATCCATTTGATTAGGGCTGTAAATGGGTCAACGGACCCGATGGGGTACCCGGACCCAACCCATTTAGACCCGACCCATTTGTTAAATGGTACGGGTTTGGGTCCAAGAACAGACCCAATTGCTAAACGGGTCTGGGTCTGGTTTCCTTTATATTAGGCCCGACCCAACCCGAACCCATTTAGCAAGTGGGCGGGTTTGGTCTATGTTTCAAGGGACTCGTCCAAACCCGATTTTAAGCCTTGTAAAATGCTTGCATACTTGATCCAGACCTGGACCCATTAGATCCGACCCATTTATAAATGGGTCTGGGTGGATCTCCCTCTACCAAACCCGGACCCATTTATAAATGAGCCTGATGGGTTGCCTTAGACCCGACCCGAACCCGCCCATTTAGTAAAAGGGTCTGGGTCTAAAATTTGGACCCAGACCCGTTTAGTAAATGGGCAGGTCTAGTTTTGACTAAACCCGCCCCGAACCCGACCATTTACAGCCCTACATCTGATATGGGTCATACCATATGGCCATTTGGAGAGATGGCTCTAGCCTAGTTCTTCTAGCTCTAACATATAATCTTCCATGTACGACAAATCTAGTATAATCTTAGTTAGCAAAAGTTTTTTTTTTTAATTCTCTATTTTTTTGGAAAAAAATTTATAATTGATTAAATATTTAGAACTCAATGTATTTTAGAAGAGGCAAAAATATTATTTTTGGACAAGCTAAACTAAACTACTCTGAAAAAATTCATTATATTCGAAAAGAAAACTTTTAAGGGTGTGTTAACCCTTTTTACACACACTCACACCCACACACACTACATGAGCACTCAACCCATTACCCATGCGTTAAAATGCACTCTATCTACCATTGAGCCGTGAATGGGGACCCAATATAAGGTGGAACTTCTAAGGGAGAGCAACTGATTTATATATGAATTAATTAAAGAGAGATTTGATAAAGTCAAAGAACATTATTAATCTACCATTTAATTATCTGTGCACATCATTATTCGTGCACCGAGGAATTTTTAACCATTTAAATTTAAGTTTTATATTTAAGTCTTGTTTATATACAATACACATACACATATGTATATTGATGAACACCCACACCTTTTGGGATAGTGGTAGACTGAGTGAAGATAACTTCATTTCCACACTGGGGTGTGTGTACTAACAGTGGGATGTATGTACTAATCGATGGAGGAAAAAAAAACATTTGCATGGATGCAGCTATTTCTTCACTCTCTTTGACTTTCTACGTTTCCTTTTGTTTATTCAGATTTTACATCTCTCCAATGAAAGCAGATTAGCTGTTATCCAGTAACACCTTAGTGAGTGTTAACCTAACCTTGTGGGGCCTACTTTGATATATTTGTTCTATATCCACTCCGTCCATCGGTTTTCCCATCTCATTTTAGAACATCATTCCAAAATTTAAGAAGATCCAAATCTAAGGTGGACCATACCACTAGAAAAAGTAATAAATGACCATTAAAAACTTTTTGTGGGCCATAAAAGTTTTATATCAATCTTATCTTCGTAATTCCCCTTCATCCAGTTCTTCTTGACATTATCAACAGGTTGGATGGAAAATAAACATCACGAAAACCCTTAGGATGGTCCCTTTGGAATTTTTAATGGCAAGGCACTCAATCACTTCTTCATGTGGTGTGGTCCACCTGAGATTTTAATATACTTAATATTTTGTACTACGTTCTAAAATGGTCTGAAGAAACGGATGAACGGAATGGATAACATCATAAGAAGATTTTACCCGGTGTTATACCCCACAGTAAGGGTAACATGACCCACTCAGGTGTTATACCCGGATAACACCTAACAGAACCGAAATAAACAGGAATATTTGGGGGCGGATTTACTGCGAAAGCCTTGCGCTGGAATTTCCTGCACTGGGAACCAAGGTGGGCCCACAGTGGTGTTTTTTGATAAATCCACACCGTCCATCCTTTTTGGGAGCTCATTTTAGGATATTAAAACAAAAATAAACCGGATCCAAGACTCAAGTGGGCCGAAAAAGTGAGATTTGAACGTCCATAGTTGAAATATTTGTGGAGCCACAGGAGTTTCGAATCAGGATATTATTTGTTTTCCCAGTTCATCCCAATAGTAGTGACGTTATGAACGGTATGGATGTCATATAAACATCACTGTGGACCCCAGGGAGGTTTCAACGGTAGTAATTTACCTACCCACCTTTTCCTTTAGTGAGGCCTACTTGAGTCTTGGATCCGGTTCATTTTTGTTTTTATGTCCTAAAATGAGCTCCCAAAACGGATGGACGGGGTGGATTTATGAAAACATATCACTGTAGGCCCCACCTTGGTTCCCAGCGCAGGAAATTCCTGCGCAAGGCTTTCGCAGGAAATCCGCGCCCGGAATGTTTCCCGTACCTCTTTTTTGTTGTAAGCTGTTTTGCTAATTATGACAGTCACTCTCGTATAGGGACATGGACTGCTTTGCACAAATGCAGGTGTATGATTTTATGTGAATGAGATCCAAACGTTCGATCTAAGTGTGCTGCCTCATCTTTTTATATGATCCCAAGAAATAGGTCACTCCAAAACTGAGGCAGGTCACATCATAAGTAGTAGATGGGGTAAGGATGCCTACCATATATAAAGACCTTTCACATTGTATGTGGGGTGCACCTTGATGTTGATCTGCCATCAATTTCTTTCATGCAACGCACCTCACCAGGAGGTGGACCACATCACATGAATTTTTAGAGATTTAAAGCATTAGTTTGACCCTGTTCCCTATGCTTTCGTCCAAATGAGGGTTAGATCAGCCTGATTTCTGAGCCCTTGAGTGAACAAGAACGGGCCCACCTGATGGACAAGTGGATCTTACAATGCTTACCCTTGTGGTGCTCGGTTAGTGTAAGACAGGGCTTGACTTAGCGTGTGGTTTAAGTTGGCAGGTCCGTATCATATCATCCCTGTTTTGTTTTCCGTGCATGCATGCGTTTGTGGGCTCCTCTATTCTAGGCCCTGGGGCCAAAAACCAGCTGGATCCACAACTCAAATGGGCCACAATATATGGAATGCCAACCAGAGGTTTGTGTGTATGGACGTACATCATGCCGTATATCTTTCATCAAAACCTTCATCAGTTGTGAGCTACATGATAAAGGTAAAATACTAAAATCAATTTAAGTCAAAACCCTTGTGGGCCACAACTCCATAATTTAAAGAGGTTTTAGGATCCCAATTTTACATTATTCCCTTGGTGTGGCAAATTGTTTATTTTACTAATATTTTGCATGTATGGTGGTCATAGGGGTTATCATTTGATAGATGGAGCATGTTGCTCTCAATTTAGTAAGTTAATGCCACTTGTGTGACCAAAGGCATGGATTGGAAGTACGTGTGCATGTACGATTGTGCGAACATACCAAAGTCGGCTCAACGTTAACTCAAGGATATTGACTAAATTTGTCAGTAACCCTAAATCGAGATGGACAAATTAAAGACTGGATTTGGACCCAGAGTCCTCTTGATCACCGACTAATTAATAAATGTGAGTCGTACTTAGGCAATTTGAACAAGGGAAGAGGCTAACTCTCACAAATTGAGTTCTTTTTACCTTTTACCAGTGAAAAGGGGATCGACCAATTTAAAGACTTTCTATTTCACCAGTGCTTCAACGTGGTATTTCTCTATTAGAGTAAAAAAAATTCAAACATAATAGAGTAAAGACTAGCATAAATATGATCAGTCTTTCTTAATGTATTGTATATATATGTTACAATTGCCGTGCTTCACACTCTTATTGTTAAAGCAAAAAAAAAAAAAAAAAAAAAAAAAAAAAAAAAAAAAAACCTGATATGTCTATTGGAATAGCGATCAATGCGAATAGTCAGCAAAATATAACCAGGGTATAAACGGCTGAATCAGAACTTAGATGGACATGACGATCTGACAACTTTATGTCGCGCAGCATGCCAACAACGCCGGTGAACCGAGATCCAATCTCCGGTCTCACTCACAAACGATAAACAAGAAGAAATAATAACTAGAAGTAGAATATAAGCAAATCAACAATCCACAAGATGGATTTTACGTGGAAAAACCCCAAACAAGGGTAAAAAACCACGGTACAAACTTTCACTATGAAGAAGACAAAGTTACAAGCAATACACTTACCTTCTCCGATGTTCCATGCACAAAGATGGCCCTTTTTGCTAATGTCTCGCCTCTTTCTCACCTTAGACGTATAGAAACCCTAATCCCATGGCCTAATCCCAGTTAACACTCCTTTATATGGTAAACCCTGAAAATATAACAAAAAATAGGAAACCCCGCACTTAAATTCGCAGCCGGTCGGGCGCCCACCCAATGCTAAAACAGTCCAGCGAGCTATAGGCCAAAACAGCCTATTATCGGCGCCTGGTCTATTTGACTGTCGGGTGCCTGACTGTTCATAGAACAGTCTAGAGACATACTGTCTCAAATTCATGAATATCGTGCGCCCGGTCCAAAGACCGTCCGGGAGCCCAACCATGCTTTGGTGTAATAGGCTCCACACTCAACACTTAAGGTTATAGATATTTAATCTACTCCAAAATAGACAAACTGTAGCATGAGCCGCTGGGTAGTAGTGAATTGAGCTAGGAAAAGTAAAATAAGCATAAAATTAAAGTAGACATGTAAATAGATGTATTTAACGTGAGGCCTTAAGTTTTTCTTCGAATGTTCTTTTTATAGTTTTCTTGAGGTGGTAAAAGTCATTTGCTGGTTTCTAGGTTATTCTGAATTCTTCGAGCGAACTTTCCGGATAAGCAACATTTTCCTTTACAAATCGAGGTTTACTTTTAACCAAGAAAGTCTCTGAAATGTTAGCGGTGGCTGGATTTCAGATTATCATTCTTATACATAGATGCTCCCATAAAGGACTCTCTCAGTTTTATCAAGAGAGCATCTTTCTCTTAATCGCAACCATCTATTGTAGTGATCTGATGTAGATCACCTGGTTTCGACAGAAATGGGATTTAATACCAAGTACTGATTGTAGATGGGCCGGATTGCATCGAACTCTCCCATTTTCTTGATTCCAAACAGGTCATGGTTGCGGACCCAACTTGGATGATGTGGTCATTTCTCTGGATTGCAGCCCAATTCAAGGTTAGGTTCATTTAGAGATTATCTCAATACACAGATCTTCAAAATCTTCTGAATCGTCGCTGGCTTTCCAAGTGTCTTTGGAGAAAATTTTCATTTTGGAATGACTATAAGAGACGGTCTCGTAAATGAAATCATATCGGGTTGTGAGACAAGAGACGCTCGCCCGATGGGTTTTTTATAGTTGCACCATGCACATCCCTCGTTTAATGGACACAATAATCTTGGTCACGTGGCGTGCGATGATTCGTCCTCTTAAAAGGCTTAATAAGAATTTGTACCATCATAATAATGGTAGAATGCATAACGTGGATGGAAAATCAAACTCAAATCTACTTTGCGTGGGAGTATGATTCTAGGTGTGCCAAATACATAGTGTCTTCATATGGTGTCTTTCTATTAAACCCCGCTAAAGTGCAGAAAAATGGGTGTAAACACAACGGATGCCCAAATAGCTTGTGTGGCCCTCAGTAAAACAGGTGTCTTATGTGTGTCTGCATAGGGCACGTGTATGCACGAGGAGAAGACGCCAGCCATAGATAACTCCTCGTCTCCTTCGTAGTCGTGGCCTACCAAACGAGTTTAATGGCTAAAGGAGTATCTTTGAGAATCAAAATCACCCCAAAAACAATTTTGGCAAGGCCAAACAGGCCCTTAATGTTTTCTACGTATACTCATGCATGCATGCTTATAAGAAGCCAATCCGTTGTATGTGCATACATATAAATACGAACCGCTAGCCTGACTACAAGTAGGCACGCCGGGAGCGTACCTACTGCCACGTGGGCTGAACTTTCATGAGTTCCAGCCCGTTCATCAGGTACGGTGACTCTTCCTCAGGCTGGAGTCCAGAAATCATAACCATCGAATACTACGCCGCACCATAGGAAACAGTTGGAAAGGAAACTCCCCCTATTGGTTTTATGTAGGCCCACAGTGTTTTTCATATTTTATCCAATCCATTCACCTAACTTGTCTTATCAAGATGAAATCATTTTCCGAAAACCGCGCTACCCCAAAACTCATGTGGGCCATAACAGGGCGCGGATTTCCTGCAAAAGCCTTGCGCAGGAAGCTCCTGCCTGGGAACGAAGGTGGGGCCCACAGTGATGTTTTTTTGATAAATCCACCCCGTCCATCTGTTTTGGGAGCTCATTTTAGTATATAAAAACAGAAAGGAACCGGATCAAAGACTCAAGTGGGCCTCAGTAAAGGAAAAAGTGGGTGGGTAAATTAATACCGTTGAAACCTCCCAGCGGTCCACAGTGATGTTTATATGACATCCATACCGTTCGTAACGTCACTACTACTGGGATGAACTGTAAACACAAATATTATCCTGATTCGACATTCCTGTGGCTTCACAAATATTTCAACTGTGGACGTTCAATCCTCACGTTTTCGGCTCACTTGAGTCTTGGATCCGGTTCATTTTTGTTCTCATGTCCTAAAATGAGCTCCAGAAACGGATGGACGGGGTTGATTTATCAAAAAACATCACTTTGGCCCCACCTTGGTTCCCAGCGCTGGAACTTCCTACGCAAGGCTTTCGAAAGGAAATCCACGCCCGCCATAACAGAAGAACTTAAAGGTTTAGTTATGATTACCGGACGCGGATTGCCTGCGCAGGCATCTCCTGCACTCGGAATCTATGTGGGGCCCACCGTGATGTCTGTGAAAATTCTACACCGTCCAACCGTTTTTTGAGATCATTTTAGGGGTTGCAACAAAAAATGAACGGGATCCAAGACTCAAGTGGGCCGCACTAAAGCAAAAGGTGGGTAGGGAAATTCCTACCGTTGAAACCTCTATGGGGCCACAGTGATGTTTATATGCCATCCATACCGTTCATAATGTCATTCCTACTGAGATGAACTGAAAACACAAATATTATTCTGATTCGAAACTTCTGTGGCCCCACGAATATTTCAACTGTGGAAGTTCAATTGTCACGTTTTCGGCCCACTTGAGTCTTGGATCCCATTCATTTTTTGTTGCAACGCCTAAAATGATTTCACAAAACGGTCGGACGGCGTAGATTTCTCACAGACATCACGGTGGGCTCCACCCAGATTACGAGCGCAGGAGATGCCTGCGAATGGCTTTCGCAGGCAATCCGCGTCCATGATTCCCTATGGAGTGCCCCACGTGAGTGTTGAATCAACCTGAATTTGGGTTCAAAGGATAAAAATAGGTCTTTTAGCTGATGGACGGTGTAGATCTCATGCATTTAAGTTCTTTCCACTCAAAGAAGCGTTAGGCACGCTCCAGTGGTCACCCAAGAGTTTTCCTAGGTATCCATAACAGGGATTTACTGTGCTTGTGAGTGGGAGGTATATACGAACAAGCGGTGTATATTTACTACGGGAAACGAACCATGACCATGGTGCATGTTGTTGTATGGTTAGTGATTCTGGACCGTCCATCTGGGAGATCTGGATGGGGATGACCCATGCTAAAAGAAAACACAGTAGACAGACGATGGAAGCAGTCGATCAGTGGCCTTCAAATGAATGGTGGGTATAAAATTATTCTGTGGACGGTCCAGATTCAAGCGGGAAAAGTCCATTAATCAAAATTCAGTAGATTCAGTCAGAGTGGCTTTTGTAGCATGGACCACCTACAACAGGACCACATAATTGGACAGTCCAGATTCGCCAACTGTACAGCCGCGTGTACGGTAGAATGGCAATGAATGATGACTGATTCACTGCACGATGAAGTGGAAAGGTCTTCGTCCTTGAAATATTATCCTCTTCCCTCCATGAGAATTTCTTATGCATGTAAGAGAGAGAGAGAGAGAGAGAAAGAGAGAGGCTTTTAGTTGACTCAGATAAATTTCCCAGTCGCCATGATTGTGCTATATTTCATCTGTTTTAATTTCTTGAGAGAGAGAGAGAGAAAGATGGAGACAGCCAAAAAAAATCTTAAAAGAGAAAAAGCTAGAGAGGCTCACGCTTTTCGAGATGGAGGCTCGCTTGCTGCAGCATCTCCACTCGTGCGCCTGGCACGTCTGGGATAATCAGAGCTCAGAACAGTTGATCTGGTGGACCAACAAATGAACAAACCATAGCTAAAAGCATGGTGGAATAATAATCCTAGCCATTAGATCGATGTAACTTCTTTCGTTGGAAAGTGGGTCACTGCTTTTTTTTGTTTAAACGTATCCACCCATCCATTTTCTGACTACAAATAAGATGTCTACAGAATCTCCACCCTGCGCCTTGTATACGTCTAGGACGATCAGAACTGAGAACAGTTCATCTGGCGGGCCAAAAAATGAACGGATGTTAGATATAAAAAAATAATAATAATAATTTAAATGGTGAGACAGTAATCCGAGCCATTGGATCGGTGTAATTTCTATTATTTGAATGTGGGTCACCGATCTTTTTTGTTGAAACTTTTCAACCATCTATTTTCTGACCACGAATAAGATGTCTAGGGCATCGCCACTGTTCACCTGGTACATGTCTAGGACGATCATAGCTCAGAGCAGTTTATCTGTGGGGCCATCAAATGAACGGACAATAGCTAAAAAAAACATGGTGAGACAATAGTCCTAGCCATTGAATGGATGTAATTTCTATGTTTGAGGGTGGGTGTCACTGCTCTTTCTTTTTCAAGCTTATCCACCCATCCATTTTCTGACCACAAATAGGATGTCTATAGCATCTCCATTGTCCACCTGGTAGACGATCCTAGCCATTGAATTGGTTTAATTTCTCTCATTTGAATGTGGATTACTGCTCTTTCTTGTTCAAATTTACCCAGCCATCCATTTTCTGACCACAAGCAAGATGGTTTAGATAGTTGATCAAGTACTGTAAACATTTTATGCATGGATCCTTTCACGATGGCCCACTATGTCAACGGTTCCAGTAGCTTTATAAGTGTACCATGTATCAAATATCAATGGAGATTTTGAGATGTTATCATCTAGCGAGCCTCCATATTAAAGATGCTCTCTGGAACCTCCCTTAATTTAAAAAAAAAAAAAAAAAAAAGAAAAGCTGTGAGGAAGGTATAATTTCAGGGGCCTTTGCTAAGCCCACACGCGTGTGCAACGCAGCTCATGTACCCACCACACACGTGCCAGCATAGAACATTGGTAGGAGATCCAGTCCGTTCATCAGACGCGTACACGATGTAGATGCTCTTGCAAAGAAATTAGATGAGTCCACTTGAGGTGGGACATGGTTTTCAAAATAAATGCACGGCTGAGAAAAAACTTTCCTGAAGGTTCTCACCTGTCCAACTATTTCTAACAAACTGGCCCACCTACTGAATGGACTAGACATGTTTCTGGGAAGATAACATCTATACAGTCAGACCCACATGATGAACGGTCCTGGATATTGTACTCGTTGGCAAAGCTAGCACATCTGTTGGCGTGTACAGAAGCTGTGCGGCTTAATAGAGCTAATGGTAGGGTATCTACCCTTTTTTTTCTTTCTTTTTTTTGGTACAAAAAGGAGTACAATTCCTAGGGTTAAGGTTATTTTGCTTGCCACTGAGGTGTATGATTGAGAAAAACTCTCAAAACTGCCCCTCCCCAAACCATCATTATGAGGTTTCTAATGAAAATAACAATAGAGAATGACACTTCTTATGATAGGTTCTTTTCAGTGACCCAAGCCGTTGATATGATGACCCTGCCTTACTGTGGACAGGAGACATCGATTAGATGATCAATCTGAACCATTCATGTTCTCGTTCATAACATGTTTCATTGATGTTCCGTACCTTTGAATCTTGGATTCGAATAGATATCCATTAAAAAATTATTTTCCAATGTTACATTTTCATCTTCATTCACTCATGTAGCATTAAATCCAGAAATTGAGCGGTTCAGATCAGTCTAAGGATGCAATACCCAGGTGGAAACTGATCACCGTCCGATTAGAGAGCGGATTGCCTGTGACCGCGGGCACAGGGATATCTCTTTGCCCGGGGCTGTGTGGGGTCCACAGAGATGTCCTTGAAAAATCCACTCCGTCCATCTATTTTAAAATATCACAATAGGACAGGATTCTACAAATCAGACAGATCCAAATCTCAGGTGGACCACACCAACAAAACAGTGGAAACAGAAACGTCCACTGTTGAAACCTTCCTTGAGCTGACCAGAATGTTTACATTCCATCCAAACCGTTCATAGAATTATTATTAATCTGATAAACCGTAGGAACAAATATCATCCTGATACAAAACTTCTTTCATCGCCAGGCATTTAATCCACACTGTTTCGTCTGGTTTGGACCACATAAGTTTTGGATCAGCCTGATTTTTAGAATCTTATCCAATTATGATCTTTCAAGACAGATGGACGGAGTGGATTTGTCATTGACATCTCTATGGGCCCCACACGGCCCCAGGCACAGAAATATCTATGTGCCAGGGTCACACACAATCCGCTCCTGTCCGATAATGGGCTAGGGGCACCTTACCCTATCAAAACCCTTGATGCATACACCACCTTTTTTTTTCCACATTTTTTTGTATTAAAATTTTAAAACAGCACACCTGTAGTATTATAATACCTAGCGAAGAAAAAAGAGTTTATAGCCCTCCAGTACCAAAAGTAGAAAAAAGTGGTCTTGCTTCAAATGATAGAGAGCAAATGTAAGTATATTTTTTCATTGAGAAATGATCAGATACAGCAGTCGTATCATATTTTATGATACACCTATTATTTTCCTGCCAGCGTGTCATACATGTAGCATAGCTTGTCCATAGAAAAGTGGACCACACCATGGTGATCACCTTATTTGAAGATCAAGCTGATCCATGCATGCGGCAAGACACTATTCAATTTCAATGGACAGCCGTTGGTATTGTTTACTGCACTGATGTGGCCCACCCAATGAATTGAAGGGACTGATTTTCGTACCAGGCCGTTACCATTATGTGGCCCACATTTTGCACGGATAGGATATCCTACATAATTAGTGTATCATAATGTATCATAGAGCTGCTGTATCTAATAATTTCTCTTTTTATTTACCCATTAGATTCACCGGAATAAACATAATAAAATCTTCTTCTTTTTTAATATGTATTTTCATTTACGCTTGCTTTATACACAGTATGTTATGGTAAGCTTCAGGTGCCAAGAATGTTCCCTGCATGAGAAATGATCCAGTGTTCTCAGAGCACTGTAAGGTATAGTGCTCTTGGTTGTATGGGTTGGCTTGGACCGTCCAATGGATCAATCTGAACCGTCTATATATTAAGTCGAGAACACATTTTATAGACAACAGAAAAAAATAATATGATCGCATGATCCAGTCCATCCTTTATTTGATATTATTTTCTACAGCTATCCTTTTTCCAAGCCATGGATTGGATGGCTATGATTGCCTAACAAAAGTAATTATTTAGAATCATAAACAATCTGCGATGGACCCTGAGAAATCGATGGATCAAACTGCTGAATGGAACTATTTTGTATAAACGATCTTGACGGTCCATATTAAAGGACATTGGTTAAATGGTTGATCTTTGTCAGATTGGCGTCATGTTTGCATGGTAGCCCATGAAATGTGTGTTGGACCTAATGAAGAGTCTGGATCAATGGATTAGGCTGTCTAAGTGACCCAATGCAACTAGGAGCACTGTAAATTGTAGAGCTTTGAGAGCACTGGAGAATTTCTTTGTATGATATATATGGGGGTTATAAACAGGTTGTATGAGAGAGAGAGAGAGAGAGAGAGAGAGAGAGAGAGAGAGAGGCATGGGTGGTATCATTTCATCTCCTCAGACTTCTGTTAAAAGCCTTGGGATCGAAGGCACGGATTTTTAATCATGGCATAGCTGAAATATAATCATCTCCCTGTAATTGCAGAGAGTGAAAAAGCTACACCTGAAAAAAAGAAAGGGGGGAGAGAGAGAGAGAGAGAGAGAGAGAGAGAGAGAGAGAGAGAGAGAGAGAGCGGGGGAGAGGGGGAAGGAGAGAGGTATTATCGTCTCCCTTTAATCTGAGAGAGCTTCAGAAAGTTTGGCTGAAAAGAAAAGGCTGTGAGAGTCTCCTTTCTTTCTCTCTCTCTTTCTCTTTCTTTGTTTCTTTTCATGGCTCTACTTTAAGCTGAGGTTGTGACATGAAAGAGTAAAGAGAGGAGACTAAGTATCAAAAAGCGAGTGGCCAAAAGGAAAGGTTATGGGTATTTTCAAGCCCCATCTTAAATGTTTCTTTTGATTAGAGTGATAGAGATTCCAAAGGGCTAGTTTAATACCCATCTTGGGATTTTCAAGCCTTTAAAAAATCCCCATGGAGTCTGCAAATCACCAACACCAAGAACAGCTTGGTGGGTCTTCTTCTTTTGCTGTCCCATCCCTCAATGGATCTGGAACCAACCATTTATGGAGCCAAAACCTCTTACTGTAAGTTCAAACTCTATTGGAATACTCAACGATAAACCCGATTTTATTCACAACAATATCAATGTTCACCCACCTCTCTCTCTCTCTCTTTTCTATCACATGGGTTTTACTTGTAACAATTCATTCTTCAAGGGTAGTAGTTCTTCTTCCTTTCTTTTCAATCAGTATACCATCATAATATATTCCTTGGATTTTGAATTTAGTTCGTTATTTGTTTATTTATTTTAAAACTGATGTTTTCATTGTAGATCATTATAAACATGATATCCTCCTAGGATTTGGAATTCTTGAATTTTGGATTCTTGTTGTTTCTAGACGATTATAAATTTAAGGGTCTTAGTTTTGAACTTAAGAGTGAATAGGGTCTTGTAAAGAGCTATGATTTAATTCCTAGGTTTGGAATCTACATGTTGGGTTGTGGTAATTTTTATAGTTATTATAGGCTTATAGGTTTGATCATTATGTGACTAGGATTAGGTAGATACCAGGGGAATATTTCTGGTGATTTGAAATTGGGTTTGTTGGGTTATAATCATTTGAAATTGTCTTTATCATTGTAGAGATCATTGATTTTTTAATCCCCATGAATTTTATTTTTTTTCATAGAACATTTTGGAATTTTCTTGTTGGGTTTTATTCATTATATTAGTATGGATATATATATTCTTTTCTTCTTCTTCTTCTTCTTCTAGCTCGGATTTAAGTAATTTTGCTTATTTGATTGTGCAGAAGTGGTGGTAACTTCAATCCAACTGTCACTGGACTTCTCTCAAACTCGAGGGATATAAGGCAAAACCATGACATTCTAGTCCATCCTTCTCTCAATACCTCCATGTTTCAAGACTTGGGGTTTCATTGGCCTACCAATGCAGACAACTACACAAACCAATTACCACATGAACTACAAGTTTCAAAAATCAAGGAAGAGTTATCTGATTCCTTCCCCAAATATAGTGACCTTTCTAACCTTGATGAATTCCATTTGCCTTCCACCAGCTACATCAAACATGAACAACAGTACTTGCAAGACCTAAATGAGAAGCTCTTGCTCAAGACCTTCTATTCTGGCTGCCAAATCAACGGATCCCATCTCTCAGCTGGAGACTTTTATACCAACCCTCAAAGCTCTAATAGTTTTGGGAATGTATCTACATCTGGCAGAGGGAATTTTAGTCGGATTCTTCCAAGTACCAATATCTCAAGCTTTAATCCATCTTCATTGCCATATTCGAGTTCTTTAGGCATGAACTTGCAAGCTTTGGATCTATTGGCTTCTGCAAAAGTCGGTGTTAACTTTAGCCAGCCTTCACTCAGTAACTTTGCATCCTTTAAAGAAAGTGCGCCTTTTGCTCTTGACCATCTACATGATTCTAGTCAGGGGCCATCAAACAGCTCCCGAAAGGTGGGTATAGCTATTCTTCTTCTTCTTCTTCTTCTTCTTCTTCTCAGTGGTGGTAGCAGCAGTACTAACTGACACTACTACTACTAATACTAAGTACTAGTGGTGATGGTGGTAGTAGTAGAAGTAATAGGGGGCAGAGAAGATTTCATACGGTCTAATGACTATGTGATCTAGACCATTGATTTGATGGGCCCTACTGTGAATTGGGTTGCATTAAATTACAATCTCCCATATTGGAAGATCCGACCATTGGATCTTTGGATTAGGATGAAATTGGGTTGTTGTTGTAATTTGATCTGCTTAACCATTTATTAGTATTGCATTGATCAAAGGATTAGGATTCTTCCAGTCCGAATTGAATCAGACCAACTTTTTGGATTAAAAGATTGTGGCTCCGACATGTCACC
This sequence comes from Liriodendron chinense, assembly GCA_003013855.2. Classification (NCBI taxonomy): domain Eukaryota; kingdom Viridiplantae; phylum Streptophyta; class Magnoliopsida; order Magnoliales; family Magnoliaceae; genus Liriodendron; species Liriodendron chinense. The sequence goes on along the minus strand of PVNU02000815.1, from coordinate 1,726,697 downwards.
CAACCATATATTTGCTGAGTTGAAGAAGCCTTATTTGTTTTTGTAGAAAAGATACTTTGTTAATTCATGGTTTAAATTTTCCATCCATGTATTTTTGGCATATCTTGAAATAAAACATAATTTTCATTTTTGTTCATTTGATTGCTTCTATTTATCTCTTGTTTTTAATTGCTATAGAAGAAATAGTTCAATTGATGAAATTTCAAGTTTTCAAGAAACTTTGGTAAGAAATCATTTAAATTCATTTAGTTTCAAGCGGAAATTTCTCTTGACATCTGAAACTTCGAATTATGGTAGTGATATTGATATAAATAATAAAGTTGTTCTACTGATCATATTGAAATTAATGATAATAATATACTGGAAATGAGGAGACAAGTACAATTAGGAACAAATGAATTAGAAGGAACTTGGGAGTAGCACAAATAGGCTACAAGATGAGGAAAATAGACTTGGATTGTTTGGCAATGTCCAACAGGGACCCAAAAACTGTATTGGTTAGAAAGAGGAAGTCCGTTCAAGGCTCTAAAAGAACAAGAGGAAGGACCAAAAGAACTTAGGTAGAAGTAGTAAGAAAAGACTTGAGGGTATGTGATTTAACTGAGGATATGGTCCGCGATAAAGTGAAATGTCGAAATAGCATTTGTATGTCTGACCCCAATTAGGTGGGATAAGGTTTTGATGATGATGACTGAAATTAATAATAATAATAATAATAATAATAATAACTAGTAACGATGATAAAGACATTGAAAAATTAAAAGATCTAACAATAACAATAAAACTGGTAGTAGCAGCAGCAGCAGCAGGAGTAATGTTCGTGTTTCTATGATTTTATTGAAATTTCCTTCGTTGTACTGAATATTTTGAAATCCATCATCATTCTACTAAGATTCTGTTATATTGCACCAAAAAGTGATCTCCTTTATCTTCATCTTTTTTTTTTCTGTCCAACTTTAATCAATGGAACGAACAAGGCCTATTATCTCTTTCTTTTCTCACTTTTCTCATGTGGAGTATCTCATTTCAGCTTTATACATGGTATATGTTTTATTTCATTAATCTTACATCTTTTTATTGATTTTTTTTGTTAGTGTTTTATGATGGCCATTTGTTTGGGTGTCAAAAAAGTAACTAGTTTTCTTCAATGCCTTTTCAAAGATGTCTTTCATAAATGGAGTAACAGAAATAAAGAGAGCTAGTGGCACTTCAGAGGCCAAAGCATCTCAGGCAGCACCCAAGAAGCCTCGGTTTGAATCACGTTCTTCGTTTCCGCCGTTTAAGGTGACAAGATTAAAAAAAAAAAAAAGGAGAAAATATATACGAGTTTCAAAATTACTTGTAATTTCTAAGTAATTTAGGTGTTCTTATGAATCTCACTTTTGATTGTGTGCGCCATTAAACCAGGTTAGGAAGGAGAAATTAGGAGATAGAATTGCAGCTCTTCAGCAGTTGGTTGCACCCTTTGGCAAGGTACCGTTCCTATAACCCCAACACTTATTACATCCATCCACGGTGGATGGGAATCCCTTCAGAATGGGAATTTCAAAATCCCATTCTGAATGTGGACGAGGAGTCCTGCCCACAGTCAATGCAGGGATGAAAATCCCATTTTGAATGTAAGTAGGGGCTCCCCCACAGTCACTGGATTGTGCGAAACTTGGCAACTTAACCTTGTTGTTGCCATTGAAACTCAGGATCTCATTAAGTATTCTTTTGTTGTCGTCAGTGGTCGTTGTTCTCCTCGTTGTTGTTGTTGTTGTTGTTGTTTTGTTACTGCTAATAAACTGCTAATGATAGTAATAGTAGTAGGAGCAACAGCAGTTGTTGTTTTGTTAGTTCACACGTTCAACATCAGAGCTTTCCATCTGGTGGGCCACACTGATTGGATCTTTTCTCTCAAAAATAACACCATCTCACTCCTAGGTTGCCACAAGAACGGATGGCTAATAGTAATTATGAATTTTGTTAATAATCTTCCGGGTTTCTATACTCCTTTTTTTCTCATTATTATTTGCATCCAGTCATTTGGACAGGCCAATCGATCGATCTCAACTGTCTATTATCTCTAGAACACATTACATAGACTACCATGCAAAAATCTCATTGATCAGATAATCTAATGCATCCTTGATTTGGCCTTATTTTCTCTAGTGATCCCTTTTTCAAGCCATGGATGGTGAGGTTTACCCAGCTAAATTTTTTTAGGATCATAAAAGATCTATGGTGGGCCCTAACAAATAGATCGATCAAATTGTTGATTAGGCCTGTTTTTGTGTAATTAATCTTGAGCGTTCATATTAAAGGCCATTGATCAAATGGTTAACATTTTTCAGAGTTGTGTGATTTTCACATGGCAGCCATGAAATGTGTGTTGACCTAGCAAACGGTCTGGATGTATTGGACTAAGTGTCCCAAACGCTACTAGGAGCACTATAACTTATAGTGCTCTGAGAGCTGTTGTTCTTGTAATAATCACCATTGCCGTTAGTCACGTTATTCTCTACTTATGTATTTGGTATGAGGCTGGATCCAATACAAACACTATCGATATGTGGAGCCCACTGTAATGTTTAATTGAAATCCAATCCATCCTTTAATTTGTGCCACGTACTTTTCCCCCTAGTTTAAAAAACCCAGCTCAATCGAAAAGCTCAGGTGGGCCACAGCAAGTAAAATCATGCTAAAAACCTCTAAAATAATGTATTATGGCCCACCTGAGTTTTGGAATGTCTTGATTTCTATGGTGTCCATTAATCTTGTTCAGATGCATCACCACATTCAATTTGGAAGGTTTCTAATGGTGGGCATCCCCATCCCAGCTATTCCCTTTGGTTTGACCAACCTAAGTTACGGATCCAAAGATACCAGTCCCAAATGATGGACGGATTGGATGTCACTAAAACATTATGATGTGCCCCATACATCGATTTGTATATTAAGGTTTAAGAAGAAACGTTTGTATTGAATCCAGCCTGGTTTGTTATTTGCTATTATGATCAAACATTCATTAAAAGTACGTAATCATCAAGCAAGAAGAGATCTAAACCATCCAGTTTTAGCATGCTAGCTATATCAAAATCCTTATTAGAAACACAAGAAAGCCAATACGAAGTAATTCAAACATTTCCAGAGATTAAAAAATATGATATTACTGCGACTATTTTTGTTGTTGCTGTCGTTGTTGTTGTATCACTAACAACGAAAACAACGGCGTGTAGAAAATGACAGTGGAAGTAGCAGCATTAGCATTAACAGTTGTAGTTAAAACATGGTTTGACTACTGGTTATTGCATGTGCTGACGTGGCACGGGAGTGAGTGATCCAAGACGTCTATCATGCGGGTGATACTGTCTACATCCTACAGCCCAAAAATCAGGCCTGCCCTCTTATCAGATGGGTTGCAGTTAATGAAACCGAATGGATGGTTTAGAAAAACTGGGCCCACTTGACGCTTGTCCCATCTGATTTTTAGGCCAGCACATGCATCTACCAGGTTTGAACAACATGATGGACGTATTGGATCTCTCATTCATATGCCAAGGTGGCACGTGTGAGTCGTGTGGATGGGCTTGCCCTATGCATGCCCATAGCCCTACAAACCTCTACCATAGTCATATGGAAGTACGTGAATTTCAATTTAACATTTTGAGAACTGCTCCAAGTGCTTTCACAGCACTACAAGTTAGGTGCATGGATTCACTAGGACAGTCCAATCGATCAATCTGAACTGTCCATCATGTCCATAAGACATTTTCTGGGCTATGATAAAGAAAAATTGCACTGATCAGATGATCCAATCCATACTTATTTTAGCCTTCTTTGCTATAGCCATCCTTCTTCCAAGCCATGGATGGGATAAGGACTATTGCTATTAATAAAAAAAAAAAGTGTTTCTTCATAATCATAAGCAATCCATGGTGGGTCCTAACATCTATTAAATTGTTTAGTGGACCTATTTTTATTTGGAAGATCTTGATTGTCCATATTAAAACTACAGATCAAATGGTTAATATTTTCCAGATAGGTATTATATATTCTGCATGGTAGCTCACGAAATGTACATTGGATATAATGGACAGTTTAGATCAATGGTCTGGATTTTCTAAGAGCCCCAATATAACTAGGAGCACTATAACTTATAATACTCTGAGAGCAGTGAAGCATGTCTCTATTTCTATTTTTATTTTTAATTTTTTTAATTTTTTTAATTTTTTTTTTTGTTTAAACTAATATAAAATGTCATGTGGAGTTTACAGACGGACACAGCTTCTGTTCTACTGGAGGCCATTGGATATATCAAATTCCTACAAGATCAAGTTGAGGTATTTAATATTATTAATGGTCCACTTATCATAGCTAGAGTTTCTTACATATAGATGAATCTTACACCATTGATCATGATCAGATGGTGATGGGAAGTGGGACCAAACAGGGAACCTTCCCCTTTTACCAAGGGCATTTTTGTTATATATTATGCATGATGGGTCCCACTTAACGAACAGCGCAGATCTTGCAAAAAAATGGGTGGCCAGGATCGGGCTCGGGCTATGAATCATCACAAGCGGGCTTGGGCCTAGGTTTCACCATCGAGGGTCGGGCTTAGAGAGACCATAGCCCAGCCCGTGACAACCACAGCCCTATGGTTGTTCCCTGAATAACCGAGATATCCTCCATCTACGGTACAAATTGGCCAGATTAGTCTGGACCGAATTTGGCCCATCTATTGATGATTCTTGAAAGATGGGCCAAAACTCAAGCTCAGGCCCAACTTGTAGGGAAATAAATGGGCCTGGGCTCGGCCATTACCTTAAAAGGAAAAAAAAAATGAAAAATGACAAAAATAACGTACCCTATTGTGGATGGTCCATTGCTCAAAAACAAACACGTCGAGCGATTCTAGCCATCGAACTTTTGTATCTTTATCACCGTTAGTTTAATATTAAAATACCATCAATCAGGTGATCTAGATCACCTAATTGATGTGGTTTTAGGTTGTGATCCATCCATTGTAGCTTCCACTTAAAATAAACGGTCCAGATTGATAAATCCCCTGCCAAGTGTATTGTGGATTACTGGATATTATCCATCACCTCATCAGGCTAGATTCGGTACACGTCCAGTACTGTGTGCTGAATAGTTCTGCCCTTATAACTCCTAACATTGGAGATTGTAGAGATAAATCTGGACTGGCAAAAGATGGACCATCTAACCGATGGGCCCATTACAAAAATCTGTATTAATTGAGCGATCTGAGCCATTAAATCTGCAGACACTTCTGGATTGCTCTGAAGTTATTTGATGGTCCAAATTGGACGATGGATCAGATATTTGTAAACTTACATCTCCCAATTGACGTGATTATCAATGATGCCAATCCAAAAGGTGGCCAACTGATAGGACGGTCCAGATCCATTAATATGGGTCTATAACTGGGTTTGGGCCTTTAGAAGGCCCATTAAAAAGAAGTTGCTCAAAATTTACCACCGCGATTTAATGAGGCCCGGATCCACCACAAAGCTTTTGAAGGTTTTAAATTGCAGCCTGATGTATGGTCCCAACCATGGTGTGTGCATGACATCCAATCCGTCCATCATGTATGCCTCCTCATGTTCTATACGGAATCCAAATTCAGGCCGTCCAAGCCTCAGGTGGGCCACACCACATGGAACAGTTGGGATGGGGGCACCCACCGTCAAAAACCATTTTGTGGGGCCCACCATCTCCTGCGCATGTCATCCAATCCATTCAGAAGATGCGCCTCAACAGGATGCGGCATTTATATTTGGAATTTGGACATTTAACAGATTCCCTTGAAAGTTGTACCTTTTTACTTCTGACGGTTGAGATTGATTTTGTATGGGTTTGCAGACTCTAAGCGTACCATACATGAAGTCTTCAGGCAACGGCGCTTGCAGTACAGCTCTAGGGGTATGAATGTTGTTTCCCTGATAAATGTTCACATACCACGTTGTATGGCAACTTTAAAATACAGCACCTTCTTCCCTACAAACCTCTCAGTTGTTCATAAAATCTGAGCCGTGGAAATAGTGGGGTCCATCATAAAGAACACCCTGAGTAGAACCAGTATATGAGCCATTTATCAGGCAGGCCACACAATCAAAATCAACGGCAGATAATGGTCTGACTCAATATACCAATTTATCCCACTGTTCCATTTCGCTCAGGTTGTTTTCATGGTATGGCCCACCATTTTCACATCTTATTCTATCATGGCACACTAGCAAATATGTTAAAATTCCCATACAACGTTGTATGTGAATATTTCTCAAAATATTTTCTGAAAAAAAAATATTTTTTTTCTAAATAAACTTAAATATTATTGATGGGCCCCGGACTTGCATGATCAACGATCAGGGTTCAAGTGAGCAGGACGACGGCGAAGAACCCAAGCGAGATTTAAGAAGCAGAGGGCTATGCCTTGTGCCGTTGTCATGCACATCATATGTCACGAACGACAATGGAGGATGGTCACCACCTAACTTTAGTGGGGGTACTTAAATTTGTATTTAGAGGCATATATCTAACTTAGAGAAGATAAATGCTTTTTTCTAAGTTCGATATTTGTAGCATTAGATTAGTATTTAGGAGATGAATGTATCGCACCCTTGGGATACAGAAATGGTTGCTGCTGCTGTGACTTCAGTTCGCCGAGAAGGGAATCTCATGTTGGTGGAACAAATTTGGTCATTTTTTGAAGAATTCCCAAGATAACCAAGTTTGGTCCACTAATTATTTTACCATTTTGTGTTAATTGAATGGTCTATAAATATCATCTTCTTAATTTCATGCAAGTTTATGTATTTTATTTTCTTGTACTTTTATATGTTAATGGGTTCTTATAGCTTTGTGTATATGTGTCATATGTGCTTGTTATGATCATTTAATTCTAACTGAGCTATGAGGATCATCAACCCACATGTAGAGATGGTTGGATGATAAGAAGTCCAGATGTTTTGGTGAGACACAATAAGAAATTTATACTGAATGGATTATTCCGATCATAGATCAAAAACTCAAGATGCGGACTCGACTGGATGTCCAGCTGGGTTGAGTTGACTCAAGACTCGGACGAATCTTTACTTGACTTATTACCTAATAAATATATTAAGAGTTCTTGTTGTATAGGTACTTATCTTTTGGGCCATAGACGGATTAGTACCTACTTTTAAACTTATTCCAAATCAGTAGCTAAGGATTGCAAACGTTAGTCGTATTAGTACCCACCATCTATCTTCACTAGGTATATGATACAAAACCATACAATATTTCTAAAAAGACGATATTATCCCTCCTTTTAGTTGCAAACAAATGGATAAATGTGTGTAATCTCAGCATGTCATCGGAAGCTATGTGGGGCCCACAGAGATGACCTAGACAAATTCACTCCGTCTATCCATTTCTGTTCATTAAAAGATTCTAATAAATGGAAAAAACTTAATCAAGTGGGCCACATTGCATGAACAGTAATATCTCAAATGTGCACCATTTAAACCTTCACTAAGCCAATCTCCACTTGTTTTGTATACCGTGGTCCACTGGAGATTTGGATTTGCTTCATTTTTAGGCTCATCCCCTAAGTTTAATAGAAAAATGGATAGACGGTGTGGATATATAATAGATCAGCAATGTGGGCCCCACAAATTTACAACCACTAAAATACAACTCACCTAACCTCTCTCCCCGGGCACGGCTTCACTAGATCCCTGGATCCACCGAGGTAGGTGGATCCCTTACCGTGCCGTCCACTGTGTGATGTGTGTGTATTACATCCACGTCGTCCATTCATTTTGAAATTCAATTTAGAGTATGATTTAAAAAATGAAGTAGATCCAAATCTCAAGTGGACCATAATACAGTAAACAATGGTACTCAACCATTAGAAGCTTCTCGTGGGTCACAAAAAAGTATTTGATCAAGCTGATATTTGTTTGGTATCTTCATCCACGTCTTTGTGACCTTTTAAACAAGTTGGATGGCAAATAAACATTCCAGTGCTTCCATGAAGTTTTCAATGGTGTGGATTCAATCACTACTATTTCATGTGGTATGGTCCATGTAAGATTTAGATTTGCTTCATTTTTTGGATAATGCTTTAAAATGAGCTTTCAAAATGTATGGACGATGTAGATGTAAGGTACATACATAAAAGTGGCCCCATAGTTGGGGATCCACCGACCTCAGTGGATCTGGGGATCCACCCAAACCGCACCCCCTCTCCACCTCTGGGGCGCGGATTTCCTGCGAAAGCCTTGCGCAAGAAGTTCCTATGTTGGGAACCAAGGTGGGGCCCAAAGTGATTTTTTTTTTATAAATCCACCCCGTCCATCCATTTTGGGAGCTTATTTTAGGACATGAGAACAAAAATGAACCGGATCCAAGACTCAAATGGGCCGAAAACGTGAGGATTGAACATCCATAGTTGAAATATTTGTGGAGCCACAGGAGTTTCGAATCAGGATAATATTTGTGTTTGCAATTCATCCCAATAGTAGTGACGTTATGAATGGTATGGATGTCATATAAACATCACTATGGACCCCAAGGAGGTTTCAACGGTAGTAATTTACCCACCCACCTTTTCCTTTAGTGAGGCCCACTTGAGTCTTGGATCCGGTTCATTTTTGTTCTCATGTCCTAAAATGAGCTCCCAAAACGGATGGACGGGGTGGATTTATCAAAAAAATCCCTTTGGGCCCCACCTTATTAGATGGTTAGAATTGTTCAATCGCAAAATGTTTGATCCAATCCATCCATGAGGTGGGCCCCACTAGCTGGCCCTGCTTGTCATGCAATGGGTCCACACGATGTGGATAAAATATAAACATCATGGTGGGTCCCCAGATCACGCCTAGTAAGGGCGTCCGCCGGCAGCAGCGTCCTCTGGACGCTGTCTGTTCTAGCGACCCTTTTTATTGTTATTATTGTGCTTTCCCAGCAGGGTGGGGTCACCATGAAAAATCTAATCTGTCCATCGAATTGACCAGCTCATGGCCTGCCCAAAGAGATCTAGTTTGGACATAATAGACAGCATAAAAAATCACAGTGGGCCTAAGAAGGTTTCAACGGTGGAAATTATTCTAGTTGGTATGGCCCATTTGAAATCTTGATCTTCTTCATTTTCAAACCCACAATCTAAAATAAACTGGAGAAATAGATGAAATGCATGGATCTAACATATACATCATGGTGGGGCCCACGAGTGGCCATCAGACAGCTGCCAAAAAGGGCAGCAACCTGACCCCACCGTTCCATGTGGTATGTTCCACTTGAGACTCGGATCCGACTGATTTTTAGGCCTTGGCCCGAAAATGATCTGACAAAATAGATGGACGGATGGATGAAACACATATATATATCATGGTGGGGCCCATGAGTGGGGCCCTTATTACCACCCGAAAGGGCTTCCGCCCTTGCCAACACTAGACAGCAGCGTCCTTTAGATGAGCTATCTGTACAGCAAGCACCATCATCATTCTATATAAGTAGGGGTAAATGCATCTTTTTGTGACAAAATGGATGTCTACGTTACTCCTCCGTCAGTCAATGTCAACAAAGTAGTAAGATGTCTGTATATTACAAACCTTAGGTACTGATTTGGAATAAGTTTAAAAAGTAAGTACTAATCCGTCTATGGCCCAAACGATAGGTTCCTGTACGGCAATAACTCATATATTAATAATATTTAGGTTAGAAATAAGGTAACAGCTTGTCTCTGTTGTCAAGATATCTTCTCCTCTCTCACTACTTCATGTGATAAAATCATGCCTGCTTCTCTTGGACAAAAATTGCCTTCCAACTGAGTAACTCAGTTCGAGTTCGAATGAGTCAAGGTTTAGTTGGCTAAGTTGACCGAAGATTCTGAATCTACAAGAAAACTTGATCCAAAACCCAATTGCATCGAGTTGACATCGGCTGAGTTTTGGAACCATGATTATTAAATTAAATTCCATAAATCAATGGTCAAGATCATTTTTTTCAGCATCATTATTGGACCATAGGTCATTCAACACAAGATGGACCATTATGATTGTCTAACGATTTTGCATGTGCAGTATAGGGTGATACATGTGGTAGGGATCCTGAGTTGCAGCATGGACTAAACAAATCTCGTTTCAGCTTGATACGTTAGGCTTACCAAAACACATCCCAATGTATTGTTGTCGATACATCAGGACTTAGCCTTTCAATTTTGAATCATCTTCTAATGATCCAAACCATTTATATGACGTGCCTCAACTTAGATGGAGGATATCCTAAGAAAAATAAACTCTTAGATTGGAGTATTTTAACCCTTTGATCATTTGATTCTTGTCCTTTGTATATGGACGGTCTACTTAACCTTTGAGTGATCAAGAGATGGAAATTTCTAATCCAAGGATCTTTCATATACGGTGAGGCCCATCATATAAACGGTTTGGGCCACTGAAATTGGAGCCGGCCGATCCAAAGGCTAATGAAAGATTTCATCTCTCTCTCTCTCTCTCTCTCTCTCTCTCTCTCTCTGGGCGTTTGGATCATAAGTTACTTAAGATAAACTACTTATGCCTCAAGTAGCTTATCTTGATTTGTACTTGTTAAACTAACTAAAGTGATTAAGTAACTTTAGATATAAAAAATTACTTATACACGCATGATAAACCAAACTTACTTATCTCAAATAAGTTATTTATCCACTGTTGTAAGTAGAAAAGGCAACTTATTTGGTGGTATCCAAACTGGCCCTAACTGTGATATCCAACTTTTATATCAGGCTTGATTGGCTAGGATAACATGCGGGAGCTGCAGGCTGTGTATATGACAAGGCGCACCTTGAACATACTCCAACTAAAATTAAGCTAATGAACTTTTTGGTGGACCTCTATCCACTTAGGATAAGCTACTTATGCCTCAAGTAGCTTATCTTGATTTTTACTTATTAAACTGAAGTGATTAAGTAGCTTTAAATAAAAAAAGTTAAAAGTGATCATAAACCAAACTTATCTGCTTATTAAACTGAAGTGATTAAGTAGCTTTAAATAAAAAGGTTAAAAGTGATCATAACCAAACTTATCTACTTATTAAACCGGTCAAATAAAAAAGTTAAAAGTAATCATAAACCAAACCAACCAAAATTAAGCCAATGCGCTTATTGGTGGACCACCGTGCACTTTTTACTATACTAGTGTAGCCCACCTGATGAGTAGACAACATGATGTTTGACCCATGGCAGAATAGGCATTGCGGCCCATTTGAGGAGTGATCCAGGCCTTGCACTCATGCTATGAAGAAGTTGAGCAATTAACTGAGGTGCCGTTTGATGAAACTTATTTTCAGCACTTATCACTTTCTTTCGATGCTTACACGATTCAGATTGTTGGCAAATTCAGATTATTAAGTGCTTCAATTAATTTTCATTAATAATATGAGCCTTTTTTTTCCAGCTCCCCTCCTTTTACTTAATGTTGAAGGCTAAATGCTGAAAGTGGTGATGCATTAAATTTATTTTCACTGTTGATTAAAATATTCCTTAAATTATTTCGAGATTACAATCCGGCACTTTAAGTTTTCAGCATGTAACTTAATTTTCAAAGCTAATTTTTCAATTTATCAAACCACACATTAGTGTAATCAAGATTGGCAAAATGATCACCCCATTAAGAAATTGACAATGTATTACAAACAAAAAAAATACAAAGAGGCATAATAATATTATAATCATATTGCAGAAGATCTGATTAATAAGAATATGGAGAGGAGGGTTTTGACATGCATGAAGAAAAAGATGGTAAAAAATAAAAGAAGTGTAGGGGAGAGAGAGAGAGAGAGAGAGAGAGAGAGAGAGAACTACTTCATTAAAAAAGTAGAGAGGAGAGAGCTTTTACATGTTCTTTGCATGCTAACTTGTGCTTTTATAGAGAAGAGGCCGCCTATTTCCTAATCCTATTAACACCACAACTCTAAGAGAAAAAAATTTAACTAACCATTTTTTTCTAATTTGTTTCAACTAAATTAATGCTTAATAACTAAGTATTCTAATTAAATTAGGACTTGACAATGATTCTCGATGCATATTACATCGAAGATACAACGGATGCATATTACATTGAAGATTTAATGGATGGACTAAAGGGAACAGAAATACTATTTTGGAAAGCACCAATAATATAATAGATACATATAATTTTCTTCTTTATCATTATACCACATTTCTATCGGAGAGCCTTCAAACAAGTGCACGGTTTGGGTGCTCAGACCGATCGAGCGACCGGTTTGACCGTTTGGCTCGGATGCACAGGAGGCTTCTAGACTGTTTTCTCTCACCCTAGACTGGTCAGTCGGCCGGTCTGTAAGGGGCTCAGACCGGTCAGGCAACAGGTCTGAGGTGAGGCAAATGTGCAGAATTTGGGTGTCTTTTCCTCTGGACTGTTTTGTGCCATGTGCGACTGGTCTGCTGACTGGTCGTGCGCAATGGCAGTGTTGTGCATGGTTATGCAGTTTTGCATAACATGTTTCTAATTCCGGGTTGATTGCTATATATATGGCATGAATCAGGGATTATGAGTAATCATAAGGTGTCAAAGGCTTCCTAAGTGGGTTAGGAAGAGGGGAGTGTTTCGAGAGGGAGAGAGCTTGGGTTTTCTCTGTTTTTCCTTGCTTATGGGTTGTCACTTTCTGTAATCTTCTGGAATCATAGTGGATCGCTTTGTGCCTTGGTTTAATACCCATTGAGGGATTTTTCCACATAAAATTGGATTCTCTCTTGTGGTTGAATGCTTGTGTGGTGTGATTGCATTGTGTTTCTCGTTTGATCTTTTATTTTTACTATGTTGTTTAGCTTTCGCTTCCGCCGTCGGCGTCCCTATTCCCAACAAGTAGTATCAGAGCTAAAGTTGGGGTGGAGTAGAATTCAGATCCGAGACAAGAAGATTGGATCAAGCACAAGGTTCGATGTAGAGAAATTCTCCGACAAAAATAATTTTGAACTATGGAAGGTAAAGGTTGAATCCGTCATAATTCAACAAGGGCTGGATGAAGCTCTTAGAAAGTGACCTGAGGCTATGAAAGAGGATGAATAGACAAAGATCGACAAGAAAGTTAGAACCTCGATCCTGTTATGCCTTACGGATGATATTCTCTATCACGTCACGAAGGAGAAGACAATGGCTGATAAAATGGCGAAGTTAGAAAAGGTCTATGCTAAGAAATCTCTTGAGAACCGGATGTATCTGTTGATGCAGTTGTTCACCTTGAGAATGGCGGAGGGGACGGATGTGGAGGACCACTTAAGCACATTCAATTGGCTAGTTTGCAAGTTTGTGGAGATAGATGAGCTGATGAAGGATGAATATCAAGCATGTATCCTGCTGATTTCTCTTCCAAATTCATATGAGTCATTCAGGGACTGTGTGTGCAGGGAGGGAGACCATCAACGTTGAGATCGTTATTTCAGCCCTCCAGTCGAAGGCGATCAGAAAGAAAAGCGATGACGTGGGTTCTCGTTCTTCCTCAAAGGCACTGATTATAAGGGAAAGAAATTCTGAGCATGGTGGGGGATATTCGAAATCGGAATCTAAGGCTAAGGGCAAAGGAAAAGTCAAGGTGCGGTGCTGGAGTTGTGGTCACGAAAGCCACATGAGAAGGGATTGTCAAAATCCCAAGTTGAAGCAAGAGAGGTATGAAAATTCTTCTGGAGAGAGAGTCAATACCATAGAGGACGGTGGCGATCTTTGTGAAGTTCTGACTATATCCGGAAAAAGATTTCACGGTAGAGAGTGGATCCTAGATTTAGGGGCTTCATGTCACGTTTATCCTTATCAAAGTTCATTCACGACATACAAGGAGTATGGTGGTGAATCGGTGTTTGTGAGTAATGGCTACGCTCATAAGGTAGAGAGTATTAGTATAGTGCGCATCATGATGTTCGATGGGATCGAACGAGTCCTGGAAGATGTGAAGCATGTTCCCAAGATGAAGATGAATGTGATTTCTCTTGATGCAATTGAGGCGAAAGGGTGCGTGTTCATCAGCCGCGATCATTGTTGTAAAGTGTTGATCAAGGAGGCACTCGTGTATATAAAGGCACGGAGGTGTGGCAATCTCTACAAGTTGATCGGGAGCACAATTCACGGTGGAGCTGCGAGATCGGCAGCGAGATCCACGGTTGCTTATATGTGGCAAGTGCCCAAGGGCCACATGAGAAGAGCGAAAAATTGCTTGAAAGTGCAAGGTTATGGTTAATGGAGGCACAAGAAACGGTGGAGCTATGATGAAGATGGGATGACGAAATGAGGATGGTTTGATTCAACGTTTGAAGCATCGACGGAGATTGTTGGAGAGCCTTCAAACAAGTGCACGGTTTTGGTGCTCAAACCGATCGGGCGACCGGTCTGGACATTTAGCCCAGATGCACAGGAGGTTGCTGAACTGTTTTCTCTCACCCTAGACCGGTTGAGCTATCGATCTACAGGGGCTCAGACCGGTCGAGCGATAGGTCTAAGGTGAGGCAGATGTGCAGAATCTAGGTGCTTTTTCCTCTGGACTGTTTTGCGCCATGTGCGACCGGTCGATAATGTTTTGAGTTGCTATATATTTATGGCAGATGTGCAGAATCTGGTTATGCAATTTTGCGTAACATGTTTCTAATTCCAGGTTACTTGCTATATATATGGCATGAATCCTAGATTATGAGTAATCCTAAGGTCTCCAAGGTTTCCTAAGTGGGTGAGGAAGAGGGGAGAGTGTTTTGAGAGGGAGAGAGCTTAGGTTTTCTCTGTTTCTCCTTGTTTGTGGGTTGTCAATCTCTGTAATCTTCTAGAATCATAGTGGATCACTTTGTGCCGTGGTTTTTTACCCGTTGAGGGGTTTTTCCACGTAAAATCAAATTGTCTCTTGTGGTTGAATGCTTGTGTGGTGTGATTGCATTGTGTTTCTCATTTGATCTTATATTTTTACTGTGTGTTGTTCGGCTTTCGCTTCTGCTGTCAGCATCCCTATTCCCAACAATTTCTAAATTGCAAGACGGACGACTGCTAGATAATGATCTTAAAGAGATACAAAGTTAAGTAGAGGTTTTTATTCACTTCATGTGCACGTAGAGAGAAAAGATGAAGAAAGGGAGATATGAAGGAGATATTTAAATTCATTCGGATGAAAGGGATGCAAGGCAAGACAGATATCTGTGTGTGTGTGTGTGTGTGTGTGTGTGTGTGAAAAGTGTGTGCGTGTGTGTGTTGCGAGAGATAAACATAGAGTGGTTGTGGGTCTTTCTCCTTGCCTTGGTGGTAGATTCTCAGGAGTTTCAACACAAGGTCTGGGGTTTGAGTATCCATAGGTGGTGAAATCTCACTACAGCATGAGTGCTTTGGTGGGTGTAGGATGCGTGTGTAAAAAAATTTAAAAAAAAAAAAATTAGATAAAGCGGTCACATGGGCTATACTCCAAGAGAGACGTGTACGGGCTACATGCGTTTGAAAAAAAATAATAATGCAATGGACACCCACCACATTTCAAGTTCTCAAAATCTCTCAGTTTATTTTAAATCCTTTCAATGTCCTTTGAATATGCTAGATTTTGGTGCTCTTGTATAACTAATTGTAAGGATAAAATTGTTCATCACTACACAATATACAGCATAGAGCCCTAATTTTCAGTACGCTTGTCCTTTCATGAACAAATGATGAATGTTAAGTATACTTACTTCACACAAGGAGATGAGGAAAACATGCAAGGGAGAGCCACTCATCAGCTAGTTCATCCTGTATATGTTTCATGTGTCACAAAAAAAAAATTAAGCTGATATGATCATCTAGTGGGCCAAAAATTTACAACATAAAAAATGGTCAAAAGAAATTGAACAATGATCCAAATTCTATGCAATCATTTGGCCCACTTGATGATTACATTAGTTTGATTTTTGAGATATGGCATATACATCTTATAGACTGCCTGATTAGAGGCTCTAATCTTGGGAACGTGTTCTCCATTTTTTAGGACACTTCGCATTTCTTGGAAGCCGATGAGTTAAAACTTCCCCAAATTTGTTGTTTAGGATGTGTTTTGCACCAAATTAGACTGATTAATCATGAAATTTCCTAATATTTGGTGCAACCAAACTCTCCCTTAACCTCGTAAAGTTATAATGATACATTTTGTTCATGAGGACCTTTTCAGTTGATGCCTAAAAATGAGTCCATCTCATTTTAGTTAATCATAATTATTTATTAGAGATCATATTTCTTTTCTGTCAAGACTAAAAATAATCTTGATGACTAACAATCGTGATTAATTTCTCTAGTGCATAATTATTATCAACTATAATGAGTTAAAACTACTTAGTGGATCATCATATATGCATGGAAAATAATCTTCCCTTGAACTTATTTTGTGGAATGTATAAGGAGACCTGAGGGATTTTAGTATTACAACCAACAAGTAAGAAAGAATTTAGAACTAGTCCTTGATGTTAGATATTATTGGCTAAAGCGGCATACAATTATGCAAGTTCCAAAAAAAAATGTTTGAGGCCTTGTTTGGTTTGCCACTTAAAAATGAGTTCATCTAGTTTTGGTTAAAAGTTATTATGTATTAGCGATCATAGCTTATACAAATTAAATATTTTAGTAAGAATTAATGGAATTTTTACCAGAAAATTTATTGTAAATATTAATGTTACCATAAAATAATGTGAATAAATTTTATATTCACCAAATCATACTTCCTACTTTATAGCTAAGGGTAGAAGACATTTTTAACTCTTCATTCTCAAGGTGGGGCCCACCATGATGTTTGTGGGAAATCACCGACATCCATCCGTTTTGCCGGATCATGTTAGGTTATGAGCCCAAAAATGAGGCAGATCCAAAATTCAATGAAAAAAGTGGGCAAGGAAGAGCTCCACCGCTGAAACCACCTTGGGCTACATGGTGATGTTTATATGCCATCTAAACTCGCTAAACTGTTTACAAGGTAAATCCTACTAGATGAACTGAAAACACAAAATATTAGCCTGATCCAAAACTTTTGTGGCCCCACAAATGTTTCAACACTAAACATTCAATCTTCATTGTTTCTTTCCCTGTGGCCCACTTGAGTTTTGGATCTGCCTCATTTTCGGGCTCATGTCCTAAAATGACCTGGAAAAATGGATGGAGTGGATCATGTTAGCTTATGAGCCCCACAAATGAGGCAGATCCAAAATTCAAGTGGGCTGCACTACGGAGAAAGTGGGCAAGGAAGAGCTCTACCGCTGAAACCACCTTGGGGTTCACGGTGATGTTTATATGCCATCTAAACTGTTCATAAGGTAACTCCTACCCGGATGAACTGAAAACACAAAAATATTAGCATGATCCGAAACTTTTGTGGCCCCACAAATGTTTCAATAGTGAACATTCAATCTTCACTGTTTCTTGCCCTGTGGCCCACTTGAGTTTTGGATCTGCCTCATTTTCAGGCTCATGTCCTAAAATGACCTGGAAAAACGGAAGGAATGGATATGCAACACGTACATCAAGGTGGCCCCACCGTCACGGCTTGAACACAACTTGATGCTATCATGACATGATCGAATCAGCGGAGAGGTTGGCCACATGGGGTGGGACCCACCATGCTGTGTTCCGAAACCCCTCGGACCATCAGGTGCATAGCCCATTTTTAGGTGTAGGGTTCAAAGATCAGCCCATTTGTAATTCAGGTGGACCATGTATAGGGCGACACCCACCCTCCAAACTTTTTGCCTCAGTGCGCCCCACATGAATCGCAGATTGTCCTATTTTGGAGCCTTAGTCCTAAATGTTTTCGTTGCATATAATGGTTCGAGTGGATTTCACATAAGTGGGCCCTATAAAAATCAACTGCTAACATCTCTTTCCCAACTATTTTATTTGGTGTGACCCATTTGAATCACAGGGCTGCTTGGTTCTTTTGCCTTGGGACTAATGTGGGATTTCAAATCTAGTGGTCGGAGTGGATTTCACATACACATCACAATGGGCTTCGGAGTGTGTCCCATCAATTTATTTTTTAATATATGAATAGGATATCTCTTAGAACATTGGGGAGAGAATGCCCTAGCCGATTTTTGGTGGGGCCCATCGTGATGTATCTATGAAATCCACTCTGACCACTAGACATGTAATCCCACATTAGGCCCATGTATAAGAAATCAGACTAACCTACGATTGAGATGGGCACACCAAAGGAAACAATTGGCAAAGAGGCATCCACCGTTGATTTTTTTTAAATGCCTACCGTGGTGATTACATGAAATACACTCGAACCATTAGATGCCATAAAAACATTTAGGCCTAGGGGGCCAAAAGTAAATACAATCCTTGATTCAAGTGGGCCACACTCAGGGAAACTCGCCTTGTACACCGTTTCCAATCACATAATTCACCTGAACCACGGATGGGGCTGGTTTAGATTTAGATAATAATTAGCTTGTGCAAAGGGGGCAGATACCGAGTTTACATTTCAGAGGTTAATTAGACTCTTCACCTTCAATCCATACGTTCAAAGGAATGTTTTAAGTAAATATAAAAGGTTTAAAGATGTTCTCAGAACATCATGTAGTCCAGGGAATTTTAGGATAAAAAACCCATAAATAAAAGTAACCTTGATAATCCATAATTTATATAAAATCCAATCCAGTTCACTCGGAAGCGGATTGGCTGGTGAACCCTACACCAGCGACCTTGCTGGTGTAGGGGTACGTGGTTGGATCGGGCAGAGAGCGCGTCAGTCCTCAAGCATCACCATACCCTACAATGATGTATTTAATACATCCACACCGATTCATTCATTCGGAGAGATCATTTTAGGGTATTATACAACAAAAAAAAAAAAAATGAGTAATATCCAACGCTCAAGTGGACAAAACCACAAAAGGCATGACGGAAAATGACTCTCACCATTAAAACTTTCCCAGGGCCCACCATGATGTTTATTTGCCATCCAAACTGTTCATAAGGTCACACGGATCTGGATGAAAGGTAAAAATAAATATCAGATTGATCCAAAACTTCTGTGACCCCCAAGAACTTTCAATGGTTGACATTCAATCTCCACTGCTTTCTGCAAATGTGGTCCAGTTGAGATTTGGATCCATCTCATTTTTGGTATAAAGCCTTACAAAGACCACAAAACATGAACAGACGGTTTGAATATAACACATACCTCTTGATGGGGCCCACAGAACTACCTAACGTCAATACACCAGCCAAGTCGGTGGTGTAGGGATCACCAGCCAATCCGTTTCCAGTTCACTCACGTTGTGCGCACATGTACTGAATAACCCAACTGACACCTGAGATGGGCGGTTAGAACCAAGTTGGATACCCCACCAAATCAGGATTAAGCTTAACTACAATATTACGCAGGCTCTATGTCCTCAGATGCCAGATTCGTTTGGCTAAAGCAATACAGAATTCTGCAAGTATATAAAATAAAAATAAAAATAAAAGACCAAAAGACCCCACTGCTTGTTAGGTTGCCACTTTAAAATGAGCTCATCTCATTTTAGTTAATAGTTATTATATATTACTACTGATCATAGCTTATATAAATTAGATATTTTGGTTAAGGATTAAAAGTAATCTTGATACTCCATTAAACTGTATAAAATCCAGCCAGTCCACTCAAGTTGGCCACACATGTACACTGAATAGAGATGGGTCATTTTCCCCTCTTAACCCAACTGGCACCTTTGATGGGAGATGGCCTTCGAATTTCTCTTTACGTTAGGGCCTGTTTGGGAGCACCGAAAGTATATTGGATGGAGAAATATTTTCCAAGAAATGACATATTGCCCTCGTTACGAGTTCACTTTTTGGTGGAAAACATTTCCCAAGAATGCATTTTTATAGAAAGTCCTAAAAGATTAAGACCCCCCCCCCACCCCCCCCCCCCCCCCCAAAAAAAAGATGAAAAACATGAATAAAGATGCAAACAAAAAAAAAAAAAAGGACTTAAGAGACCAAAACCTAAGGTGTTTGGATGCACCATCAAATTGAATTGCGGATACTAGTATAATAATTAATAAGTGGAAACAACCAAATTGTCAAGACTTGGGTTACTTGATAATTCCTCATTTGGGAACACCAGGAGCATCCTGATATCCTCTTGATTAAACTGACTGTTCAAAATTCAATTCAATTCAATTGCTTATCCAAACAAAGACAGACCCATCTTAAAACAGACAAACAAGAGAGAGAGAGAGAGAGAGAGAGAGAGAGAGAGAGAGAGAAGAGACCATTCTCTCATTCCAACATAACCAGTGTCAATTCACAAGCTAGAGTGCAAAAGCTAAAACAACAACACCCACATGTCTTACTTCGGTGCCCCTAACAAAAAAAAAAAAAAAACTAGAATATTGTTCTATTATAAGGAGAGCTTCCGGTAAAGAGCTCCTAAACTAAAAGAGGATCCCTCGCACTGCAGCAATACTAGTAAACCCAGAAAGCACCTATTTACCTAAGCTTGGGCCTCTTGGACGGGACGCTTCTTACGTCCCTCTTATCAGGGACACGGGACTTGCCAAAAGCTTTGATCTTCCTCCTCTGCCTCTCTTCTTCACTGTCTGATTCATCGCCTTTCTCCCTGTCGGCATTGCTCGCCTCCCTCTCCAGCTCCTCCCATGTCTTCCCCTTCTCTTCCTCTGAATCGTCGTCGCTGTCCTCATCTTCATCCTCATCAGACTCAACCAACGACTCGCTGTCATCAGCTTCCTCTTCTGAGACAGATTCCGACTGCACATCGGAGGGCTCATACCCTTGATCAGATTCCTCCGAGTGCTCGGAGTCTGAGTCGCTCGCTTCCATGTTCAAGAACTCCCACCCCCCGTCCTCGATGAACTTCTCAGGATCATCAGTTATTGTCTTCAGGATGGGCCGCCAGTTCAGGTTCAGCCTGCTTTCATAGTACTTGAGGTCTGTGGTGTCGAGCCACTCCTTAATGCCATCAAGGGATGAGGATGGAATCGAGTCTATGCGGAGGACATCCCGCTTGAAGTCCTTGAACACGATCGTCATGTCGAAGTTCTTCTGCCCAAGCCCCACCCTCTCTAGATTAACAATCTCGATCTCGCTCAAAGTGATCACCAAGAATGGTGTTTCGATCAGTTCGACCAAGCAACTCGATGTTGGAACGATGAAGGCGGAAGCTTTGTGAGGAACTCCATGGAAACCAAGCTCCCTCAGTGGCTGGTCAAACTCGAGATCAAGTCCTTTAAACTGCGGCTGGCCCCAAAGGTCATTGACCCGATTGACGAAATTGTTGAAATCCGTGTTTATCTTGTTCTTCCTATCCCTCTCTCTCTGCTCTTCCTCGATCTCATCTGGGTCGTTCGCTGATCTCTTCCCGCCTCCCAATGTCTGCACAATGTCCATCACCTCAACATAAAACTGGACATCTTTGGTCTTCTTGTTGCCTACCATGATATGATTATGCAGGTGGAAATGCAGGAGAGTAATCATCTCCTTCTCTGCGGGCTGAAAGAACGCGTGCTTGATGTTCCCATACATGATGTCGACACGCTCGTCGGGCCTTGAGGTGGAATAACGGAAACCATTGGCGTGACCTTCTAAGGTACCCGGCAGCTTCCTTCCCCGGCCACCGAATGGTGGACGGATCCACAAGTCGGTCAGTCTTATCGGCTTGAACTTGGAGCCTGCGAGCTGCAGTTTCTCCTGAGTGACCAAGGTGGCCCGCTCAGCTCTCTCCGACTCTCTTGAAGCAACCTGCCGACGGAGGGTCTTGATCAGTTGCACCACTTCGCTGATGTGCCTCGAATCCTTGGATCGGAACGAAACCTCCTTCAGATAAATGGATCCTTGGAATTTCAGAGAATTGGCATCGGGGGGATTGAACGGGGTTCCAGGTACATTGAAGAATATACGGATATAGCAAGTTTTGCCATC
Source organism: Liriodendron chinense (assembly GCA_003013855.2). Lineage (NCBI taxonomy): Eukaryota > Viridiplantae > Streptophyta > Magnoliopsida > Magnoliales > Magnoliaceae > Liriodendron > Liriodendron chinense. Next base: position 1,704,777 of record PVNU02000815.1, on the reverse strand, counting down.
CTGCTGGCTTGAAACACTCTTCACGGTAGCAATGTGAAATGGCACCATGCTGCCATGGATTGGCAAAAGGACAGCCTCATTCTTTTGGTCTATCTGTATCATTAATTCCCTCGACTGTGGGATATCATTGACATTCTTGTAGGCAATGAGATCACTTGAAGCTTTTCCCGAACCACGGCCATCTCCAGCTGCAGAACCACCCCCAGCCAACCTCCTCGCAGTTTCTTCATTCTTCTGCCGGGCCAGCTCCGCCTGATGCTGCCTCCTCAGCTCCTCCTTTGACATCTCCTGATTATCTGACCTTAGAGTCGCTTTCGATAAGAATGCCTCAGTGCCATTGGATTCAGCTTTGACCTTTGGACGCTCTTCTTCCTCCTCCTCTTCCTCATTGAACGAGTATGCAACATCCTTAACTAACTTGGAGCTGATTGAAGTCACAACTTCTGCGGCTTTTTCATCATTGACAATAACAGTGTCAGCAAGCAACAGCGAGAACATCTTGGTCTTTGGATTCTTGGTTTCTGATTGCAAGTTCTGGAACCCAAGAGATACATTAAAAACCATTCCAGGCTTCAACACCCGATCGTTCCTGGCATTTAAACTCAATCCCGACTCACGGAACTCGAGACCAATTCCCGTTCCTGCTGTCTTTGTAAGATGAGAGACAAATTCAGGAGCATCCCTCTCTACCACCGAGATTGCTGCTTGGTAAACAGCACTGACCTTATTCCCAGCCTTCAATGCACCTATCGCTGCCTCATGGGCCTTGAGGAGAACCTCATAACCCTTACTCTGCGTTGCATTCGCATCAATGAGAAATGTTCTGGCAATGTTTGAGCAGTAGCTGTTGTAGCGCGATCCAATTGCACATATGATCACACTTGTCGAGTCATAGTAGAGATCCTCATCATTGCTTGATGCACTCGGCTTGAGATCAAACTCACCCCCGCTCTGAAAGATTGGAGGGTAACAGATGTCAACATTCTCCGCTTTTAGTTTGACTTTGACTTTTGCTGGATCAAGTATGGCCTTCTCTGTGTCATCCATCAGTGATGAATGAGAAACCTTCTTCTCCTCATCAATGATCTTCTCAAGCTTCGGGACAACGAAGTGCTTCATCACAGACGAAGTCAAGTACGCAGCCTTCTTCACGTTTGTAAGCTCAGTGCTATCCTTGACAGAGAATAGTTCAGAAAATCCATTTGTTATATCACTGAGCTGGAATGTGGAGGACTTCAACTTCTCAGCCCAGGTCTCTAATAGCCTCCCCTCAGGGGCTTCTCTTGCAATGTATCCGACAATTGGACTATCAGACTGAGACTGGACAGCCTGGAATATCTCATCCATTAAAGCACTTCCATCATCACTCTTTGCCTTGACGTGTATCACGATCTCAACATCAACAGCCTCCCTGGCAGATTTCTTCAGGGTTCCTAGCAAAGAAGCCTTCTTCTGCGTACACAAGAAATGAATCTGTTTCTCCATGAAGACCATGATTGTTTCTGGGAACTCATATCCGAGCAACCAGACATTCAACGCTGAAGATTTCAGATAACGTAGATCATCAGAAGCTGGGGGGCTTGCAATTACGAGCACACCAGAATCACCCCAGAACTCAGTTTTGTGTTCCTTCCAGTGAGAATAGAACACTTTCAGCCGCTTCTGGAAATTATCAAGATTGATCATGTAAGCGCTGGGTGCCCCAGCAGCATTTTTGTCAGAAGGTTTTGAATTGCCATTCCGGTGTTCCGCCATTGAAGCTTTGTCGGATCAAGAACTGAAATCCGCAACAAACCAAACAGAAAAATGCAGATAACCACAAATTTCAGAGAAGGTATGGCTCTTCTTCCCTTTTCTTCTATTTCACGAACAGAATGAAGTTCATCTGCAAATTAGAGATTTTTAAGGATTCAGCACTTCCACAAAAGAATGGAAACTACTAGGTGAAAAGAAGAAAAAAGAACATTTCTACTATAAAGAAAACCCATGAGATCCAAACTTCAATTCCTGGTTTCCAAATTCCTGTTATACAATCATCATCTGAGCCATTCTAAATGGCAAAGGCTCACATTTATACCACTCACATGCCAAACATGATTCCACGCTACACGATTAAGACTGCCAACAAGCTACTTGCATATTGCATCAACATTTTAAAAAGACAAAAATGCCCCTATTCCCTGTGGAGGGGTAAGCTCTACACCGTTGATGGGGCCAACAGGTACATTCTGAACCGCCGGTTGCTACACACGCATACACCTCCAAATTACCAAAATACATCTACCTTTGTTTCAAATTCCTCTCCATGTTCCTTGCAAATCCAAAGTTCATGATTCTCTGAAAATTAATTGCATGGGAAAAATTGCCCCTGGTTGATACATACAGAGCTCTGCTACGCCCACATGCATGTTCAAGTCAGCTAGTGCACATGCCACTACATATGCTAGCATGGTAGGCCTGTGAAACATATTCTAGCAAGGTGAATAAGTGGAATATCCAAGTCATCCATCAAAAGGGTACCATTATGAGATTAACTATCCCACGAATCAGGTCAGTCCACTAGTCAGGTGGGCCACAATCAACTGAACAAATGTACGGTTGTGGAAAAAAATAGCCGAAGTTTTCTAATCCGCTTGGCTTATTTCTAATATCAAGGCACACCAACTGATGGACAACCTTTATCTTTGGGCAGTAGCATCTGCTACACAGTGAAATCCACCTAGTGGATGGTTTGGATGTTTCACAGGCCTACCATACTAGCATATGCAGTGGGATGCGCATTAGCTGACTTGTAGACACCTGGGCTTAGCAAAGCTCCATACATACATACATACATATATATATATATATATATATATATAGAGAGAGAGAGAGAGAGAGAGGAATGCTCACCTGCGAATCATCTCTCATGAGAACTCGTGGGAACTTTTTGAGGACCTATCATGCGTGATGTGTCCCCGAAATCTGAGCCGTCCACGTGATGCAGCACCCCAAAAAACCCTCGGGGCTCAACTTTCAACCTGATCCAGAACTCTGGTGGGACATAGAAGAGAGAGAGAGAGAGAGAGAGAGAGAGAGGCAAATCAAGGGAGGAAACTGTTTCCTTTTGCCACGGCCAACCAGATTTGTCGATCAGGTTGAAAGTTGGGCCTCGGGGGTTTTTTGGGGTGCTGCATCACATGGACGGCTCAGATTTTGGGGACACATCAGACGTGATGAGTCCTCAAAAAGTTCTCACGAGTTCTCGTGAGAGATGGTTCGTAGGTGAGCATTCCTCTCTCTCTCTCTCTCTCTCTCTCTCTCTCTCTCTCTCTCTCTCTCTATATATATATATATATATAGATATATATATATATAGATATATATATATATATCAATGATAAGTTATTGTCCACCCAGCAGATAACTTCAAGTATATCTGCTGATAAATAACAAAACATTAGTGTTGTCTACCTAATGAGTGGATGGGGCTGAATTTTACACAAGGTGATCCTCATGGTGGGGCCAACCAATTAGACAGGTTGGATTTGCACCCATGCATTTTGAAAGTTATCTGCTGGCAGATAGTAACCTATTGTCCAACCATACATACATACATGTGTACGCATGTATGTTCGTACATACGTACAGACATAAACACATACAGACGGTAACTTATCATCCAACTGGTAGGGTGTGAGCATTTTTGTGTGTTTGTGTGTGGAGAGAGAGAGAGAGAGAGAGAGAGAGAGAGAGAGAGTTCAAAGGCTGCACATGGATAAAGTTCAAAGAGGAAGGGTGCAAGCTACATTGGGGGGGGGGGGGGGGGGGCGCGGGAAGTTCTATGGCGCCCACAACAACACCATCCAATCTGTCCATCAGTTGGGTCGGCTCATATCAGGACATGATAACAAAAATCAGGTAAACGAAAACCTCGACTGGGCTGCAAAACAGGAAACAATGCAATGGGGATGCCCAAACATTTAAGCCTTCTAAGGACCCACCAGACCTTTAGATTAGGCTGATAATTTTACTTTCACTTTATCCTGTTGGGACCCACCTTATGAAGGAGTTGGATGATATACAAACATCACAATGTGCCCCAAGAAGGATTGATAGTGCCCATCCCCATCCCCACAGTTTCTTGTGATGTGGCCCACATGAGTATTATATGTCTCTCTTTTTGCTGAGGTTCTAACATAAGCCAGAGAAATTAATGAAGCGAAGTGGATGTCACATAGACATCACTGTGGGGCCCATGGAGCCTTTTGTTGCAGTATACCAAGGAATACTGTCCTTGAAAGGGTGAATGAGCTACATACAAGGAGAGAAAAGTGAAGTAGCCACTCGCATCAAAAATCTAAATGACAGAATTACCCCCAGTTGAAGATGGGGAGGCATCAATATCCCCTTTAAAAACCCAAAGTTTTCCGACACTCCGTGACCAATTACAGGGGTAAAATTGCCCATATGAATATACATTTTTTTTAGGATTCCATATGTATATACATAAGGTGTTCATTGGGAATTTATTGCATGCAGTAAACTGTTTCACAATTTCGTGTTAAGGACCACAGTGATGTGTCAGACATCCAATACGTCCATCAATTGCATCTCCCATCGTAGGCCGAGAGCCCAAAAATCATAACTCATATGGGCCACAGCACACGGAACAATGGATAAGGAACTCCCGCCATAGGTTCGTGCGTTTGGCCCACCATGAATTGTATATACCATCCAACCCATTCATCATGTGCACCCCAGCTGGATGAAAGGGCAGCCCAAAAAACAGACCATTCCAAAACTAAGGTGGGCCAAGCCGCATGATTTTAGAGGTTTTAGGTATGGTTTTTATAGTTCACTGTGTGATTATCATACACACACACACACACACGCAATATTCCCATAGATAAATCGACTATATATGTTACAGTACATTTGAGCTACCATGACCCACCGCAATCTGTTTATGAAATCCAATGTTCATTAGTTGCGCGGTTGCACCCCCCTCATGTTCATCATACATACCAGAAATCAGGCCAAACCATAACTCCAGCGGGTGCCGCCATAGGGAACTACGTAAAATCACGCTTAAAACCTCCAAATCCATGTGTTGCAGCCCACATGAGTTTCCAAACGGCTGGTTTTTGGTGTCCCTTCATCCTCAAGGGGTGAATCATATAAGCAAATTGGATGGCATATACACAACATGGCGGGCCCCACATAATGACTGCTGGGCATCCCTCTCAGCTTATGTGTGTGGTGTGGCCCAACCCGAGTATTGAATTGACCTAATTTTTGGGCATTGGGCTTACAATGGGATGGAATATCTGACAGACTGGTTGGAAGTTCCCATAGGGTTGACTGTATTTAGAGCTGTACACTAACCAATCCAATTTGAAAAAACTCGCTCGGCTCAGCTCGAAAAAGCTTGGTTCGGCTCGATTCGTAGGGTGGAACAAGCCGAGCCGAGCCTATTTTTAGGGCTCGTTCAAAATTCGAGCCAAGCTCGAGCTTGCCCAAGCTCGCTTTAGCTTGGTTCAAAACCAGGCTCGAATCGGCTCGGTTTGGAATATATATATATATATATATATATATATATATATATATATATATATATATATATATATATATACACACACAAAATCAAAACGAGCACCCTTTTTGTTGCCCTAATCTTTACATCCAGTCAACGAGCGCCCCCCTTTTGCCCGCAGCCCGCCCGGCACCCCCATGCCCATCGTCCAACAAAACACCTCTCTCTCTCTCTCTCTCTCTCTCTCTCTCTCTCTCTCTCTCTCTCTCTCTCTCTCCAGCGGCCAACGCATGCCCACCTCGAAAGCTCGAGCTCAGATCGGCTCGAATTCGGCTCAAAAGCTCGTCCAAATCAAGACGAGCTGTCCAGTTGGGCTTGATGACCGAGCCGAGCTCGAGCCCAACCACTTTGCTGGTCAAGCCGAGCCGAGCCGAGCTGGGCCAAGCTCCATTCGATTCGGCTCGTGTACAGCTCTAACTGTATTGGACAACATATCTGATGGACAGGTTGGAAAATGGAACGGCACATCTGATGGACGGGTTGGAAGTTCCCATAGGGTTGAGTAGGCTGACTGTATGGAACAACACCTCTAATGAACAGGTTGGAAGTTCCCATAGGGTTGACTGTATGGGATCGAACATTTTACACGCACGCACACACTCATACACACAATCACCCAAATAACATGGGCCTTTTTTAAACAGCAATGGTTTAGGCCATGTTAAAGAATGAAAACCACATGATCTTCAACGCAAAAAGAAAATCAACTAAGTGACTTCATTCATTTGATGTAAGATTATCCTAGAATGTACAAGCACAGCATGCAATTAATAAATCAGGAAGCGTGCATGTGGTTGTTTTTGGTATGAAACTTTTAACAATTTTCATGCACACAATGAGCCACAGACAGCTTCAAGGGATGGAAGGTGCCATTAACATAAGCAGTCAACTTTGTTAACAGTACTATACACAAGGTCAATAAAGGCAATTGATAAGTAAGAACGTACTCAAAGAGGAAGGTCAAGAACAGCTTCCTTAGCAGGGGTGCTGACCCGCTGATTAGCCTCCCTAGGTAGTGGATACATGATTGAGTATAATGTCAGACCCCACCACTAACATCGTAATGTAACTTGCAACAAAAGAGTGTTCATTATTCTGGACCCAAACTGGATGCCCCCAGTAAGTGACAACTGCAGTTCTATTCAACTATAAGACATGAAATGACTCTTTCGCGTCTTCAAGGTCATTCTGATGGTCATCCTTAAATAAGAAGAAATTTGAACTTATGTAATCACTTAACTCGAAGGAACAGCTCAATTTTATAACAGAAAAATGTTTTCCTTGCATAAATAAAATCCAAAGAAAGTGAAAATCCTTCATTAAATTAACTACCCTGTTAAGGCCTGTTTGGACAGCAGTTTTAAATGGTATGGAATTGCATTAAATGCAATTAACACCATTATTGCACAATGATTGCATGTCTGGAAATACCATGGTATTTTCACCGTCCAATCCCATATTTGGGAACAAATTCTTCCCTTGGAAAATACACTGTATTAAGTGAAGCCAGCAGTTTGGTGGACCATGGAATTGTATTCAATGGACCACATTTCACAATCGATGCCGGTCACATGTAAACTTGAAGTCACATGTAAAGGGCACATATCACATATGGATGGACAGTGTGGATAAAATACACGCATCAATGTGAGGCCCACAAATGTAGTGGATTTCGAAATCCACTAGAAATCCTGCAATATCTACCATTGGCACTAGAATATATGATACCGGGATTAATCCAATCCTTCCTGTTGATTCCAAACACTAGATGGAATTTGCATGGGACCAAATGCAATTCCATACCGAGTAATCCCATCTAATACCTCGCACCAAGCAGCCCCTTATTGAATTAGTGGATGCCAGACGAAGAATACAGCAGAAACATCCATTGCAACTTCAGTTGTATATTGAAGAGTTATGCTAAAGTCGACATGATATAATTGAACAAAACCTCCAAACTTCCCAATGACTATAAACAAGGGCATTGCCCAGGAAGTTGCCGCTCATAATGGAAAAAATAAGATAAGGAGAAGAAAGGGCATTCAGAATAATAATTAGGTGATGTACAAATGAAGTAGGAGAAGAATACAGCGGCATGCACCAAGCAGGAAACTGCAATCCTATGGGGGGCAACAGCCACCTCAAAATCAGGCCAACACAAAGTCCGATATGAGACCCAACAGAAGGAACAAGGGGAGTTGCATATGTTCCGTTTGGATTTGGAAGCCAATAAAAGGGCTGATGCCATACTCACACCAGTAAAATGTGAAGCCATATGCATAAGAGTACATATGCATGGGGAAAAGGGAATCAACTGATACTCTAGGAAAGCATGACGCTTGATAGGTAAGCATTTAGAAATTGTACACATGACATTCATTAACTCAAACTAAACCGACTAAATTGTGTAAACCCACTGTCGATGTGTTACTACCAAAATCAGATTGGCTAACTGACCCTAACTGCTGGAAATTGGATTTTATCACTCGATTCTGTGTTCAAGCCTACAAAAGTCAATTCTTTGGGGTAAATCTAGTCCATTTATCGCCTACACGCATCTGCTGGATATTGAAATCGATCAAACTTCTTTAAACGATTGATAGAACCGCATCATCAGGCTGTTGAAAAGGAAGAATCTAATTAGGTCCAAAGAATGATAACAAAAGTGCAGATAGAATGTGAAGCCAAGCACGAACAAAATCGGTGGCAATAACTAGGGCTAAAACTTGGGCACGTTGGGTCGGCTTTAGGGTCAACCTCAGCCCAGCCCAACCTCAAGAGGACCCAAGCTGCAGCCCAACCTCACCCAAATTCCAACTTGAGGTGCCCAACCTGAACCCAACTCAATTTCGCTTATGATCAAACCTAACCCGACCCAAATATATGTGATTATTCCCAGCACGACCTGAATTTGCTCAACCCAAACCCACCCAATTTCAAATCAGGTTGGAGTTTTCCAACCCTAACCCGACTGGAGGACCCTGGCAAACCAACCCAACCCATCCCAAACTTAGGTTGGCTCAGCAATAACATAAAAGGAAAACAGAACATGGTGAAGATTATTCACTACCTTTCTTTTTATTACAAAAAATGTTCCATACAAGGAAAGCCTCTCCCTCATGCTAGGACACATTACAATTAGCCCATGAACCAAAAGCCATGTGCTTATGGCTGGCTATAGGTTGGGTCATTTCAAGAACCTTACAATCTCACCCACTTAGAAAGACACCCCCCAATTTTTAATTTCTGCTAAATGTAGACTAGAACTTGTCAAGATATATACATACATATGCACATGGACTCATTGGTCAACCGAGCCAAGTCTGAATTCCCAGTTTTCACACAATGCCATGAAGCTGAAAAAGAAAAAAGGTTTCCTTTTTATGGCTCCAGTATAATTATCAAATAAATTCAACCGCAGGTTATATTACTAACTCGACACAAATATTGTTTGCAACCTACAATCAGATCCCCTCCCTGATCAAAATTCATAGACCACTTAGTCCAAAAAAATGGTTCATTGGCATAATAGAAACAGCCGTAGTTGTTTTTTAATCAATAAGTACAACCACTATAGCAAATAACAAGAAGAGAGAAAGCTGGGCCAGAGGCAGAAACACCTGATGGTCAGACAATGCAGACCATCCAATCAGTCGTCTTTAAAAATGATTCACAATTAACAGGAAAATGTGCACCGATGGTTCATTTTGGATCTCCTGACAGTGCAATTATTGTCCCATGGCACACCTCTTGAGGGACTGTTTGGAACGTGGGATTAAGTGGTATTGAATTCCATTTGGTCCATGCAAATTCCATCTGACGTTTGGAAAGGAGAGGAAGGATTGGATTAATTCAAGTATCATATCATCCAGTCCCAACAGTAGATACTGCAGGATTTCTGGTGGATTTCGAAATCCAATACATTTGTGGATCCCACATTGATGCATGTGTTTATACATGCTGCCCATCCATATGCGACCTTTACACGTGACATTCGAGCTACATATGCGTACAGGTGACCAACATCAGTTGTGAATTTGATCCGTTGATTACAATTCCATGGTCCACCGAACACAGGTTTCGCTTAATACAGTGTTTTCACAGAGGAAGAATCTGATCCCAAACATGGAATTGGACAGACAAAAACCATGGTATTTCCAGAAATGCAAGCATTGTGCAATAATGTTAATTCCATCTAATGC